>OY796659.1:40945529-41545529 GCA_963680705.1 Rhagium mordax | reverse complement strand
TCGACCACCTTGAGAGCATTTTGAAGTTCTCGCTCCCGGAGGTATAGAGTTTAAGGTCATCCATATAAAATAGATGGGTGACCTTATGCCTCCGGTTGCTGGGTGGCCCACAGTGATACCCGCGGGTTTGGCGGAGTCCAACAGATAGCGGCAGCAGTGAGATGCAGAAGAGGAGCGGACTCAAAGAGTAATAATAATAATAATGTTTATTTACTTCAAATCCATTAATAGTTACAATAAAGTAGTAAGATAAGGTAAATGATAATAATAAACATGAGAAAGAACCTCATAGAAGCTTACGCTTGTGCATGAGGATGTATAAATACGTAGTAAATAAATTATATAATTACATTGATTACTAACGTTCTAATAATTACAAATACGAACAACAAAACATTGAAATATAATATACATACATACATAATATAAATATAATAATAATAAATCATAATATAACAAAAATATGGAGAAAACACATAATATAGATAAATCACTTAAAATTAGCTAAAATACATAACACCGTATAATTCATGAACTAACATAAAAAGGACAATAACATCTTTAAAAAATATAAATACCTACATAATTTGTACCTGTGCGTTAAATGACCATCTGAGTCTTTTCATTTTAATCGATTAAACTATGAATTGCTGCTCTGGGTAAGTTTTGTATATATATTTTCAGTTTTTTTTTAAAAGAGTAGATTGTTTTTTCTGTTTGCAGGTAAACTGGTAATGAATTGAATACCTTTGGACTTAAATACTTGTAGCTTCTTTGACCTACTGCTTTAGACATTAATGGGCTAACGAATTTTTGATATTGTCTAGTGAAATAATTGTGAGTAAGTGTGAGCAATTCGTATTTTTCCTGATATTGTCTAATATTGACGTTTTTAAAAAACAGCTGCCTAACATCACATATTTTAGTTTCAGTGTATAATGAATCACTTGGGTACGTCAGTTCCTTGAGAAGAATCAGTCTTAAGAATTTCTTTTGGATTACTTCTAGAGGCTGTAGGTAGGTTTTAGATACTCCACCCCAACCTAATATTCCATATTATGTCAAATGACTTTCAACTAAGCTGTGATAAATAATTTTCTTTTGTTTTAGGTCTGTAAAATCTTTAATTTGTCTAAATTTATATAATATGGCATGTAATTTCTTTAGAACAAAGTCAATATGTGAGTTCCACCTTAAATGAGTATCCAATATAATTCCCAGATATTTAATTTTATTTACAGGCGATATATTAATGTTATCTTGGATTGTAATATATGGAAAATTTGGCAATGACGATTTATAGCTTGAGAATGGTAAGTAAAATGTTTTTTTAAAATTTATAGATATTAATTTATGATCAAACCAATCTTTAATAACTTCTAGATCTTTTTCCATTTTATTTTTAATTTCAGCCCAATTGTCACCTTTAAGGAATATGGCCGTATCATCTGCGAAGCTTATTATTTTGCTACTACGTTGGACAGAAAATAAACCGTCAATGTATATATACTAAATAAGATGGGACCCAACACTGTTCCTTGCGGCACACCACAATCAATCATTTGATATTTGCTAAGAGTCACCCTAAAACACTCCTCTCTTAAATGTCACCAACTCTGTCGAAACTCGCTCGGCACCGGATGTTATGGTGAAGCGAGTTCTCCAAAGCGGCAACAGTTGTTCGATGCATCTCACTAGTGGTGTTGGTACCGCAAGACATCCGATCAAGTGTAACAAAAGCTCGTGGGATGTTGTATCAAATGCCTTGCGATAATCAATCCAGGCCATTGAAGGATTCCGCTTGTACTGCACAGAATCCTGTGTAATACAGCGGTCTATCAGCAGGTTTTCCTTGCAACCTGCCAGGCCCTTCTTGGCACCACGCTGTTCGTTTATCTGTTGGTAGACCGGATCAACAGACCTCAACATCCTGGTATACAAGATACGAGTAAATAACTTGTAGCAGGAGTTGAGGTAGGTAATCGGCCTGTAATTTTTTGGGTCAGACAGTTCCCCCTTTTTGGGGATTAGCACAGTTCGCCCCTCGACAAACCAGTCCGGAATTTGCTGCCCCTCGTTCAACGATGAGTTGAAAACTCGGGCCAGATGGCGGTGGGTGGAAGGAAACTTCTTCCACCACCAGTTGTTTATACCATCTGGACCCGGGGCAGCGAGGTTCTTGGTTCCAACAAGTGCTTGTTGAACCTCTTCCGTACTGATTGCCGGGCACACTTCGTCTGGCTCTTCTAAGACTCGACGACAGAGAGCCTCGAAGTGTGCTATAGCTGCAGTGTCATTATCGAATGGACTTGCGACTTCGTAGATTCCTTTCCAGAAGGCTTCGACATTATCAACAGTCGGCGGATTTTCGACAACACGCTGTGGCTCTTGGAACAGGCGAGACGGGTTTGTTTGAAACAATTTGTTTTGTTCCAAACTCCGCATTCGCCTGACCAAAGTTTTCTTAATAGCCATAAGCGCTCGAATCCTATCTAGACAGTGCTGCTTGATGGTCTGCAGCACTGTGCGATTTAGAGTGTGGTGTTGGCGTCTCAGTCCGGCTGCCACTCGCCGGACCTTCGGTGTAAATGGTCTACCTGCGACTATATAATCCACCACACTCTGGATTCGAGAAGCGTGTTGCCTTGCCGATCGAATTTTAACTTCGATCTTCTGTACGCGCCGCTTAGCTTTCTCGACCCTATCAACTGCGCTTGCCAGGCGCTGCTGTGGGACGAGTTGCTTGGCGGCAACGTACACCGCGCTGTTGATCTGCCAGATGTTGGCATCTTCTGGAAGCTCCTCACTAATCAACAAATCCATTCGTGCCAGGTCTTGTGGCTTTGGGTTAACCCTGGTGTTAAGGTTAACCCTCGTCCTTAAAGCGATATCGGTGTACTCAGGAGGATGTTCCTCGTCAGCTGGTATTCGCCGCGGTGGAAGTGCGGCAGGCACTTCCTCACGCTGACGAGGTGCCCTTACGTAACCTGTTCTGCGCAGGAAGGATACTTGATCTCTCAGATGTTGTTGAGAGAAGGCGCGATACTCCGGGTGCATATCGCACCACAACCGGTGTAATCGCGCCATGTACCCCCTGCGCTCAGGCTCGCTGCTCTCGTAGCAGGTAAGCAGTTCATCCCTTAATCCCTCCGTCCACCTAAAGCGTCCATGTCCAATAGCCAAGTCTTCATCATTGAGACCGTCCGGTATGGCCCCTCCCACCTGTCTCTGACCCCCATCCGACTGGGGTCGATTGTGAGGGGCCTGTCCTCTGCCACGGTCGAAAACCAGAGGAAATGAGTCCACAGGATGGTTAGCCCTGAGGACCCACGGCCGACATTTGTCAGAGAGGGTTGCCCCTCCCTGTCCGGGGTGCACCGCGAGGAGGTTGCCGGTCCGAATTTTTATTATTATTATTATTATTATTTTTTTTGTTTTTCCGTTTCCGGAAGAAAATGCTGGACAGTCTCCCTGTGGCCTCCGACACCACACAGAGAGAGCGCCAGCGAATAATCTACAGCAACTCCCCACATCCCGCAGGGTTAGTCACTGTAGATTCCAGACTCGTGTGCCCTAAGTAGACGAAGGGATCCCAGGATGACCGCTTTCTGCATTTGACCAGCCAACCATTCTGCCGATGTTTGGCAGGCAGGCATGGTCTTCAATGCGGAGAGCAGCGTGGGCTTCATACCTCCGAGTACACCGATTATCAGGACGACCATCTTGACAGAGTAGCCTGGGTATAGCACTTGGAGCTCGTACCGGAGATCTCTGTATTTAGTCCGTTTCTCCTCCTCCTTCAAGGCGATGTTTGTCTCAGCAGGTGCTGAGAACTCGATGACATACATCACCTTGGTCTGATGGTCGAGGAGGACTATGTCAGGCTTATTGGCTTGAATTCGCCTGACGGTCGGGAACGAGTAGTTCCAGTAAATCCGGCATTTCTCGTTCTCGACAACGGACTCGATATCTCCGGGGATATAAGGCAGCACTGGTGTTTGGTCTATCTTGTACGAGTGCCGAAGATGGTAGTATAGCACTCGTAAAGCCGCGTT
The DNA here is from genome assembly GCA_963680705.1 of Rhagium mordax. Taxonomy (NCBI): domain Eukaryota; kingdom Metazoa; phylum Arthropoda; class Insecta; order Coleoptera; family Cerambycidae; genus Rhagium; species Rhagium mordax. Next base: position 41,541,474 of record OY796659.1, on the reverse strand, counting down.
ATGTCGTTGGATGTAGGCCGAAGTCGCATAAATCGGACATGCAGATAATAGATGCATGAGCGACTCCGGCGCCTGACGGCAGGTCCTGCAGTTGATATCAGGAACCTCTACACCCATCACGCGACTCCGATAGACCAATGTATTAATAACACCATCTTGGCAGGCCACAATGAATCCCTCGGTCTCCGACTTCAACCCCGCTGACCTTAAGAATGCGAAGGTCAGCTCTGTCGATAAACCCAGTGCTTCTATGTTGTTAAAGAAAACACCGTGCAGGGGCTTATCGACGTGCTGCCTGAACAGATTCCTCTGTTCGGCAGCCTTAATTTGGGCTGTCAGACGATTCGGCGGAAGCTCAGTAACTGATTCTGCATCAGCACCTCGCCTGCCTCCTCGCCTGTAGTCGAACACGAGACCGAGTTCATCTGCGGCCCTCTGTGCTGCCTTAAACAATAAAGCGCCAACTCCCACGGTTTCATGATCTCTCACTAACCGTAGGAGCGGATCCGAGCTCCTTAGGATATTACATGCCATACTTAGTGCTACTCTGCCATGCATACACTCCAGACTCAAGAGTCCTCGGCCCCCCCGTTGACGTGGGAGGTACACACGAGGAACGGACGATCTAGGATGAATACTCCTATGGATATTCATCATTTTGCGGGTATCCCTGTCCAATTGGCGCAGCTCATCTACTCGCCATTTAACTACTCCAAAGGAGTAGAGCAGAATCGGAACGGCAAGCATATTAGTGGCAGACACCTTGTTCTTCCCCGAAAGTTCAGAAGACCAAATCTTTCGGAGTCGGTGTCTGTACTTGCCACGGAGAGAATCCTTTATTTGGTTCACATCCTGGATGTGACGTTGTTCCACACCCAGGTATGTGTAGGTCTCTCCGGCATCCAAATGTCGTAGGATGCTTCCGTCTGCGAGCTGCGCATCTTCGTGGAAATCCCCGCATCGTCCTCTCTTGAGGTGGACGACTGCGCATTTGTCCAACCCAAACTCCATTCCAATTGCCCGCGTGTATTCCTCGACCACCCTGAGAGCATTTTGAAGTTCTCGCTCTCCGGAGGTATAGAGTTTAAGGTCATCCATATAAAATAGATGGGTGACCTTATGCCTCCGGTTGCTGGGTGGCCCACACTGATACCCGCGGGTTTGGCGGAGTCCAACAGATAGCGGCAGCAGTGAGATGCAGAAGAGGAGCGGACTCAAAGAGTCACCCTGAAACACTCCTCTCTTAAATGTCACCAACTCTGTCGAAACTCGCTCGGCACCGGATGTTATGGTGAAGCGAGTTCTCCAAAGCGGCAACAGTTTTTCGATGCATCTCACTAGTGGTGCTGGTACCGCAAGACATCCGAGCAAGTGTAACAAAAGCTCGTGGGATGTTGTATCAAATGCCTTGCGATAATCAATCCAGGCCATTGACAGATTCCGCTTGTACTGCACAGAATCCTGTATAATACAGCGGTCTATCAGCAGGTTTTCCTTGCAACCTGCCAGGCCCTTCTTGGCACCACGCTGTTCGTTTATCTGTTGGTAGACCGGATCAACAGACCTCAACATCCTGGTATACAAGATACGAGTAAATAACTTGTAGCAGGAGTTGAGGCAGGTAATCGGCCTATAATTTTTTGGGTCAGACAGATCCCCCTTTTTGGGGATTAGCACAGTTCGCCCCTCGACAAACCAGTCCGGAATTTGCTGCCCCTCGTTCAACCATGAGTTGAAAACTCGGGCCAGATGGCGGTGGGTGGAAGGAAACTTCTTCCACCACCAGTTGTTTATACCATCTGGACCCGGGGCAGCGAAGTTCTTGGTTCCAACAAGTGCTTGTTGAACCTCTTCCGTACTGATTGCCGGGCACACTTCGTCTGGCTCTTCTAAGACTCTACGACAGAGAGCCTCGAAGTGTGCTATAGCTGGAGTGTCATTATCGAATGGACTCGCGACTTCGTAGATTCCTTTCCAGAAGGCTTCGACATTATCAACAGTTGGCGGATTTTCGACAACACGCTGTGGCTCTTGGAACAGGCGAGACGGATTTGTTTGAAACAATTTGTTTTGTTCCAAACTCCGCATTCGCCTGACCAAAGTTTTCTTAATAGCCATGAGCGCTCGAATCCTATCTAGACAGTGCTGCTTGATGGTCTGCAGCACTGTGCGATTTAGAGTGTGGTGTTGGCGTCTCAGTCCGGCTGCCACTCGCCGGACCTTCGGTGTAAATGGTCTGCCTGCGACTATATAATCCACCACACTCTGGATTCGAGAAGCGTGTTGCCTTGCTGATCGAATTTTAGCTTCGATCTGCTGTACGCGCCGCTTAGCTTTCCCGACCCTATCAACTGCGCTTGCCAGGCGCTGTTGTGGGACGAGTTGCTTGGCGGCAGCGTACACCGCGCTGTTGATCTGCCAGATGTTGGCATCTTCTGGAAGCTCCTCACTAATCAACGAATCCATTCGTGCCAGGTCTTGTGGCTTTGGGTTAACCCTGGTGTTAAGGTTAACCCTCGTCCTTAAAGCGATATCGGTGTACTCAGGAGGATGTTCCTCGTCAGCTGGTATTTGCCGCGGTGGAAGTGCGGCAGGCACTTCCTCACGCTGACGAGGTGCCCTTACGTAACCTGTTCTGCGCAGGAAGGATACTTGATCTCTCAGATGTTGTTGAGAGAAGGCGCGATACTCCGGGTGCATATCGCACCACAACCGGTGTAATCGCGCCATGTATCCCCTGCGCTCAGGTTCGCTGCTCTCGTAGCAGGTCAGCAGGTCATCCCTTAATCCCTCCGTCCACCTAAAGCGTCCATATTCATTGCGTGGGTCGTCAACGTTGAGACCGTCCGGTGAGGCCCCTCCCATCTGTCTCTGACTCCCATCCGGTTGGGGTCGATTGTGAGGGGCCATTTCTGGGGTCTGTGGAACCAGAATAGGGGGGTTTCAGGGTGGTTAGCCCTGAAACCCCACGTCCGACATTTGTCAGAGAGGGTTACCCCTCTCTGTCCAGGGTGCACCGCGTGGAGGTTGCCGGTCCGGTTTCGCACCCCTTATTATTATTATTATTATTATTATTATTATTATTATTATTATTATTATTATTATTATTATATTATTATATTATTATCATACTTATGAGACAAGACACAAGGGTATTCTTTGTTTGAAGAAAGTTATAATTTAACAATTCTATTTTTTTTAAATGTGTATATACAGGGTGAATCTTAGAGTGGCGGCCATATTTTTGGGGTTAATAGTACTAGTCGTCATGAACATGAATCCGAATTTTTTTTTTTGTAGGTTGTAAAATGGCCGAGTTATGAATTTTTTAAAAAAATTCGCGATTCATGTATAATTCCTGTAATTCCGGTGCCGCTGGGCAAGCACTTGCTGCATTACGTGTGCCCGGTCGACAGTGTTGCCAAGTGTAGATGATATAAAACCAATCGATTACATTTTACATTTTCACTTTTCATTAATAATTCAGAGATACCCAATCACGAGAGAGAGATAAGGGTACCTAGTGAAAATGAAAAATTAATTAATTCAATTGGATAAACAGGTTTATTGAAATACGCAGTTTTAACTTCCATAATGAAAATTGTAATACAAAACAAAATGAAAAAGCCGGCTGCATAGTCTGCATAATTATTATGACACAAAATGAAAAAGATTTTAAAAACAGAATTAGTTTCTAGGACATTTAAAACCACCGATCAGCTGTTAGAGTCGCTGAACTGTTTACAAACTATGACACTGACCTAGTTACTTAGCAGGTGCATTAACAAAAAAGGGTGATAAAAAAAAGGTTCTCCTGAAATGCAAAAGTCTCGCACGGCGGCGTGCCAGTTGTTTTTCTATGTTTTAGTTTTAGTTTTTAGTGTTAGTGACCAGTCAGACAGCAGCTAGTGTGGTTTATTATGGTTATAAAATTAAATTGTTTCAGTTTTTAGTGAAAGAAATTTATAAAAGTGGAAGTTTTGCGTTTGAGTGAGGTGTACCTTCTACGTGTGTGTAGTTTTATTTTAGTGGTGTTTTAGAGGCGACTTTTATCTGTGGGGGCACATGAAAAGTTTGGTGCACCGTACAATGTACGGTGGTTTGGTGTACACGACTCCTGTCAACAACGTTGAAGAATTACGGGAAATAGTAGAAAACGCTGCGAATCACATAAGGCAGAATACGGACTTCAATAAAGTTAGAGATTCTATGATGCGGCGAGCTACAGCGTGTTTGGAAAATAACGGAGGACAGTTTCAACACCTGCTATGAGAAATGCCGATCCAAGATAAGTAAAGATTTATTGCTATTAGAAAAAATAATTTTCTGTTCATTATTTGTTACTAAGTATTACTTTTTTTATTGTTACGCTCACGGAGAATAGTTTTTACTTTGTTATTGTTTAGATAGTTCATTTTATTTAGTTTCTTGTTTGCTTTACAATAAATTCCCCGTATTTTATTTCAGTCGTGAAGTTTGGCAACAACGCACTGTTCTAGACAGGCGTGTGCGTCTCAGGTATTAGACGTTACTCTCGATAGCGCATTCCACTGGCGGGGTACCCAAATTCAAATAAAAAGGGTTTAAACAATATTCATTTTTCATAGCGCGTTAAAAAAAAAAAATTTGTAGTTTTGTGTTCCCATAGTTGAACGGAGTCGCCTCATATAAATATGCCACTCTAAGATTCACCCTGTATGTGTGTATGTATATTTGTAATTGTTTATTATGTATTTTTAATTTTGTAGGACTTATGGACATGTAGCAAACAAAAATTGTAAAATTATTGTCACTGTTACGCAATAAATTCAATTCAATAAACTGTTTTTCTGATGTCGATAACTGTGCACCACTAGATTTTTTCATACAATTTCGGAGTTGAAAACCTAATGTAATAATGTGATGACGCTTAATTACGTAAGCTGTACTGTTTGCAACTTACTTCCACAAAGAGTATTTCTAGCTTTGTAATACCTTTATTTTTACACGGAATCTCGGGCGCCAGTTTCTTTGTTTATAGTGCAAGAAACAGCACTTTATTTCTTGGCGGTTTCCAAGAAAACCCTAGGTAACTGCAGTGAATAACGGAGTGATACAGGGGTTATGTAATGAATTGCTTATCTTACCAGACTTGAGCAATTGATAATACCTGTTTAATTAAATATTCCCTACTTGAAATAATAACACGGAGTGTTCAGAGACCAATCTAAAACATTTATTGTTTTACCAATATTGTGTACAAAATAAATGTGAAATTCTTGGGGCTAGCAATATTTACAAGGGAGTATTGTAGAATAGAGTGTATACAGGCAAACAAGAATGGTTTGCTGCGGAAATCTCGCATTTACGGAGTGTGGTCGGTAAAACGCGGATAGCGGGTTTCAGGTATTTTATTTCCTTTCGACGGGCAGTCGAAGATACTAGCGAAATTTTATTAATTTATAATGATAGACTTTTACGAATTCTACGGGGCCTGTTGCTTCAAATTAGAGTGCTACTACGAAAAAGACGTATTTCATTTACTTCTAACCTCGGACGGATCAGTGACTCTCCAATCGTTTTCACGCAATGAAGGGTCAATTCTCCTATTATTTAATGTCGGATGGATCGTTGAGACTCCAATCATTTTTACGTCGCAATGAAGTGTCAATTCTCCTAATATTTAATGTCGGCTGGATCGTTGAGACTCCTATCGTTTACACGCAATGAAATATCACTTCTCCTATTATCTAACGCGGCTACCAATGAGATAACAACTGTTTTCACGAATTTGATATCTCACGAGTTGGTGTCTCCTTAATTAGGGTTACGGGACGACCGGTTGGCTCAACTCTATGTTTGATTTAGCAGATCTCTTCTGCGATACTTTACTAGGTATTTAAAACGCGGATAAGTTTTACTATAATTATTAAATTTACTATTTAATTCTACGGTAACAAAATGAACAATGCTACGTATCTTTGCGGGTACCGATGTACAATGAATGCGGGTGGACTCACGTGTGCTTACCAATGTTTCAAACGACGCATTCAAAGGTAAAAATTGCGGTGTGGTGGAAACGGACTAATCTGCTTTCTCGAGCTACTAGACGTCAAGCGTGCTCCCCAAGAATTTATAATCTAATTTGGCCCTACGTAGCTATACAAGTCTGGCCACTTATAAATTTCTGATAGGATTCTGTAAATTTCACAAATATTGCACCAATTTCCCCTAACAATTTCGACTCCGCCCTAGTTTTATGCTAGTTAATAGCAAAGGTTGAAGTGAAATAAATAATAAAACAGCTTACAAAAAAAAAACGGATTCAATGGACCCGGATTAAGGTTACTAACAAACTTTAGTACCTAACGAATGATTTTTACAATTTACTGCATCGTGAATTTAAACATTTTTTAATTTAATTCTTGTTTACCAATGGCTCGTACAACTCAAATTAAAGTTAAATAATTCAAACTTACATACTACCAGAGGTTACAGGGTGTACCCAAGTGACAAAATGATTTTTAAATAACGGAAAATGTGTAACTGAAAAATCACTTCGTTACAATAATAATACTAATTCTAAGGAAACAAAATCTTTAAGAATAAAAATTTAAAAACAACAGCGACTTGACTATGTTTTACAACAAATTTTCAAAATGAAGCAAATTAACCTCAATGCACTTTAAAAATCAATCAATTAACAACCAACAAGTACTAGTTGACCGATTAGTACATTTTTCACGTCAACTAAAGGTAGATGTGCAAAAACTCATAAATATACAAAATGAAATTTCCTTGCGGGCCCGAAAGTTCATTGAGGTTAATGGACTTCATTTTGAAAGTTTATTGTAAAAAATAGTATTTAAGTCACTATTGTTTTTAAATTTTTGTTATTAAAGATTTTGTTTTCTCAGAGTATTTTATGATTATTACATTAGGTTTTCAACTACGAAATTGTGTGATAAAATCCAGTGGCGCACAGTTATTGGCATTCTTACCAGAAAAAACGTTTCAACTTTAACACCCTGTATAAAAAAATTAAGGGTTATATAGCAAACTCCTGAGACACGTCAATACTCTTTTTTCATGCTCTATTCACATATTAATTTTTTACCATACAACCTGACTCACCCTAGTAGGTACTCGATATAAACCGTTATTTTATTTTGTTTTTTAAATCGAGATTCTATTTCAGATAATTAGTTGTCATAATTAATAGTTTAGCTTTTTATTACTTGTGAAGAATATTAGACTTTAGATAAATTGAATCTATATGATTCCCAACTAATATTCTATAAAAGTTTTGAGGTCTACATTACATCCTTTGTTTTGAAGAGTATTTATTTTTATAAAACATATTTTCCACTTTATTCTTGTTAGGAATCATATAAGCATATAATCTGTCATTTCCAAAAATTGTTACTGCAGTACCTACATCTATGTATGTCGTACCTATGTTAAAACATTTTTCGAGCTACATATTGGTTTTATTGTTTACTTTGTGTGGGAAATTATTTTGTCACCGCCCGCCCGCTGAAATTCTTAGTTCAAAGTGGTTACTTGATTGGTCTGTGATGGATCGTACTATGATATATGTAGATAAATTTGTACCAATAACATGTTAACTTTGTGAGTACACTCAGCCGTACGGAACAGCATTTTAAGGTGGTTTGTACCAAAATTGGTAAAAACAAAAATCTAGTTGCTACTGTGAAAATCAAATCTAACGAGATCGGTCATTTTTTGGTTATTTCCTCTAGTAACAAAAGAAAGCCCTTAAAAGAGCTTCACACTGATATAAAGGTATATGATCATTGGTGCCAAAATATTTCATGACAAAGTGACATATAATTCAATATTTTAAAAAAAATTACGATCAATCTCCGGTTTTTGATGAAATTAATTCTTCAGTGAGAAAATGTTACAAAAATAAGGTGAACTATTGACAAAACTGGTAATTTTATGAGAAGTACCTATTTGATTTTCTGAATTTATTGTTTGTATTTTGATGCTAAATTAGAACTCATCAGGATCGTTTTATTTAGGATTGGCCATTTTTAAAAATAATATGGTACTACGGGCAGAGATGGGGAGTGCTTGCACTCCTCAAAGGCTGCTGCCCCCAAGAAGTTTCTTAAGGATCATATACCACAAAAATAACTTAAGCCTTTCTTTTACGTGATGAAGTACTAATAATTTTCATGTAGATACCCTGTATCAGTTACTTTATTCTTAAAAATGTAATGATGGTTTTGGAACATTATCATAGCTAAAATATTTCGTAAACTAAAAGGTAAGGGGTATATGTAATTGACATTTACTATAAATACAAATTAGTGTTTGATAACATTTAAAATAAGCTTGGTAAGTTCATAATCTTCTTCTGTAAACTTTTCGATGATATCAAAATGGTCCACATTGTTAATAAATACAAGATTTGTTTTTATACCCAACGACTGAAGATGATTTGTCATCATTTTCCCCTGCTCTACAAATGCAGGACTATCATGTTCAGCAACGACTACGTAAAAAACAGTGTTCTCTTCTGCAGATAATTTTTTATGAATTGGACTGGCGGCTTTAGCAGAGATTTCGTTGAGTTTAAGAGGAATATTGACTTGTGTCGTAACGAGTGGTACTAAATCATAAACTCCAGATAAGAGGAAAGCTGATTTAAATAATATCATGTCTTCTTTAGGTAGCGAAGGTATGAAATTTTCAAAAAGTTCAGCAACTAGGTGTGCTCCTGCGGAGTGGCCTGATAAATATAGGCCCCTAAAATAAAAAAAAATTCACTATTACTTCATGAGCAAATTAAAATCAATTATCATGGTCAGAACTTCATAACGTTTTATTACTTACACCACCTATACCTATAAATAATGAAGTATACTATACAGACAACCCAGAAGTTCTTCGATCATAGGTAAATCGTGCCCAATGTACACTTACATCCATTTACAATGTTATAAATATCCAGCGATTACAGATCTATTTTATTTACACAGTAAAATTGTAATGACCACAAATTTTGTAAAATATTATCCTTAATCAATTAAAATAAAATAAAATTTATTTTATTCGTTAAAAAATGAAATAATTATTTTTAGTTAATTTTCTTTCTTAGTTTCCAAAAATGTGAATAAGAGTTGGACTTTAAAAAATTAAAATGTTTGCATGATAAATTAAATAATCTAGTAACATATTACCAGAGATTATAAAGACTCTAGTTACCGTCAATGTATTACTGGACGCGGCAAAAATGGATGCAGAACTCAAGTAATTTGGAAGCAGGCCACCGAAACTTAGATTGGCGCAGATGATGTTCGTTCATAATGTGCGTTAACACATTATGAATGAATATCATCGGCACCAGTCTAAGTTTCGGTGGCCTGCTTTCAAATTACTTGAGATCCTTCTGCATCCATTTTTGCCGCGTCCAGTAAATACATTGACGGTAACTATCTAGAGTCTTCATAATCGATATTACTTAAGCAACGGAAAGGTTTGTCTTGTACCTAGTTGTTTTAATAATACAGAAAAGTCGATTAATAATGTACCAAGTCCTTCTGTGAAGTCGAATAAATTGCGTAAACAATTGCTTTTAAAAACATTTAAATATTAACACTGAATGAAATAAAACTTAACTGTTTTATTTCATTCAGTGTTAACATGGATTTCCATCAAGTAAAGATCGACTTAATCAACACATTTAAATATTCTTTTCATTTAGGGTTTCATTGAGGTGAACCGACTTTTATATTGTTTATATTCAACGCCTCGTGTAGTTCAAAATTGTTATTAATACAATGAATTGTCGGTCGACAAATGTCTCAGTAAATGACTTGACTGTCTTTAACCTACTACTTAAGAACCCGCTTGCTGCGAAATAAGTGCTTTAACGCCGTATTAGAAATTTTGATGTTGTAATTTATATATTTATCTTACGATAAAAAATGTTACATATAATTGAAGAAAACATAATTTCACATTCCGCAGCAAAGCCGTTTTCTTAATTTTGTTATTTAAAAAGTAGAAAATTCTTCGGAATATCCTTCAGAAATCCCTCTAATTAACGAAAAATAATCAATAATATAACGGCTTGGTATGCATTTAAATAAAAAATCCTTTCTACATGAAATTGTGAAAGAAAAAATTAAAATTGTTCAAGCGTTTTTTTTTTATCTCAATACTTGTACCCTTGCCAACGAGAATTTTATTATTCATAACTGGTGCCACTTTGAAATTATAAGTAAAACCTATTGTTGGATAACGCCCAATAGACACTTTGATTCTTCTACAAACTTTATAATTTGTGTGTGAAATTTATTACTTGACTTGGTGCATTGTTTCTCAATTATTCTGATTGCGCGTCTCTATAGCTCGTATGCATGAGTGACGGGTCCCTTCATCAGAATTTTCTCGACGGTCTCCAAAAACATTTTAAAGAATTATTTCAGCGACAAACTTATTCTTTCAGATCCCAAATCGTACTAGCACATAACAATCAAAACATAAATGGCATTAGCATTAAGTTTTAAAATAAAAACTTAATGGTATTAGTTTATTAGTTTCGACGTAGGTGTAGCTAATTCGTCGTTGGCGCTTGCGCGTAGGTACAGGGTGTCCCAAAGTTGATGTCTCGGGACTATATCTAGAGAATGAAAAAAGTTATCACAAAACCGTTTACGTGGTTTAATTTGGGGTGCACTAAGGTACATTTTACGCTAGAAATTTTTTTTTTCCAAATCTGGAAAATGGCGAAACTGACGTCATCAGAAGTTTTTTCCAGGAACATGTACTTTTTTTGTGCTACCTGGAAAGCGCTATTTCTTCTGAACATTTTCTATTAAAAAAGTTTTTTCGTATCTTTTATATTTAAAAATATACAGGGTAAAATAGTTTGGAAAATACCCTCAATTGCATACGAGTTAGCCATGATGTAATCGAATGGCCTATGGAAAACAATGCACAAAAGCTATTTATACGTTTTATCAAAGAATTGCAACGGTATATTTAAAAAAAAAAATTTTAAAACAGTAACAAAATTCTAAATCTTTTTTTTGAGCTTCACCATAGATTAAAATCTTGTCTACTTTTTCATTATCTGTAAACATTTCGGCGCTATTTAAATTAATTCACACCCGTAAACTATTTGATATTTGACACAAACAATATATTCACTAAACAAACTTGTCAACAGCCCTAGTTCATTTCTCTAGATATAGTCCCGAGACATCAACTTTGGGATGTACATACATTTAGTTTACCATTCGTTGGCAATTGTAAATTCACCTGGTATTTCCTAACAGTTTACTCTTGTGGTAAAATAATGTTTCGGCCTGTCACGAGCACACTGTATATTTTTTTGAAAAAATGTATAGGTCAGAAGATGCCCAATCAGAAGAAAAAAAATCTTGAGGAATCATTTTTTCTGTCACACCCGTGCTTCCAGCTTAAGTGTAACACACTGTATATCTGCCCCATAAGGCGATTAATTTCAAAGCAGTATAAAGGAGGTTAGAGTTTAATAACATTAATCTTTTAATTACCCTTTTAAAACTCCTTGTACGAATACATTTTTCACAAATTTCTCATATACAAAGTTCCTAAGTAATGCCTTACCTCTTCTTCTAAACATATTAAAATTTAACTTATTTATTTTTCTCCAATGTTGAAAAGCTTTATTTCATTAGAACATTTTTTTAAATATGGTTCATTTTTATTTCTTACATTGTATTTACTTTTGCATATACTTTTATAGAGGGTGTTACGCTATCGTGTGTCACAACACGCAGGCGTATTCTAGAAACAATAACAAGCGAAAAAGTCTGTTAAACTTTTTGTGCTAGCTTGATTTGTTTTCAAGTTATAGTGGATAAAAATTTTTCGAAAAGAAAAAACAGGTTTTATTTTGTAACTTTTTAATAAATAAAGAAAAGATATTGCCGTAAACTTTGGGGTACTGTATGAAGTAAGGATACGATATCTATTACCGGAATATGGCATTTCGTCCATAACCAGTGGCGTAGATGCAGGGTTATATCTGTGAACTTAAGTAAAAGAATATGTGACGCCACTGATTAATTTTTAAAAACATACCGTTGAGTTGATAAGTTTTACATTTTGTTTTTAACAAAAATGGTATCTTTCTTTTTTTCGTATCTCTTATAGTTTAGGCACAAATTGAAAAGATTATAGCGACAAAAATTGTACAAATCAATTTTAACATATTTTTTTTGCTTAAAGTCGCAGACATACCCTGCCTACATCTACGCCCCTGGTTATAGTTGAAATGCCATATTCTGGTAGTAAATGCCGTGTTCTTAGTTCATACAGTACCTCAAATTTTACGGCGACATCTTTGTTCATTAAAAAAATTCTTGTTTTCGAAAAATTTTAACCCCCTATAACGTGAAACTGAATCAAGCTAGGACTAAAGTTTAAAGGACTTTTTCCTTGTTTTTGTTCCTAAAATACGCATTTGTGACATACGATAGCGTAATACCCTGTATATACAGGTGATTCATTAGTCTCTTTACAAACTTTGGGCGATGAAAAGTAGATTTAATTTCGTGAAGTCTTCATCAATTCTTTGGAGCGAGAGGTCATCACCTGAGGATGGCAAATGAGATTAACGGTCCTTTTCCAAGAAAACTTTTTAAATCTGTGTATTATTTATGGAGAAAGATTATTTGAATATTTCGCTATTTTTACTTGCCTAGATTTATGTTTCTTTGCATATTCCAAACATTTTCTTACTGCTTTCTCAACGTTTCTGGAAATTTCTTGCACTGTAACTTTCGGACATAATTCATACTCTATGTATATTGATTTAATATTATTTTTGTGTAAATTTTTAGCTATGAATGAATTATTGTTGTGTGTTATTGATTCCTCTTGCCAGTAGCCACCATGGATATGGATAAAAATTGGAGCATCTATAAAAATAAAAACAATACATTTTACTTTCGGCACCACGATTTTTCTATGTTCGAGAACAAGTATCATGTTATATTTTTTGCACTGTGCCTGTCTTTTGAGTGAACTAATACCACTAACTTCAATTTTTTTTTACCGTCGCCATATTAAATTTCTCTTTGGCGTCGATGTATCATGTCAAAAAAGTTACTAAGGTAAAAGTAAAAGGTTGAATAGTTTATGAAGATATTTTTTATTTATAATAATTCTAAATTACATACTTATAATCTATGAACTTAAAAAAATGCAATAAAATTTTAACAAATGGTTTTTATAATGAATCGTTCAACGTGTTGCTTTTGTTCATCAGTACACTTTTTACATCTACACTTTCGTTGATGTATTTTTGTTACCAGCAGCCAAAGTACTTCTTATACTTTTTCAAAATTTGTGTATTTTCTGATGTTTTGTAAGCATAAATCATTTTTTATATGCCACCCAAAAAGTCCAAAGAAATGACACCAGGAGACTAGCTATAGAATATGAATATAGAACATTATTTGCAATAATTCTATTATTAAAAATTTCATTTAAGTAACGTGGTATTATGGCACTATCATCATGATACCAAATCTGATTAATATCTCTACAGAATGATCGTCGAATATTGTATATATTTTATAAAATTGGTGAATTTTAGCAAATCAGAACTACAAACAATAAAAAACTTATATTATATTATAATAATTAAGACTTGTTCGAAAGTTTGTACTTACTATCAGCTAAATCGGTTCCATAAATATCAAACAATTCACGTGGACCTGAGCCGTATGGAATATTTAAATCACATTTTATTTGTTTCTGAACTTCCTGACTGTCTAAGAGAAACAAAATATTTTCTTAGTCTTAATATTTAACAGTAGTATATATTACTAATAGATAATTTAAAACTACTCAGTACAGAAACTTAAATTAATAATTCTTAGGGATTATCGACAAATTTCAGATTGAAAATTGAATTAATTATAATAAGTTATCGTTTTTCATTAGTACTTACTTTTTGTAATCAATTCTACATGTTTTTGGCAAATAATATCCCCTGGAAACCTTTTAGACCATCTACTCGGTAAGTATAAAATGTCATGTTCAGATAACTCTACACTCATCGTTACGAAGGCAAGGCGGGTTCTAGATTACATAGTCGGGTTTCAATTTAATCTAAAATTGATTAGTTTCTATAGTGAAAGGAAACAGGGTAGGACTGAGGTGAAGAATTTTATCATTACTTGAGCAATAATATTTCTATTTTAGTTGCTTCTTATATGTTAGTTTATTGAAATCAAATCGGCAGGTATATTAAAATAAAAAAAAATTAGATTTAGATTTAATCAATCTAGTAATCGGTAAGAAAAATTGATGAATAGAGTGAAATTCTTTGCAATTTTTTCTCATCATCTATGTTTTAGAAATTCAAAATTCAGCTATGGCTTGATTGTATTCAATGCGATGATACCACTTAATACTTTTTAGGCTAAATTTTGATTTGGCAACTTAATTCAAATTGCCCATTGTTTGGGAGTTGTAGAGAAAGAAAATTATATACCTATTGCATAATCTTAAAGTTATTTGAATGTATACATGCAATGCGTTCTCTCACAAGTGCTTATAAACCTTTTTATTACCCCACAAGAATGATCGCATCACTAGAAATTGACCATAAGTTTGATGTTAATTTTCTTCTGAGTCATTTGTCCGATTAAGACGATATTTTTTTTTGCATTGTAGGCTGACTCTTCAGGAATGTTACTGTGCTACTGAATTTTTAGTAAAAATTCACTTTTGCTTGAATACCGGGTGTAACTATGATGCTGTACTTGATCAGAAAATTCGCAACACGCTGTCGAGTGTACTAGCAGCAACATCACGTTACACGACAATTTAATACTAACTCTAGCCATATTTTTTCTTAACATTCTCTTTTTTGGTTTACTTCATTATCTGTATTAACAGATGAGATATAAGTACAGTTTTATAGCACAACATTGTTCTTACTGACTTATTGATAGTTTTTACGCATACATTCGTAAAATTGTAGCAGGCAATAAAAAACAAAAAAGTAAGTAGTAAGCCTGATCTTTTCTTAACATTATCTTCTTTGGTTTACTTCGTTCTCTTTTATTTTTAATTTTTTTACAATTCTCTTTCTTTACTTGATATGCATTGTTTATAAATTATCTCTGTTAACAGATGAGATGTACAGGATAAAAAGAAGTATCAATATAGTCAACTTTTATTAAATTTCTGCAAAAATAAAATTTAGGATAAAATAATTTTCAATACCGGGTATTTCCCCCTCTCGCCCTAATTACAGCTTGTATCCGCCTTGATAGACCTTCATAGAGGTTGTGTATATAATTCTCATCAATATGGTTCCAAATGACATTCAATTTACTTTCAGGTTCAAGTAGGGTTCTATATGGAACTTGGTCTGAATCGCCCATCCTAAATGGTCCCATAGCTGCTCTATATTCATTGTAGTGACATTAACTTCTGCAAGATATTCTGTCACTATTGTCGCAGCGTGTAACGTGTGTATGTGTAATAAAAACTATCAATATACAGCGTGTGTGTGCGTAAAAACTATCAATATAAGTCAATAAGAACATGTTGTGCTATAAAATTGTATATCTCATCTGTTAATACAGATAATGAAGTAAACCAAAAAAGATAATTTTAAGAAAGGATAAGGCTAGAGATAGCATTGAACAATAACGTGCTGTTGTTGCTGTTACACTCTACAGGGTGTCATGAATTTTCGGAAAAGTACATCATAGTTACACCCGGTATTTAAGCAAAAGTGAATTTTTACCAAAAATTCAGTAGCATAGTAACATTTCTGAAGAGTCAACGTACAATGCAAAAAAAGATCATCCAAATCGGATAGACGATTCAGAAGAACACCCTGTATATTTTTCAACGATGTGATGTAGAAATGAAAAACATTTTTTGTAAGTACTTTCGTATAGGGTCATCCCCCATATTTTTTTTATTTTAAATTATTGAACTTCATAAAAAAATAACTCACCCGTATTTTTTATTTTCTTATATTGCTTCGATTAACATAAGAAAAAAAAGTTAAATAAAACATAAAACTCGCGCTCTTCGTGACGTAGTAAATTCCGAGTCGTTCACATTGGTTGTTGTTTGTCGATAAGGTAGATACTGCGGACCTTCGTTGTGATTGGCTGAAATAAATTCCTATTTAAAAATACACTAACCACGAGCTAAACCGGAGTTCGTGATTTGAAGGTTTGATACGCCAAAAAATGCTTTTTGTTTGTCAACAGTGTTTTAGGTTATGATATTTCGAGTTTTGGGCTAGTTGTTAAGAATTGAAAATTACTATGATTAAACAATGATATGTGCCAATATGTACAAATAACCTTGTAAATACGCCTGACACGTTATTTATAACAGTACCAGTAGATAAAACTCGGCGACAGTCATGGTGCGATTTTACGTTTCTCAGCTCCGCACATGAAAAATCCAAATTGTCCATATAAAATTCATCTATCATGCAGGAATCCACTTTTAACAAGTTGTCTGAAGCACCTTTCACAAAACCTTGTTCCGTATTTCCACAAAATTAAAAAAAAACAGGCGAAAAGAACATGAAAACAAACATCCAGAATCCGCCATTAATATAATCAATGTCAATTGTCAGACCTAGCCTAATTGGAATCGTGCGCGTGCGCTGGGAACTGGGATTTATGACGTCATTGAGCCCAAGAATTCAAAATTATTTAGTGCTAATGCAAATTTCAAACTTTAAAATAAAATACTAATTGACGATAAATCAAGATTATGTTGCTGTTTTTATTAATTAAAACCCCTAAGCTATTCACCATAGGTATTAGAATATCACGATTTTGATATGAAGGATGACCCTGCAACCAATTTCGTTTTATAAATAAATAAGTGTCAAATTCAAGAATAAACTTAAAAAAGAGGTTCTCTCAAATAATTCATTAGAAAAATTTATAATAGGTGTTCGACGTGTTGCCCATTTTGATTGACACACGTCTTTATGCAATTTTGAAATGAGGCAATTTCTTCCAATCCATTGAAATGAGTAAATAGTATTTAACAGGTCCTTTAATGTTTTTTTGTACTGTAAAGGTATAAAGGATGGGATGGTTAAGTAAAACACTAAGTACTTTTAGCTCCATATATTTTACGTCCGCACACTAGAACGGTTCTCGACATAATGCCTAAAGTCTGCCTAATTTCTTATCCTACCGTTATAATTAGATATCTCAACAGAAAAACGTACATAAGTAATTCCTGAATATTTCCATTTGGTTACGTAAATAAACCACAATTACTGTCTTAATGATATATACTAACTAAACTAGATAACACTATTTGAAATTATTGTATTTAATCATAATTTAAATTTAAAAGGAGTATTTTCCCAACACTACATTTTTTGCTGTTTTTGTTATTCGACAAGCAATAAAACCTCAGTTTGGTATAAATTGTCGTGTACAACGGAGCATTTATCACACTTATCGGTCGTTAGTTACAATTTGTATTGAATTTAAAATATTTGGAATTTTACAATATGAATTTTAATAAAGCGGAACTTGTAGACATGACTTTTGTTTTGGGCGAGTCAGACAGAAATTGTTCACTTGCCAATAGAATTTATCACCAACGTTATCCTCAAAGAAGGATTCCTGATGTTAGGAGCTTCCAAAACCTTCTCGATAGATTTCTAGAAACTGGAAATGTTGAATATAAAAAAAGTGAAAGAATAAAACGTGTTGTGAACGAAGAAAATGAGTTTTCTGTGGTGCTGGCAACGGTTGAGAATCCCCATATTCCCCATGTTAGTCAAAGACAAGTGAGCTCATTAGTAGGAAATAAGTAGACGGTCTGTAGGTCGAATCTTAAAAAAAAAATAAGTTGCATGCCTATCATATTCAAATTCACCAGGAATTATCTGATGACGATTTTTAACAGCGCCTAAAATTTTGTAATTGGGCCAGAGGTAAAACGCAAGATGATGTCAACTTCTTCAATAATGTTCTATTCACTGATGAGGCAACTTTTCATAAAAATGGATTTTTTAATAGGCACAATTTCCATTATTATACTTCGGAAAATCTTCACTTTTTTAGGCAAGTTAATAACCGGCACAGATGGTCTATAAACGTTTGGGGAGGAATTATTGGGGAATGTGTAAGAAGAAATGGGACCCCACCATTTCTTTGATGGTACATTGACTGGAGCTATTTATCTTCATTTTTTGGAAAATTATCTGCCGCACAATTATTGGTAAATCTCCCTGAAAGAATTCGAAGGATGTGGTTTCAGCAAGATGGTGCTCCACCACATTATTTAAATGCAGTTAGAGACCACTTAAATAATACCTACCCTCTTCAATGGATTGGAAGAAATGGACCCACTAAATGGCCTGCTAGATCCCCAGATCTTACAAAAATGGATTTCTTTTTATGGGGATACGTGAAGGAAATTGTTTATAGAGACACCAACAACAGTACAAAATATGAAGGAAAGAATAATAACTGCCTTTAGATCTATCAGACCGGCAATTTTAGGAACAGTGGGAACCTCATTTCAAAAGCGCATAGAGATGTGTTTCAATGAAAATGGGAACATTTATTATAATTTTTACTATTGAGTTATTTGAAGAAACCTCTTTTTTTAAGTTAGTTTTTGAATTTTGTAATTATTACTCAATAAAACGAAATTGGTTGCAATTAGCCATACGGAAGTACTTACAACAATTAGCCATACGGAAGTACTTACAAAAAATGTTTGTTTTTCATTTCTGCATCACATCGTTGAAAAATATACAGGGTGTTCCATTAGAAAAAATTGAGAAAATTCAACTTAAAAAGTTCTTAGTTGGAGAATAATTTTTGGCCACCCTGTACAGTTTTAGGAAATAAAAATGATTCATAACATTAATTAGATGTCTCGTAACTGGTATTCACATAAG
Organism: Rhagium mordax; assembly: GCA_963680705.1. Classification (NCBI taxonomy): domain Eukaryota; kingdom Metazoa; phylum Arthropoda; class Insecta; order Coleoptera; family Cerambycidae; genus Rhagium; species Rhagium mordax. Next base: position 41,522,543 of record OY796659.1, on the reverse strand, counting down.
TTTTTCTTAAAACCCATAATTGTGACTGTGGTGATTTTTTAAATTTCCATCTGCAGATTGCATTATTCAACAAAAAAATTCGTTACATCCAAGTGGTTGGGAGATATTCAATGCTAATAGAGCCTAGAAAAAGGCTTCAAAAAATGTACTGCATTCCATTTAAAAAAAGACATTTGGTCCTGTAATTTCGTCTTGGCTCGCCCTGTATGTTCGACAATAATTTCTAGTTATAGACTTTTTTATCTAGTTTACTTGCAAATTTTAAAAAAATTTCTAGCTATCGTAGAACTCGAGATATCGAGGTCTGACGCACTATTGCCCCACCCGTATATTATTCTTTACTCAACGGTTTTGTTGACTGTAGGTTATCAGACACTGCCGATAACTTTTCACATAAATACAATTAGGTGTAATTCTATATGCCGAATTTGAACAAACTTGTGTGATTTTCAATGAAAATTTGTGGTGTTTATGTGGTTCATCCTCAAATAAGTTTCGATCCAACTGCAACCGAATTGCCGGGACGTGAAAATGACCTTAAAATTTAGATTGGTACATAAATTGTGACAATATAATTTCAATTATTTTGTCAATTTCGAGGTATTTCATTCATACAATAAATTGATACAGAAGCATACAAATTTTTTAATTAATTAGTTGGAGAATCAATAGAATCATGTTTTTGTTAATTAAAAATACCTACCTCCTATTTACAAATAAAAACGTTGTGTTTTAAAGTTTTAAATAATCCAAACTTTTGTTATATTCGGGTATTTTTAAAATTTTAAATAACCTTCATGTGTACCATTGGAAAGTTCCTGTTAACTCAAGGTTTTCATTATTTGTAATATCTTATACAGAGGCGGATCTATAGCAGCTATTTCAGTGTTTTAAACTTGTTTTGGTCTCAAAGTGTTGTCGTCAATTTCTGTGGAAGTATTGTTTGCTTATGATTACATATATGAGTGCTATCTTTACAGACTACATACCTAGTGTATGAGTGGCAATTGCTTCCAATAATAGGTAGTCTTTTTTTACCTTGATGCACGCGTCGCGTCGCCTGTGAGAGGTTCTAACTGTGTTCCAGGACTTTCAGGTGAGAATTTGACACTAAACAAGCAGAACTGCATGTCATTAGTGTCATTGTAGTCTTGAGGTTATGTTTTGATTTTATGTTCATGCTTAATCTTGTTTTTTTTTTCGAAAATGGTACAAGATTGTTATGTAAGACCGTCTAAAAGAAGCGGCTAAAAATAGTGGCATATTGTTTTATAAATTTCCGGTGAACAACGAAGTTCTACTAGATAAATGGCTTCAGCCATAGACATTACCAATGACGCCTTCAAAATCGCCTTCAAAAGAAACAAATGATCTGATACATACCGCCATAAAAGCAAGTAGCCATCAATAATATTTCACAATGGCGAACTCCAGATACCAACTTTAGATGTAACTAAAATTCACACTCAACGCGCGCAGCCCATGATACCTAAAACAGTACAGATAAGCTCACGCGCATGACGTAATCGCTGACGTCACTACGTGACAAATTTTTAAATTTTGCGAGGGCTGTCATAGTTTAATGTCTAAATGTATGCATTTTAGTTTGTTTACTTCGATTATTGTGTTTTAATTCGGTGTGAATACATTATATTAGTTAATTTGATCAGTTGTGGCTGTGTGTTTTGGTTTATTTAATATAGTATAAACAATGGTTTACTGTGCAGTGATGGATTGCACCAGTAACAATAATAGAAGAAGTAAAAGCTATTCGTCTAGTTGCGATACTTTAATTTTCCTGCTGCTAAAGAAATTTGTTTATGGATTCAAAAGTGCTATCAAATGTACGATTTTAATATTAATAACGCTAAAATATGTTCGAAACACTTTTTGGATCATGATTTTTATGTTAAAGAAAAACTATTACAATTGCCCAAAAATAAGTGGAAGTTTGCCGCTTTTAATATTTGCATTAGCCTGCCTGCTTTAAGTTTCCTGTATATACCTGTGCTGTACTTAACCGTAGCCAAAAGTGATTTATTGTGTTAAATTGTTAACAATTCCTGAATAAAACCTGTTATAAAGTCTTAATCCGAAACTCCTGAGTTTTCCTTATAGCTTAATATAGACCCCTGGCTTAACAGTTTCTTCACTAACCTAAGCGTCTATTATCCTGCTAATAGAAAAAATGGTGTTTCTGCATTCTAAAACAGAAACTGGCGTTCGAAATACACCATCCAGATAACACCGCCGCGCCGCCCCTCAGGCGTCAAAATAACCATCTAAGAACCTCCGCGGAACGAGGGAAGGTTACAATACATAGTATCTAGATAAATTGAAAAGAATTAATGTAATTTGTTTTTCTATAAATAAATTATATTGAGGCGTGTAAATGCAGATCCTGCTTAAGGACAAAATTACGAAAAATTAGTTATTGGTACCACCCTCTCTCGGTTTTTTTAAAGGACTTATTTATATTAACGTCCTGGCGAAGTTTAGCTTAGAGCTATTCTACCACTCAACCACGACACACTATAAGCAATTTGGTAGGGTTTTTGTTTAGAAGCATATCCAGCTTTATAACACCGAAAATACGATTTAAAATCTGAAAGTAGACACGAAATATACTTTATGCAATTGTATAAAAGTTTTTTGTTTCTAGCTCAAAATAAGATCACATGCGTAAAGCATCTTCTGCATTTACACGCCTCGTATTGTGCACAATGTCTTATTTCCTATTTTGTATATTTAAATAATATCCAAAACAGTTATAACAGTCGAATTACAACGAAAATTTCAATAACTGTAAACTAAACATACATTAAAAGCTACCTTTCCCATATATCGGCATACATTTTTGTCACAGGTTGACGTCATGCGCGAAATTCGTTCAGCAAGTGATCATATCTGTAGGTTTTAGTATCATGCGCGCAGCCTATCTCGGTTTGACACTGTTGCATTATGTTTTGCTAACATCCCTCTTTCTTCTATTCACGAGACACATCTATTGTTAACGTGACTTTGAAAATGAGCGCTATTAGGATAGGTACAACTTAAATACAAAATATTCTATATCTTATATTCACGATAGAGAAAAATTGCTTCTCTATTCTTTCCATTCGCCCTAATAACAAAAAATTATTGGTTAATTCATGAAATTTCAAGTAAAATTTTTTCTTTGCATAACAGTGTATTTAAATTCCTACTAAATAATATTGGGCATTTAAATTTTCATTTCTTAAGCTGCCACTCACGGAGCTTATTTGTGGAATGGTTTCGGGGATCTCTCCTGTCTTGATTGTGAAACATTAGCTATTCAAAACAATCGATGCAAAAGAAAATCCGGATCTCATTTTATAAGTTATTCAAATGCCGTCTTTTGAACCATTAAATGTAGACAACAAAATATTTTAGTAAATGGGTACAAGTGCCCCTAAGTAAATTATTGAAAGCAACCAGACGTATAATACTTTAGCTTATGAACTGAAGTAACATAATTGAAATATATTATTATATAAGTATGGGAAGAAAAATAAGACCAGAAAAAAATTGATATTTGATTTATTCACACATAAACTTTTGAAATACGTACAGTGGTATCACAGAATAAAATCCAATTTACTTTTAATTTTGTGGTTTTAAATTAAGTACATCATAGATGCAATGATTTTTTCACATTTTGTGCGCCTAAATAAACAATAAATATTTAAAAATAATGCAGTTGCCTTCCAGATTTTGTATCTGGAATATATTTGCTTTAACTTCTATTTTAGATTCTTCGTGGATTTTATTAAAATGAATTTTTCCTAATTGATTTATTAGGATATATCTAAAGATTCCTAAGATATTAAAGGAGTATACTTACTATTATTACCGTTTTAGTGATTAGCGAAACTCAGTTTTCACTTAAAATTGAAATTAAGGAATTAATTTTTTGTAAATATTTTCTTTTTATTTACATATTTAGATGTCGATGAGATTAACTAATTAATAATAAGTGAAGTGAAAATATTTTTGATGAAATATTCCTACAATGTTTTAAAAGAGGGTTGCTGAATTAATTTTGAAAATAAATAATTTACAAATATTTGTTAAAAATAATTCCACTTGCATTAAAAACAACATTTAAAAGTAAAAATAAAAGTCCTTGGAGAAAATCCTCTAATATTTTATTGCGTGCAATTGACATATTGTGTCAATGAAGCAATGAAGTATGTTTTTTAAGTGTTAGTCTCCCCCTATTCTTAGGAAAGTGGATATTGAATGCAATTTGAAAACAACGTAGGAAATGATTATAGGATTTCGAAATGTTGGATCTCAAACCTCCAAAGTAAAATTTTCTATGAAATTTCAACAGTGTGCTAGTAACAAAATGAGTTTAATTAATAAAAAAGATCTTAACTTTCGACTTCCTTTCCGCGTTGGAGTTTACATCGGGAAGACTTTAGTAATTTTCGTTACAAGTCCGGAAGGTGAATTGTTACAGTCGAGTAGATATTATGGACGAGGTGACGAAGGAGCCGAGTCCAGAATATCTAAACGAGACTGGAACAACACCTAACGGACGTGTATCGAATAATATTTTATTTCATCCCGTCATTAATTGTCTATTTGTATAATTTGAAACTTATTTACTTTCTTAGCTCATTCGACATTTGACAGTTTTGACACTATTTTTTAATTTAAGGTAAATTTTTATATGTCAAATAACTGTAAAAAGGTATAATAACAGTTTGTGATTGGTTCGTCATGCATTTCCGGTGGCTTCCAGTACATTACAGTATCTAGTACCGTAATACCTCATTTCCCGGCCGCATATGAGTACTGTAATGTTGTACTTTCCGGACGGGATGAAATAAATACCATATAAACACCTGGCTTAAAGCACATGAGTTACACAAAGACAATATTACGAAATGTGTAGTTGCCAAACATTTAAAGAAAATTCAATAGGGGGACAGGGAAAAGAAACCATAGAAATATACAAATCTCCAAATAATATCAACCATGACGTCGGGCTACAACTACCGATGACGTGGAAATTAATATTCTGCGTAACTAACAATGTGACTCATCACGTGGTGCAAGGTGCAACTGGAAGGAAACGTCCTCTCCTAATGTTGCGTATGATTGGTCAAAATCAATAGTATGTATAACTAACTATGCGATAGATAGGTAACGCAGTCACATCTACCAATGGCGTGAAATCAATAGTACGTTTGACCCACAACGGAATACATCAAAATAAAACCAGGTAAACGCATAAATAGATGAGCTAAGGTCAATAGGGTTCACTTCCCATCAGAAGAGGATAAGATGCCCCACACGTGAAGAATTCAAAATATTCAGCAAGAAAAGAACCTGAAAACTTTGCTACAAATCATCAGCTTCGCGAAAGCCTGATAATCAAAATTTAGAATTAAGCTGTTAAACACAATATTCTTTTTATTATAATTACAAAAAAAATGGTTCGACATTACAGAAACAAAAAACAGAAACATAAGGCAAACACCAGATGAGGTAAAATTGGAGAGACTGCAGAATTTAGAAATTAACGATACCTTTCTAGAAGTCGTTCGGCGTAGGGCGCTTGCATAAAATCCGTAAAGCTTCTGTAATTCATAAAAAAAACAGAAAGTTCAGAACTAATTAAAGATGATTTAATTACAGGCTAGAATTTTATAAAGAAATAAAGAGCTCCTGCAAGATGATTCTAATTCGTGATTTTGAAAATAATTTATTTAAAATTTTGTGGTAGACTATATCAAAAAACACGTAAATGTCTTGATTTCACATATACCGTACCGTTTTCAGAATTTCACCCTTATTCTGTCTTCCTCCAACAAAAACAGTAGGTTGCTATTTAGATAATACGATGAAGGCGTCATAGCTTGTACGTACAATTATGTTTAAATGTGAGCAATAATATATTAATTTTGACTTATCCCAGATTTCTTTGCAATTAAACAGGAATTTTTCTATTTCGCAGTTATCATATTGGACATAAACTTCTTTACTATTATTTTTTTAATGATTATGCTCTAAAATTATAGAACCGATTAAATTTTTAAATATTTCCGTGCAGCAGTTTGTGGAGAAACTAGTTAACTGTGTTAACTGTATAACAATAATAATAATTTGATTTGGTTTTGTTGGTTATATTTTAAGAAAATTACCAGTAAAAGTCGATTTAACATTTGCAGTTAGATAAACAATTAATTCTGTTTATTGGTATAAAGATATGTTTTATAATAATTGGTTACAAAATTAAAAGTAAATTAGATGTAACCAATAATGAAAGGCAGAGAAAATAGGAGATGGCCGATAACGTTAATATAGAAATTTTCATCCTCAAATTTTAAGATACAGATATAGCCAATTAACCCGTTTTCCCGAACTCAGCGGTCTCACAAGAAAGACTGTAGGTAGAGAAATATTAAGGGCGTATATAGATATAAGGTATGTAAATACAGGATGTAAGCCCTTGACTTGTTAATCTCTTTACGTGTTTCTTTTTGTTTAATTTACATCCTTGAAAACGTCTATAACGCCCTTAGAAAAAACGTGAAATTAATTATCTTACATTTATTTACATATACATTGTTAATAAGTTTAAAAATCAATAGTGGTTCATTGATGTAGGACATTCATTTTTAATTTTGTCATTGAATTTTTGACAGACATATTATGAGTTTTAGATGGAGTTGTAAAAAATTTCTAACTATAGGTTGTCAATAACTTGATATAGGTGTGTATTAGATTTAAAAAGTAACTATTTGTGCTCGGAGGAATGAATGAAGCAGCGTGTTTTTTCGATTATCGGCAAATTTAGCCATTGTATATTCTAGTTTTAACCAAAGTATTATACTTATAAAATAATTTACTTCCACCAGTAAAAGCAATAATAATAATATTATAACTATTATTATCATTTAATTTTATTGAAAAAAATTATTAGGAAATTTCTTATTGATTGTATTATTAATATAGGCTACTTTACTATTTATATGTAATTAATTTTTGTCTTCAAGTTTTAACACAAAATAACATAGTACATGTAAATTTGCATTTGTTTAATATCTTCACAATAAAAATGTTTACTGTTAACAACGTTATCTGCTATTGTTTCGTATTATAATAATTATTATTCTATCTATTAGCTACCAAGGAATCAAAATAAACTTACTCATTGATATACACAATATTTTCGTTGTGTTATTGTCGGAAAAGAGTACATAGTATGTATATTTTATTTTACAATTCTCTTTCTTTGCTTGATATGCATTGTTTATAAATGACTTTGTTTAGGCTTTATACAAGCATCAGTTTGGATATGGTTGTTGTTATTATGCTTGTATAAAGCCTAAACAAAGTCATTTATAAAGTATGTATATATCGTTATAAATATTCAACAAATACTAAATATTAATTTGTAAATATGGCGCCTATGAGGGGCTCACCAATGGCTTTTAAACATACCGACGAAAGTCTCAAATTCTCAACTTTTGCTGCTTATATTCAGTTTAATAGCATTTTTACAACTCATCCAGAACAATTAATTAAAAATGAGCTTCCTATCGACAATTAGATACAGTGTAGTAACATTATACGTTTAAAATTTTCGTTAATAAATAATGTACCTACTACGTTAATTCATTGCTATAATACAGAAAATCATATATATTCTTATAATAAGACATGTAATTAAACATTTTTAATAGGGAATGTTTGAAAACAACATATTTTTTTACATGGGATTATTTCAGATATTGTCTTTCTTATTCTATATATTTTGATTGTGCCCATGGTATTGTGAAATAATAGTAGTTATCTTTTAAGTTGTTGCAATTTCAAGGCTTACCACAGGTAGAGTAATATTTATTATGAGAAGATGCCCGGGGCGGAGGTAAAGGCGGAAATACACGGTTCAATTTGGTTGATTCGACCAAATTGAATGGTGTATTTTACGATTCAATGAAAGTGTTCAACTAAATTGAACGTTAGAAGAAGTTGGGAGAATTTCCACTTGTTCAATTTGGGTTGAATCAACCAAATTGAACCGTGTATTTCCGCATTTACGTGTGTGAATAATTATAATTCTTGGTTCAACCACCGACCGCCTGCGAACTGCCACTGCGTGCACAACCCTGAATATGACGCAAGTCGCTCTCATTGGCTTAAAATGAAGTTCACGCATAAAGTCATTTCTGCGCATTTTAATTGCCTGGCATCTTCCCATAATAACAGTACTCTAAGAGCTTCCGAGATATATACTACAAAATAAAATCCATCTTCTAAAATAAATATATTCTAACTCAATTTCCATTCAAAATCCTAAATATGCTAGTCATTCGTTCTTTAGAACTATCATACGAGTCTGTCAGTTATTAGCATACTCAAGTTCGAATAGACATTATGATATACAATCTTGAAATTCTTATGTATCAATTTGAGATACGCGAATTACCAGATAAACCACGACACTGCAACATGTTGATTTATTAAGTTGAGAGGAAGGAAATGAATCGTTGGATTGGTTAAATGTCACACTTTTAAGAATTTACATTGTAAATTTTCCAACTAAGCATTGTAAAAATATAAAAATTTTACTGCTCTAAAATACTAAATAGTAATATCTGTTTTACTTATAATACTTGATATGCAGGGTGACTAAGGTATAATTTGTTATTTTCTCAGTTCATTCGCACGTATACAACATATATAAACAATATCACCCTGTGTGTTAATATATATATTTATATATAAGGATATAATTATATACTATGACTAGTCTACGCTTTATTAATCTGTTTCTAACCTTAAAAACATATAACAACAAATAAAGTTTTATAGATAAAAAGTAACGTCGCATCATCACGGTTATGTACAGGAATGACATGTATATTTGTACGTATAACGATAATAAGAAGAAACTACAGTACATATTTATAAAACGTTAATCACGACCATCTCAAAATAGTCCAGTAGTTTTATTTTCAAAGAAGGAGAACGTAGCTGATTGATGTAATATCTTTCGTATTTGTTTATAATAAACCAAATTAATGCAGATGCAGAATTTTATGCACGTTATAACAAACGGTTTTGAATTTACGCTCATATCCTTCCACTCTCTCCCAATCGTATTCAAGCGATTAAGAAGAACTAAGTAGCGGAATTCCTACATATAAGAATGGTGTTGGTGTGGATGTAAATGTCCAAATGCATTCGTTATCTGTAGAGTCTTCCTAAAAGATCGTAAACCACGTGATCAGAAATAGGTAACCAAGTACATATTTTGTGTTTTTCCATAATATGTTATATCGTTGAATGTGTATATGTGTACCTACTTGTGGCCACGTGGTTTACAATCATTTGTGAAAATCCTTCATCAGCTTAATTAGGCCATATTCAAAAGTTTCTGTTACAACTTGTAATGCATCAAGATATAAAGAGAATAACTATCTAGAAATTCATAATTATCTTTCAATAGTTGTTTCAATAAATAAGGGAATAAATAATTGTCTGCCAAAAACCTAAATCATTATACTCGAAATATATGTATAAACTAGTTTAGAAACTACATATATACTGTTTTCTTATTTTTTTAGAATGAATCAACCACTTTCTCCTTCTTAGCTACTGAACCATGATAGAACTAGCCTAGAAGATTAGAAGGAAGAAGTTTATTAATTATCATTTTATGGCCCCTGACAGTTTTCCCTTGGGAGGCACTGGCGAGCTGGTGGCGCTTCTGGACACTCGTGGTTGTTCTGGAACCGTTAGCTTTGAATCTGCCGATTTCCATGTTGGTGGAGATCCACTGGAAACGCAGCTATTTTCTGGATTTACAGTCCTGCTCAATGCGTGAATAGGTATACGGTAGATCCGCAAAGGCCGAATTTCCGGTGATGCTGGAAAATTAATGAAACTTTAAGATGCATAAACTTTAATAACAATAATAAAATGTGTCTGAATGTATATTTCTGTCTAAAATAAATAGAAAATCGCTATATCGACTTTAGGCAGTGGTGTCATCTAGTCTTAGCCTTAATTAGTTGAGGGGCGTACTTCGCTTCGTGGGAAATTTCATGATGAGATTGTGGGAGCAAGTTTAATACATTCCTTATGCCCTCCATAATCATACCTTACCAGATACTTTGCTTGAATTTGTGGCAGACGGCCTATATGAACGTCATATATTCAAGATGGCGGCCACCCCAGACATCATCTCAAGTTCTCGATTATAACTCATGATAGGCCCATCCTATCAATATTTTTACTAAACGTTTTTTATTTACAAGGAAATTCTCTATAAAAAAGATCCCTAGGGGTTTGTCGATATCTTTTACTGTTTAGGTGTTTTGTATAAACACATTTAATATTGTTATCACTCACATCATTTCATTTTTTTTATTCAGATAAAAGAGGATTGATAACCGTAAGCCGAGTAGTTTAATACTTTTAATAGTTTAAAATCAACTTTGGACACGATGTCTACTCCACCACAAATTCGTCTTCAATTATCCCTGCCTCCACCTTCAAAAAAGGCAAGGCTGCAAACTAATTACGAGCTGTGTATTTTATGCCAAAATAAGGAGAAGTCGCCTTTGGTTAAACCGATTAACTATGATAAAGTGTTATGTGTTTGAAAGAGAGCAGAATAGAATGATAGTAAAATACGTGTTAATTAATAATAATCGTCAATCGATTAAGAAATGTGACTGTTGAAGAATTGATAAACGAAAACGCATCATGGCATACAGATTGCTACAGGAGCATATTGATAGGATGGCCCTATCAAGAGTTATAATCGAAAACTTCCAATGATGTCTGGTGTGGCCGCCATCTTGGATGTATGACGTTATATAGGCCCTCTGCCACAAAATCAAGCAAAACAGGTGTTTTGCTCGTCAGGTGGTGTGGCATGATTATGGATGGCATAAGGAATGTATTAAAATTGGTCCTACAATTTCATCGTCAAATTTCCCACTTTACGTAATTTTTTTGGTAATATATATGTGTACTATTAAAAAAAGTTTTGTATCATTCGAAGTGCTCAGGTTTTGTGCACGGTAAGTCTCGCCGTTTTTTTTAATGGCAATGTACGTACCAACAAATAAATGTTTTTGAATTGTGCAGATAACGCACTCTAAGGCCATTTAAAAAAAGTGCCCTACTGAAAAAAGTTGTACATCACACCACATATGCCCCAAAACATGCTCTACAACATGGTATATGTTTGATTTGGTTCTACTTAAGTGAATAATCTCGGGCGAATTTTACTCCACTAAAAGTGTAGTCATTTTTAAATGGCAATTTATTTAAGTAGGTAGTTACGAACTAAAATGAAAAAGGCGATGGATTCATTATCACTAACGTTTCATTCTCGACATTAAAAAAGGACTTTAAAACCAATAATTTAGATGTGTCTGGTCGATGTTGATTTTTTGCACAAAATTCAATAAAACCTTGAGTTGATTAGTTTGAAAAAAGAGATTCATTGACAAATTCACATTCTATTGGTTGCTAAAAGTATAAGAAACAAAGTAACCGTCGTGCGTGTGCGTAAATAAGCTGCAACTTACATTTACACTAATCAATTTTACATACATCCCACATTAAACCAAGATTTTCAATTCCATCCCTTCAAGGTTCAGCTAGTGCAAGAGTTAAGACACATGAATTTACGTGACTGGCATTTTCTAGTGCAATATTTGAGCAATTTAATTATTTTTCCTCCTACCGTAATGGAAAGTACACACTCTCCTCCCTCATATGAGGGAGGAAAAGTGGCATTTTCCTCCCTAGGGAGGAAAGTATTTTCTTCCCCCATATGAGGGAGGAAAGTGTATTGCACATTGAATATAAATATAACCAATAATTCTAACATCTAAGAATAATGTATTTAAGAGAATATTTTTAGATGTTAGAATTATTGGTTATATTTATATTCAATGTGCAATACACTTTCCTCCCTCATATGGGGGATTTGGGGGGGATTTAAGGATTTGTTTTTATTTCTTTACTCAATAAATAGCTTCAATAATATCAAATAATTGATCTATTTACATATATAAGTTAATTATACAGGTAGGAGAAAAAATCATATGTATTACACGGGATCAAAGTGCTTTTTCCTCCCTTGGTGATCACTGCCCTCCGCTTTGCGTCGGGCAGTGAACTTCACCCACGGGAGGAAAAGTGGCACTTTTCTCCCTAGTGATACAAATAGCTATTTAACGATGACGTTTTCACTCAGGAAACAAAATTGTCAATATTGATTTATAGCTGTTACAGCTATTGTTACTGGGAATAGTTCGAGATGTATTTTATCGGCACAATTTGATAGTATGGTTATTATTTTCAACAAGATCATCATCTTCACACCCTGCTATCCATATATGCCTCAGAAGCTGTAAGATACTTTTTGTTTCGCGAAAACAGCGAGGAAATTTCCTTAAGAGATTATTTGTAAAATAATAAGACCATATTAAGATACCGGAAGGGGCAATGTAACGTGAACTGTACTGTACATGAATGTGACTATAAAAAATACTTTCGCTCCACAAGGGAAATATAATAATAATAATAATTTATTTGCATACATTTTTTACATTCTTGTATAATAATAATAAAAATATATATTTTAATAAATAAATTTCACAAATGTACAGCAAAACTATAACATAATAATAAAAGCAAACAAACATGAAAAACCACAAAGTCAGTGGGAATAACACTAATTGTTTAATTTTACCATTTACATACAACACGCGATACACACATTTTTTAAGACCTTAGAGCAACTTCGTATTACACCAAATTATAGTTTCCCCCGCTCCCTCTCCAGGATTCATCACCACACGCTGTATCCCCCAATATCCCAAATTATTAAATAAAAAACTGAAACTAAAAAGGACAGCATGTGGCAACAAATCCCAAAAAAGGAACAAGAAAAACCAAATATGCAATATCAAAATAACTTTTAGTTAATATAAACCATAAAACATAATTCATTTAAGGTGAATAAATACACAATTGAATGACACTTACAAACACTGTACAATATGTAAATTATTCAGAAATAGTTGAATTAGCACATTAACATATTAATATACACATACCATATCACAATCAATTATTTTTCATCTCAATGAGCTTGTACAGCTCTACTCTATTTGATTTTAAAATAAATTTTTTTCACTTTTTTTTTGAATCAATTAATAGAATTTAAACTCTTTAGATCATCAGGAAGAAAGTTATAAAATCTGGGAGACAGATAAGCAAAATTTCTCTGCCCTATTGACTTCGTTGAAAAAGGAGTTATGTAGGAAGTGGGTTTTGCTCTTGTTTGGTAAGTATGTGCAACAGGTTTTAATAGATTTTTGTGTTTATATGTATTTATTATTACTGCATAGAAAAATAATTGTCTGATGTCCAGTACATTGGCATCCCTGTAAAGATAATCAGACGGATAAGTCATGGATTTACTAAGCATGATTTTTAAAAACCTTTTTTGTATTATTTCTACTTTTTTATGTAGCTGTTTACTGCACTGCCCTATCCAATAATCCCATAGGATAGTCTGGACTCCACTAAAGAAAAATATATAGTTTTTAAGTTCGATAATTCCAGGAGAGTTTTTAAATATTTAAATCTGAACAGAATACTTTTTAGAGTGTTACATACACCGTTTAGATGTTTGCCCCATCTCATATGTTTATCTGTGGTGATACCTAAATACTTTACCGATTGAACTTGTTCGATTTCCGTGACAGTATCAATTTTGAGAGAGAATGTAAATTTCTCTCATAACAACTGAAAGGTATATATTTGGTTTTTGCAAAATTAATGGTAAGTAATTTAGAATCGAACCAATTTTTAATTTTTTTCATGTCCTCCTCTGCATTTATTTTCAGGTCTTGCCAAGTCTTATCTTCATAAAAAATTACCGTGTCGTCTGCAAAACTTATCACAGTCCCTTTACTTTTTAAAGTAAATAAACTATTTAGGTACAGTATAAAAAGTATCGGGCCCAATACTGTACCTTGGGGCACGCCATATTGAACAATGCATGCTTTACTAACTACAGAGTTTATTTTAACTACTTGTTTTCTATTTTGTAAGTAACTTTTTAATATATTTAGCATTGGACCTCTGAAACCTATGTCTTCTAATGAATTTAGCAATTTAGGATGACTGACGGTGTCAAGGCCTTGGCAAGGTCCAAAAATACACACAGATTTGGTTTGTTTTCATCCAAAGATTTACATATTTTTGATGTCAGAACCGAAATAGCGTCTTGTGTTGATCGGTTCTCCTGAAAATCAAATTGACAATCGGAAATTAAGTTATATTTTTTAGTGTATTTGTTTATTCTGACTCTTAAAATTTTTTCGAATATCTTAGCCATATTATTTATAATAGATATTGGTCTGTAATTAGACGGCTCAGTTGTGTCTCCACTTTTGAATAAAGGCTGTATTACTGCAGTTTTAAACGCAGATGGGCATATACCTGAAATTAACATTTTATTTATCAAAAATGATAAGCAAGGAGCAATTTCTCCTGCAATGGGCTCATTTCGTGATATTTGCTTTTTAATTTATTTTAGCATTTTCCGTAAGTATTTCATCCTCTAAGTATATAGTGAAAAAATTAGATCGCTAGCGTTAATATTAACCCTAATATTTGATTTCAAATTCGTAACATATTTGAAACGGCTATGACGTCACACCACCCGATTCCACTGGTTCTATGAGTTATGCGGATATATGGTATTTAGATTTCGATGCACCAAGGACGAAGCACTTAAAAGATGAACGAAATGACCACTTCCGCCGTGTGTGTAGTAACTGCCGCGGGTATGAAACTATAGGAAACAAGCTAGCGGCCGACCGCTGCGAGTGGTGTGACGTCACAGCGCTCTATTTTCATTATTTATTTTAAATGAGAAGCAGTTGAAAAAAAAATTTAATATTTTGCACATTTACTAATTACAAGGTGTACTTTCGGAATATGAATTAAAAATTTTTTCCGAAATGAGCCCATAAGTGTCTCAGCCTTAATCATATCGCAGCCTGGTGCTTTATTATTTTTTAGTGACATAATTGTATTCTCTACCTCCTTTACATTTGTAGGTGCTAAGTAAAAAGAAAAGGTCGTGGATTCCCTGGGAGGAGTTTCAATCGGTTTTTTTATTTTACTAGCCAGATTCTGTCCGACATTAGTAAAGAAATCAACAAATATGTTAGCTATTTCACTATTATCTGATGTTAATGTACCAGATTCTGATTTTAATTCTTTAATTATGTTATTTTTGTCTTTAAAGTTACTAACTTCATTTATTAGATTCCATAAACTTTTACTGTTTCCTTGATTATCATTAATTTTAGATTTATAATAATTAGCTTTCGTTAATTTTATTAATTCATTCAATTTATTTCGATAAGACACAAATTCAATTTTTAAATTAGTGTTGTTGGGATTTTTTTCATAACACTTATAAAGTTGATCTCTTTTTTTTATAGATTTGATTAAACCTGAAGTAATCCATGTGATTCTTTTTCTGTTCTTATGAGTTAGTTTTATTTTTTTTGTGCATTTATCAATTTCTGTACTTAATATGTGAATTAATATATTTGCTGTTTCTTCAGTGCCACCTGCATTGTAAAAATCATACCAATTTACTTTTTTTATGTCAGTTTTTCATTTAATGAAGTCTATTACTTTAATAAAATCATTTTCTGTATCTATAGTTTTTTCATTTTGTTTTCCTACAAGTCTGATTGCGATTGGGTAATGATCAGTTATTTTATTTTTTATTACAATCAAATGGAAACATATTTTCAGTATTTTGTTTAGTTTTTATAAAAATATGATCAATACATGACCTCACTTCACCATCAACTCTAGTAAAAGAATTTATTAGTGACTTATAATTATATTCACTCATTGAAGTTAGGTATTGGTCAGTGATTATATTATCTTTTTTTATATCAATATTCATGTCTCCTACTATAATATTATAATCACTAATCACTTTTGAAACTATTTCTAAATAATCTTCCAAATGCGTTAAAAATACATTCAAATCCACAGCATGCGATCTATACATAGAAGTTATGCAAAAGCCCTTATTGTTGAATTTAAATTTGATTTGGATAACCTTAATATTGTCTATGTTTATAATTGCTTTGGAATAATTTATTGTATTTTTAATAAATACAACAACACCATAATTTTTGTTTACCATTTAAAAATGTTCTGCTTATTTGTGTTTCATGTTAAAAAAAATGTAATGATTTTAGATTATTGTAGAGTAATAGGACTCAGATACATAATGCGATTCTGAGGCGAGACATGCCAATACTAATATGAAGTTTAATAAGTAAAGTTCGAAATACGAATTGGATATTAAAGTCATTAAGACTTCGCATCAAAATTAACGCACCACTAAGAATTTACTACAATTTTAAAGTTGATTTTTTCGTGGACCGCCAATCTGATTTTGGTGATCTTTTGTTTTGAATGGGCGAGTGACCAATTTTTTTAAAACTATTTTAATAACGTCTACACATAAAAATAGCCCCGTATTTTTTGTTTTTTTTTTAATAATATCACTAATAGGTACCCAAAAAAAAATCGTAAATTTTAAACACTTTTTAAACGGCCAGATATTGCCGCCCATTTTCAAGCTATTCTATTGGACGTGACGTAATAGGGTATAATTTCCAAGCCGGAACAGTTAAACGATTGCTACGTTGCTATGTTTCTAGATAATTGAAGAAATTCTATACTGCCGTAAACAATTTTCTTTATATTACTTTCTCACCAAAAGTGACGTGAAGGTAGATATGTATTCGTGAAAAATTTTTGAAAATTTTTATTGCATTTCTGGACGAATCTCGACGAATTATGACGATACACAAAATTTCAGACAAAAAAATTTTCTGTCTGTGTGTGTGTCTCTCTGTGTGTGTGTATCGCGATAGCAACTACAGTTTTTGAGATAAAGCTTTAAAATTTGGTACACACGTTCTAGAGGCCAAGGAAAAGACTGAGTTCGTTGATGAGCAAAATCGGTCCACTGGAATGGGGTCTACCGGACCCCAACATCTTTATTTCTAACTTTACAAAAAAATGTATTTGTGATGAAAGATTTGAAGTAGGATCTAATATACAAATCCATTATAATATTGTGTCCAAATGTTGAAATAAACAAAATACGCCAAAAAAACAAAATACGTCAAAAAAATCAAAATACGTCAAAAAACAAAATACGTCAAAAATTACTTTATTATAAACTCCACTACACGGTGAGAAAGTTTTGATCCCATAATTGGCAGCGGTTTTTTATTTTATATTCCCTTTGAAATATAACTGAAATGCTTCTAAAGAAGTGTTTTGTTTCTGCTTGCCGAAAGAATAGTGAAATTAACAAAATAAACACTTCACTTTTAGTAAACATAACCAAAACAAAACATACGTCAAAACGTTTGACAGATGCCATTGACAAATGGACATCAATGAGCGGGTCGCTGTCCAAGGATTCTATTGGATGCTGTAGACATCGTACGCTATTACGTCATTCTATATCCGGCAATGCTTTATTTGAAATCATCATACTACAATACCATATTATTACTTTTTGTCATTTTTGTTGCTGTTCACTCGCCCACTGTAGATTTACTCCCCAGAAACGACGCTGTGGTATAACTTTGTTTATATAAACTTTTTTCTTTATTTTGATGAGTAGAATACGCTCCCGAAGTAGCGGCCACATTTTTGTTACACCCTGTATATGATACCTATATTATATAGCACCCGTCTATTTTAGTTTCCTGTTTCTTTACAATTAATTGCTCCTATCGCTTTTGACATTCTATACATATTGCGTATTTCTATCTACATCAAATTCGCTTCGCGGAATATATTTCTTTAGTGCAGTATCGTGTAATTTATAAGTATAACATTATATTAGGGAGAAAAGTTATATTCTTTGAGGAATAAGAGTAAACAAAGAGTGGAAAGTTAAGTGAAGTTTATAAGCTTTTATAAGTAAACATCAAATATGAGTTATATGTGTGGCCTCCGCTGGGGTTGAATTTACAGATCAGAAATTTGGAACAAATATATCATTTTTTATTTGTAATAAAAAACATTTTCGTTATCACTTTATTTACTCAAATTCTCTTATTTATACCTAAATATCTTGTTTATGTTATTTATTATTCGCCATTAATCTTAAACGATCAAGTGTGGCCATCTGTGTATAATTTGTATGCAAGTCTGGTACTTACGTCCGCGTCGTCTCAAAAACACGACGAACGCATGACTTCATTGTCCACTTTGAAAAAATAATGTTTAGGATCAAGGTGCTAAGTCTGTATTTATCATTAAATGTGTTTCAAACGTTTGATCATTAAGGATCCCACAGACCAACGTGAAATATTCGCAGCGAATTCGGGACGGAACATTCGCAATGCAATTCGCGACGGAATCCGGAGGATACTTCACACCGCGCAGCGATAAATCGCACAAGCTGTCGTCAGATTTTCAGTTTAGTTTAAAATGCTTTAGAAACAATATCATTTTTAAAGAAAAAAATTATTCATCATCGGATGAAGTAGAGGTACTTCTGTGGACTGTGGCTTGCACTGGAAGACGAAGAAAATTCGCCTAATTCTTTTCCTATTTCATTCCAAATTTTGTCCTTTTTCCTAATATTTTTGTAATGTTCATGAGAAAGGCCGTATAATATAATATAATTCCGTACCACTTGAATAATTTTTTAAATTTTAGCCATTCTTGCATCTTGTGGGTGTCCCACATAAGAACTTTCACTTGATCTGCTGGCTTTATTATTGTGTCATGTATTTTGTTTATGAGGAATTCAATTTTAAAGTTGAATAAGCGATGGAACCTCTAATGAACGAAACACTGTCAAAAAACTGATTTTCCAAATTTTTTTCACCCTGTATATTACGGAAATCGATATGGTATATTAGTGTGGTTATAAAGGCATATGCCATTCATACATCTAACTTAATTTAGCGACAACCTGTATATTATGAAATAATTGAAAAGTAGTCAATCTCCTGATTTAAAAATATATAACACATATTACTATATACAGGTATTATTTTTCTTGGGTATATCGGTCGGGTTTTTAATGTTAAAGGCAACTAGATGAGAAATATGTATAGTACAGTTTAATTTAAGATCAAACAAACAAAAAATAATAATTCTCTGATGATGGTTTATAAATAAACCGAAACGTTAGAAAACAAAATAAATTTTTTTATATACATATATGACCGATATACCCAAAAAAAATAATACCTGTATTTTGATGTCAACGGTCAAGAAAAAACCAAAAATATATATCTATACATATTATATGCACTTTTTCTACTAAGTATATTATATGTACTATTTCTTTAGTTTCAAGCTTTTTGTGTGCATTTTTAGAAAAGTATTAGAATTACTTTATCGCATTTTGTTGCCAATATTTCGAAAACTATATTAATGAACATATGTTATATATTTTTGAAATCAGGAGATTGGCTACTTTTCATTTATTTCATAATATACTAATATACAGGTTTTCACCAAAATTTTGTCGGATGTTGGCTATTTCCGACTAAACCGGAAGTTAGATGTATGAATGTCATATGCCTTTATAACCCCAATAATATACCATATATATAATATAATAGGTACCTATGTATATAAGAAAGTAAAAATTAAATAAATATACTGAATAATATTAATTTATTTGTTTCATAAATCTAAAATAATATATCTAGTCACTGAAATGTATTTTTTCTAATTTTGACATATAAAATTACACTTTTCAAAACTGATATAAGTGTCACAACTTTTCATCACCCGTTACGAAAAGTTTAACTTTTTCTAACTGGTGAGGAAATAGCTATTTTTCAAATTTTGACATATAAAGTGACATATTTTGTTATTGAAACAAGTGACAAAACGTTCTACTTTATGTAACTGGTTACATAATGAAAACCATTATGTAACTGGTTACGAAAAATAAGTAATAGTAACGATCAGCGTCACAAAACAGATCAGCGTCTATTAATTGTCGAGCCAAATGACAAGATAATTTAAACTGACACTGACCTACTAGATAATTC
Source organism: Rhagium mordax (assembly GCA_963680705.1). Lineage (NCBI taxonomy): Eukaryota > Metazoa > Arthropoda > Insecta > Coleoptera > Cerambycidae > Rhagium > Rhagium mordax. Next base: position 41,502,384 of record OY796659.1, on the reverse strand, counting down.
TCATTTAAATTATGCTTGTAAGTGATCAAAATTAAAAACTTGTATTTCCCATTTTTCGTCAAAATTAGAAAAAATCTTGTATGTAATACGTTATGAAACATGATTTTATGTAACTCGTGCGATATTGCGGGATCTCGCTTCGCTCGTCCCGCAAACTTACACTCGTTACATAAAATCATACTTTTCATAACTGATTATATAAATAGCTATTATGTAACCAGTTACGAAAGACTTTATTTTGTGTAACGAGTGGAACTCGCTTTGCTCGTCCCGCAAAATGATACGAGTTACACAAAATGGTCTTACGTAACGTGTTACATACAAGATTTTTTCTAATTTTAAACATCTAAAAATAAAATTCTTTAAATAAAATGTTTAAAAATCATAAAAAATTAAGTATTCATGTAATCAAAGTTACCTTTGTTTCTGTTATTACGCATTTAGTTTTAATGTCAAAAGTGACAAATGACAAATGTTATTAATTTAGTGCATAATGCAGCACATAATATCATGGCAAATTCAACAAATAAAACTTCTTCAGGAGTTAATTTGACAAATTTCACAAATTGCATAGTTAATATTTATAATTAAAAAATAATAATTCCTATAAACTTGTATTATATTGTGAATATATGTTGTTTCTATTTCTTCTTCTTTCTTTCAAAGTTTAACTTTTCCTAACTGGTGATGAAAAGTAGAACGTTTTGACACTTAGGTCATTTTTGAAAAGTGTAATTTTATATGTCAAAATTAGAAAAAGTTAATTACATCACCAGTTAAGGAAAATAAAAAACTCTCAAGAAGAAATAGAAACAACGTATATTCAAAACATAATACCAGTTTATAGGAATTATTATTTTTTAATTATAAATATTAACTATACAATTTGTGAAATTTGTCAAAGACAACCAAAAATCTTGTATGTAACATATTACAAAAGATCATTTTGTGTAACTCGTGTCATTTTGCGGGAACTCGCCTCGCTCGTCCCGCAAACATCTACTCATTACACAAAATAAAGTATTTCGTAACTGGTTACATAAATAGCTATTATTTTGTTTAATTCTTGAAGATAAATTAAAAAATTATAGCGATGTATTTCGAAAACTTTGTGAAACTCATACGTTTATGGAGGTCATAATTTCAGGAGCAACGCTTACGCTTATATTTCGTATTTAATCAAGTTGTTTCATTTATATAAATTTTCTATATAGTTTTTTGTAGTACAAATTATAGGGGAGCAGTTAAAAAATATTAGTCTATGTCTTACCACTGGGGCTAGATGGCGGAGAATGCTTCTGTAAATCCTGCTGCCTAACATCGACGAACAGTCTGTCGGTTTTATTTGGGAAGAACTCCGGTGCAGTGGTGGCAAAGAAAATATCGTTTTTGGATGCTATGAGTTGCAGCTTCGGCATCGTCATGGTATGAATGAGATTTCCATTTACAATAAGTCTAATCTCCATGGAATTTGAAGTGAATGCGATCACGTAGGGGAAAGCACAAACTGAAATCACGTTAACTTGATCGGAACGGGTAATGTAAGGCAACATGATATTTAATAGAATAATAGAGATTTAATAGAATAGCTGGGACGCATACATTTTGTGAGAGGATATGTGTTTTTAGATGTGTCCTTCTACAATCCTTAACTTTAGTGCTCAATTGAGATGGTTGGTTGGGTGCTCTGAGTTATAGACTGCTGTTCACAAAAATACATATGAACTTTTAAACAATTTAAAAAAGGAATTGTGAAGATTTGAGTTAATTAAGTAATATAATATTTGATATCCGAATTGATTTTCAATTTATTTTCAAAAACTGTGAATGCATTATACTCGACTGTAATATAATTGACTTGTCCTATCGCAACCGAGATTTGGCATACATATTTTTCTTGCTTTATTTGAACATCAATATTCGTGCGACTGCCATTTACATATCGCGCAATCAAACTTAGGGAACTATTTAGTATTTCTTACATTTTTTTATTGAAAAAGAATTCGAAACTAATAAAAAAATTAACACAATAAATTTTTTATACATATATATGCCTCTTAATGTAAAATCGAAAGTATACTCAATTTTCAAAAAAGGTGTAGGATAATATTATGCAGTTTCATTTCAAACTGCTAGATAAATGCAATTGCTTTTTATTCAGAGATCCATGGACAACTTCTGAGAGCTGCAGACTACAGGCGTTAATTTATCAGTTGAAACGATATCTACGAATGAGCAAGCAAAATTAAATATATTGTTTTCAGATGGAAATAGATCATTGGATTTGATTGTAGGAGGTTAACGCAAACAAGCTAGACCTCAAATTCAAATATGCAACAAAATATAAAGGAGAAACTGTATTGTTAGGTGGAAGCCTTATGATGGGAAAACTCCTTTGCAAAGTTTAGCCGGTAACAGGTATGTTGATCTGCTGCTTGAACCCGTACTTAAACTATGAAAATGTGCAAAGTAAGTTAATTTAATATATAGAGTTAAATACAGATATATAACATATCAGTAAAGTTACCAGGACTTTTTGAAAACAGAAGTTATCACTTTCTAGAGTGGCGTGCCTGCTCTCCTAATCTATATCCCACATGTTTGAAAGTAACTTATCTAAAGCATAAAATTTTGCTACAAATGTTTTTATGAAAACTTATCAACTTTTTATAGCAGTTACCAACCTTAGAAATTTGAAGTAAAGTTATTATAAGGAAAGACATGATATGATGCGACCCCAACGCAGTCAGGACGTAGGTCAGGACTTAAACTTATAACGATGGAGTGTGTAAGGTATAGTATAGATCACGAATGTTTGTTTCACGTCATCAATTTACAATTTGCAAAAATCAACATATCTCCCGCTAGCAACGAAATGCGATAGTACCTTCTTTTAGGTGATTGATAGATAGAAAAAAGAAGTAGCTATCCAATGATGCATAGTAGAAGGTCTATCGACCTCAGGTTATCGTGTAGAATAAACTTATACAGAAATTGATCACGTGGAGGCAAACATTCGTGATCTATACTATAGTAGATGAGTCATATATCTGGTACCTATAATAAATGTCCAGGGTGAAGTCAGATGACAGATAGAGTTTTCTTTATTAATATGTTTTCTGATTGCAATATTTATAATTAGCTTTGCAAATTTGAAAATGCATATATTTTAAAAAAATGAAGTTAGTGGGGTTAAATGGTATAAGAAAGTTAATTAGTGTTATAGACCCCAAAAAGAACATAATGCAGCTACGGACACGTGATAGGATAGAGTAACAGCAACAATGGCTATTTTTTTTAGTTAATTATTTATTAATCACTTACCTATATCTGTAGGCACTGAGTTCCAATGAAAATCAAAATTAGCAGACGATGAATTTTCTTCGTTTATTTTTTGAAAATGACATGTATCTGAAATAAATAATGATATAGAGATATAATTAATTGTGTTCGTATTAATGACAAATACACCTTGTTTCTATATATCTGAATATGAGATCTGGTTAACACACTACCATTACACAATTTTATAATTCGTATATTATTCGTAATAAAATCTTGATTTTGCGGATATTTCCCGTCTTATCTTAGAGATGGGAAATATTCGACAATTTCCCTTGGGAAATATTCGAGTACCTGTAGACTACATATTATAATCTATAGTAGCAAGTTTATTAAAATTGAAGAGAAAAAATTACATATGGCAATCGAAAAAAGTTTAATTTTGTATTGTTTCTTTGGAGATTCTGTCGATTGTCTTACCAAATGTAACTCTGGTCCAGAATATTGTATATTATTATGATAATTGTTCATGAAACCTTTTTATTCATTGATTACATTGAATTCAAATTGTGCATTGAGAAATGCTGAAAAAACCTAATGCGTCAGTAATTATCACAGGTTTGCAAATTGGGCCGTCAAAGCTTTTAGCAACTTGGAAACATTTCTAGTGTAGATAATTGCGTAGAATTGGAATCTTGGATCAAAATTTATCCAACAGTCGGGATTTTGAGATATTTGAGGTTAAAAGACCACAAAATGGCTTTTTTGGCTATATTTGACCTGAATTAGTTTTCCACTAACACCAAAACACTGCACTGGGTACAACGTACGTTTACTAGAAAATTAATTTTTAATTTTCAATGTAAACTTGGTTTAATCAGCATGGAAGAATTACAGGAAGATATTAATAACTTAAGGTTAATTAGGAATTTAAAAAATAATACACAATTGAGAGCTTAGAAATTAGAAAATGTAAAAATAGTATGAATAATGACAAAGGACCTATCCCAAGTGGTTCGCTCTATTGGAAAGAAGAAAATTTTCGGCTCATTTCTGCCGGCGCAGATATTTTAAAGTGATGGCTCTTTGAATCACAATCTCAAACAAAAGTTATTATACCATTAGGCGTTAATCCATAAACTAGGCCCGGACTGGACCTCATTCTCCTATCGGGCAACTTTTTTGACCGACCCTACTCCAGCCGATTTTGTTGTAACTATGATGAGTTCATATGAATAACAATAATTTTATTATTGGCAAAGATATCAAATAATATATTTGTTCATTTGTCAACATTATAAATGCTAAAAAGTAAACAATAAATAATATAACAAGTAACTTTAAAAATAAAAGTTCATCACAGGTCACAGAACAAAACTATAAGCGAAATAATAATAATATATGTAAGCAATAACTTTGGTAAATGATCACAACAGAATAAAACTATGAAATGCAAAATAAATAATAACGATAACTTATGTAAAATAACATTAGAAAATCAATTAAATATACTAAATATGTATACTCAAGATTTTTTTCTTAAAATTGGAGCTATTGGTACTACACCTTCAAGAATGTTACAATTTTTCAGTTTGTTTAAAAGTGTCTCTTCTACAGACATTAACATAAATGCTTCCAACTTTTCTTGGGTCATTGTCGCCGAGTTTTGTCGAATATGGCATGGGTTTGTGGCGTGGCGTGATCTATACAGCGCAATAAAAAATACGCGATAAAAATATGAGTGTAATTCATATTATATAATTTAATATTTGTTATAGAAAGTGGGTTCTCGATGGCCCAGCCGGCCCCGTAAGCCAGCGGCCCACCGGGCATTTGCCCAGTTGCCCGCCGCTCCAGTCTGGCCCTGCCATAAACCATAAACTATATAGTACCTATACTTAAATTCCAATGAATCGCACACCCATATGTACAGGGTGAATCTTAGAGTGGAGGTCATATGTTTATGGGTTAATAGCACCTACCAGTCGTCAGGAACATAAATCCGATTTTTTTTTTAAAGTTGTAAAATGGCCGAGTTATGAATTTCTTTTAAAAATTCGCGGTCCAAATGTAATTCCTGTAAATCTGGCGCCGCTGGGCAAGCTTTTACTGCACTTACGTGTGGCAGATCGACAGTGTTGCCATTTAATTAAAACTGAGATGATATAAAACCAATGCAATTACATTTACATTTTCACTTTTCATTATTAATCCAGAGATACCTAACCTAATCAAGAAAGAAAAATTAATTTAATCGCATAAACAGGTTTTTTGAAATACTTACGCAGTTTTAACTTCCATATTGAAAATTGTAATGCAAAACAAAATGAAAAAGCCGGCTGCATAATCTGCATAATTATTATCATAACATAAAATGAAAAAGATTTTAAAAACATAATTCGATTATACAAAGATTATAGATTATAGAACCTTTTATCACTTTTGCCAGACAGCTGTTAAGAGTCGTTGAAGATACTGCTCCTTTACCTCCTAACTGCTGACACTGACCTAGTTACAAGCAGGTGCATTAACAAAAAATAGCGAGAAAGAATGTAAACAACCGATATAGGCCGAGAGCCGGAAGTTCACAACCAAACGCCATACACGATACACGACTTTAGTGAACGGCCAGACTTAGATACCTATTAATGTGATTTGATTGTGTATTTTTAATATTAAATAGTTTCAGTTTTTAGTGAAATTTAAAGTGTAAGTTTTGTGTTTGTAACGAAGAAAGGTCAATCCCATGTGAGCAGTTCATGTTGAAAGAAAACCAAAAGCCTTTTTCTCATAAAAAATTCAACTATTTATTTTACAGCGACCGGTTTCGTGGACAAAATTTGTTCCACATCTTCAGGCCACATCTTTGTGTTTGTGTTTAGTGATTAATAATTGAGTGTTGAGTTCTATGTGTGTGTAGTTTTATTTTAGTGGTGCTTTAGAGGCTTTCAAGGTAAGGTAGGTATAGTGTATTAGAAAAAAAAAACGATGTACACCAATCACCAATCAAGATAAAGTTGGTATGCTTAGAGCCTACTACTTGTAGGGGGAAATTTGCTACTATTAAATTACCCGTATTCCCGTATTCTATATGAATCGTGAAGTTTGACATCAACACGCACTGTTCAGGATACGCGTATAGTCGCTTCAATATTAGTCATTATTATCACTGGCGCATTCCACTGGCGGGGTACCCAAATTCAAATAAAAAGGGTTTAAACAATTTAAATTTTTCTTAGCACGTTTTAAAAAAAAATTGTAGTTCCATGTTCCCATAATTGAACAGTGTCACCCCCTATGAATATGACCCACACTCTAAAATATACCCTATATAATCTGAATGCATAAATGCTAAACCTACAAACCCTTAAGCCAATAACTCTAACTAAACCTAATAACCTAATAACTCATACATCTTAAACCTATAAACTCTAAACCGATAAACCCTAAACTCGTAGATCATAAATTTATAAATTTTAAACACATAAACTCATGAACCTTAAATCTATAAACCAATCAAACGCAAATCGTTAAAATCAAAGCCCATAATCTCTAAACCCACAATATTTATAAAACCTACAGGGTAAGCCCTAAACCCATAAACCATAAGAAGAAAAGAGATTTTACAAATCATAAGTCTTAAGATATAATATTCTTGTTATTAAATAAATGTTTAGTTAATGCTCTAGGATGCAAAGGTTCATGCTTTACTATTTAAGGGCTTATGGGTATTTTACCGATAAGTCATTATGACTTTGGACTTGAGGTTCAAACTCAAAGAGCCATTGCTTTAAAATCTTTGATATTTATTTAGCAACTCTTATATTAAAATTTTAAAAAGCCATAACTCTGATAAGAAAAATCATAGATGGGCAATCGAAAACAAATTCATTTTAAAGGGGAAAGGTAGTGCTAGATGATGCAACCTGCAGAGATGAGCTGATTTATATATATATTTCCTATACATAACCTCAAATATAACCAAAAACCTATTTTTTTGGTAATTTAACCTCAAATATCTCAGAATCTTGACGTGATAAGTAAATTCTGAGGCCAGATTCGTATTCTAGTCGGAAAATTACTTTGAAATCACCTCCTATTTTTTTAATACTTGAATCTTGCAGATCTGTGTTTGATGACAATCAATTAAATCAATATCAAAATAATAAAATATTCAAATGTTAGTAATTTAAAAATTATGACGTGGTACATTGAACATTATATTATTAAAATTATTAATACAGTAAATTATTCTCAATATAATGGTATTCTTGATCAATGATCAATACTAATCATGTGATTAAAATCGTACAAATTTGATTGGTTGTTAAAAAATCTCAAAAAACAGTGAAAGGCGATAACTACCATGTATATAAATGGATTAGTAGCTTCATTATGACTTCTATATGTTTGTATACACTGTGAGCAAGATGAAGGTTAAAATGGGAAAAGCGTTTTGTAATAAAAGGACTAACAAAACGACGTCTAGAAATTCTTGATATGATGTTGAAAAAACTGAATTTTAGGATTTTTAATTCTGCATTTTATGGCGTTAATAGTAAAGTTAGAGTGTTCAGAAAACACAATTATTTGGTTAAGTTAATGCTTCTGCTTTACTCAATTTAGAATTCATAGTGATAAAGTAACAACGCGCTCGCTGGTACAAAAAATATATAAAAATGTGCTATGCTATTCAATTAATTCAAAGTAAAGTGCGACAAATTCTGAAAATTCTGAAATCTAAATTGTTGGGCCCAACTGGAAGAAAGGAGCAGAACTCAAGGTATCTATCAATTTTAATAATAACCGCAAACAAACATTTGTCAGTACTGTTGGGCTGACTGGTCATTCGTTGCAAAACCCGCTTTCCAAACATTGAGCAAAACTGACAAAATACGGCTTCGATTTTCTGATATCAAATTTTAATAATAATAATAATAATAATAATAATAATACATTTATTCACTCCAATTTTAAAACAAATTAAACAAAAAGAAAAAGAATGATATATCAATACATGGAATGAAAAGGAATGCATTCAATGTACTGCTAAAAGCTTAGCCAATAGCAGCCAAAGATCTTCCATACATCCTTCAATTAGGGCATTTCAGAATGAAATGTTACACTTGACAAACACAAAGAAAGTAAATATATATTTTCTGTTACGCCCTATTTAGTTAAATACCACATCATACATATAGTAATAATTTAAAGAACAACATACTGAGGAAAGAAAAATCTTTTAAAATAGTTGCTTCACTTTTTTTTTAACTTGACATTGGCATAAGTTTCATATTTTTATCGATTTGATTATATAACTTTACTATATTATAGGAAAAGGACCGTTGATATAAGACTGATTTGTGACGGGGCATGGAAAGCATATCTTTTTTTCTAATGTTGATATTATGTATGTCAGTGCGAAATCTGATCTTGTTGTATAAATATTGTGGTGATTTCAATAATATCAGCCTATGAAAAAAACACAAAGAATGATACTTTCTTCTATCCAACATATTAAGCCAGTTTAATTCTTTAAGTTTGTAGCTAACATGATCCCGTTTTTTTATACCGTATATAAATCTAACGCAAGAATTTTGAACTTTTTGTATTCTGTAGCAATCTTGTTTGTCAATGCAAAAACCATACAGTACGTCACAATAGTTAAATTGTGACAAAACTAGCGATTCACATAAAGATGCCCTTAATTTCCTGGTAAGCATATCCTTGCTGATATATAGTATTTTTAAATTATAATATGCCTTTCGGATCATTTCGCTTATTTGTTTTTTAAATTTTATATCCGAATCCATAATTACTCCCAGATTTTTTACTTCGTTCACTGCTGTCAATAAATTGCCCCCTACCCTTATATTAATACTATTTCTTACCTCTCCTAAAACAGTTTTTTTACCAAATACAGTTAATGCTGATTTAGTTGAATTTATTGTTAAAGAATGTTCAGCAGCAGCTTGAGTTATGCTCAACAGATCTAAATTTATATTATCACTAGCTTGCTGAACATCACTGGCGTCAAAAGAATAATATAGCTGAGTATCATCTGCGTAGAAGTGGTATCCACAATAAGTAATATAAGAAAAAAAGTTGCAAGTATATACAGTATACAACAGAGGCCCAAGTATTGAGCCTTGGGGTACACCAGACGATACTTCAAGTATATTAGACGACTCGTTATTTATTACAACCCTTTGTCTTCTTCCTGTTAAGTAATTACTTAATAAGCTGATTGCTTTTTCAGTAAGGCCTATGAAATGTAATACTGCAATTAAGATATCGTGGTCTAAAGTGTCGAATGCCTTACTGAAATCAAGAAGAATAAGGGCTGTAATCTGGCCATTATCAGTAGATGTTATAATGTCATCACTAATATTCAGCAAAGCAGTGAGACAGCTATGGTGTGGCCTAAAACCTGACTGGTATAATGGAATTATTTGTTTATCGTTTATATGTTCTCTAAGCTGACTTTCTATGATTTTTTCAAGTACTTTTGAGAGTACCGGCAAAATGCAAACTGGCCTTAGATCTTTATACTCAGTTACTATATTACATTTAGGAATTGGTTTTACTATACCTATTTTCCATTGATTTGGAAAGACACTGTTTTCCAGACAATAATTAACAATATGCGTGATAATGGGGACAATATAAGGACAACATAATAATATGAATGTAATATTAAAACCATCATCACCTGCCGCTTTAGTAGAAATATTTGATAATATTTTAGTCACACAACTGTCATCGACTGGTGAGAAACAAAAGTCACTGTTAATGTTATCTTTGGTTTTACTATTATAAAAATTAATTACATCGAACTTCTTATTGTTTTGCAACTTAGGTACTGAATTAATAAAAAAATTATTTATGTCGTCTGGGTTTTGCAGAGATTCTGGAATATTAACCTTTTTTTTATGAATTACATTAATTTTTTTTAGTTCTGCCCATGTCTGCGATATGTCACCGTTTTGTATTTTATAATTTAAATAAGCCTTTTTTCTCTCTTTACAGCTATATTCGTAAAATTTCTTATATTTTTATAATACTCCCAGTTAGCTGCAGTTTTATTTTTATTATACTTATTTCTAGCCTTGTCTCTTTGCTTCATAATCTGTTTTAAATTATAAGTTACCCATGGCGTGTACGGTCCCTTTATTGTACATTTTTTTTCTGGAATTTGAGTGTTGTAAAGATCACTTAAACATTCATTTAAAAAAGCAACTTTTTCTTCTAAATTTTCAATTAGAGTTACATGAAAAATTGGTAGAGAGTGTAAATGCATATTAAAATATTCATGACTAAAATTTTTATAATCTCTGTATATAATTTCTCTATTTGTAGATAATAGCTCTTTTTATTCTGAATACAACAATTATATTATGGTTTAAATTACGTTTCGAGCATCCTTTGACCATCATCGTGTAGACCAATGATATAAAGTGAGAAAAGCACAGGTGATTTTCAAGTAGCTGAATTATTATTTACGGACGGTGCCTCAGTAAATTGATTCTAGGAACCACTACCACTGTTACCTACAAAATTTGGGGATTGTTAGACATATTCGGCGGTATGTTTCCAAGAATCTCGAAGGTTAACTCTTTCAGGGGCAAGGACTTTAGGTTAAAAAAAACCCTAGAGGGGCACAACTATAAGGCAAATATAATGTAAATGCATTTAAATGGGTGGTCTATTTTATGAACCTCTGCCCCATGATGTGCACATATTTCTGGGTACATTTTATGTACCAGGGCCCTTGAAAGAGTTAAGGAGTCACAGAAGATACCACAAAGCTCTCGAACCGGCTTTTAGAGTATTCTCAATTTCCATGTGTCAAAAAAATGATGCATAAGTAACTACTGGAGTAGCTCTGGGGATGAACTATAAATTGCCATAATGCTATTGAAGTTGATGATATTTATCTCTCGGTTACGGTAATTTTTACACACTTAATATATTTATTCTATTGTGTCTAATATTTTCAACAATTAATTTATTCATATTCTTTAAAGTTGATACTTAAATGAGATGTGTGGAAACAAATCTCAAAAGTACACATATTTTCACATGAAAACCATTGGAAACTCGATTTGATTCTATAAGGTTATTGACTTAAACTATCATAAAGAATCTGTCATTAAGAGTGCTTCCGATAATTTTAGAACATCTTGTATGAACATCTACTGATACCATTATTTATAAAAGGCAACGTAGCATGCAAAATTACAAAAAAATAATAAAAAACATAATTTATTTGAAATTACAGCCCATTCCTCATTTTCTATTCTGTTGGAACAAGCAATAAAATGAAATATATCCTTCGGTTTTATTTATTTTATATATTTATAAGAAAACTATGACGTACGGTTATAGCACAATAGTAGCTGTATTTCTTGGTCCTCGTAAAGGTCGAGAGCGGTAACGAGATGAGCCTTTGTACTCTCAACTGTGTGCAGATGCTGAGCGTATCCAGTCCTGCCATTTACGATGTCCCAGTGGTTTTTGTAACCCACACAGACCAATACGTCGCCTTGTGATGGGGAATTCGGGCTCCAGCCACTGTCGAGTATTGTCATCATTGTAGGTGTTTCGTTTAGATTCAACTCCTTAAAAATAATTGAAAAATTGTTAACGTCGTGGAATGACCTCTCTTCCAAATCATCGTGGTTCATGACACATTTTACATCTAGAAATCTATGAAGCAGTATTTTTATTATTATATCATAAAATGCATTATTAACTTTGAGAGTTTGTGGATACTTAGGATTTGTAAATCATTAGTATCATCATTATAAATCGTTTGACCAAGAAATTGAGCTCATGTTTGATCTGAAATATCAGTGGCATCACAAAAATTCTGATTTTATACAGGGTGTTTCGGGAGGAAAAGGAACTATTTTAAAGACGGATTCTAGAAGTCAAAATAAGAAAAAATTCCTATAAATAAGAATACGAAAATGTTTCCATTTCGAGGTACAGGGTGTCAAAAAATAATTAACAATCCTTTTCAACGAGTTTTGACAATTCCACCAGTGACGGGCGTGACAGCAAAATATTAAATGATTTTGACGTAAAAATTAGTTCGCTACTGCTTTTTTTCAAAACGGGTACCTATATTGGTTTCTTAATAATAACAATAATAATAATAATAATTTGTCTTTATTTAATATTTAGCAACAAGACAAGAACAAAATAGCTAACAGAGTGGCGAGGTTTAACATAGTTGCTGCTCTTCCACTTAACCACTCATATCAAAGAAAAAACAAAAATTAATATATTAACTAAATTAGATATACATTATACAACATAAAGGGTGGAACAAAAGTATCAAATAATGGCTTTAACTTTGTTATTTGCAAAGTTACAAAAAAAATTTTCAATATAAAAGTTGTTTGGTTCTTTACCATGCATGTTTTGAGTTTCTTAGTTTGTTGATATCTTCTTCTTGTTTGTTCCTAGGGCAACCAACCTTTTCTTTTTAAATGGCACCCAAAATTTTTTTTTGTCAATTTGAAACAAGCATATTTTTCTCTATCCAGTTATAAAATTTTGTAATTTTTGGAAAAAAAATAAGCGAGAAAAAAATATTTACTACTACAGTAGAATTTAAATACCGATTAGGTCATTGCTTGGCAGTCAGCGGAGCTCAGTTTGAACATTTGATTTAGTATTGCTGTTTCTTTTGTATTTAGTCTACCTTTGGTACCTACTCTTTAAATACTTAATTTTTTCTAAATTTTAGTGTTGTGAAATTAATTAATTTAGTTGTGATTGAATCGTAATAAATATTTTTTTTCACGCTTATGTTTCTCCAAAAAGTGCAAAATTTTATGACTGAATGAAGAAAAATATGCTTGTTTCAAAAAAATTATGGGTGCCATTTAAAAAGAAAAAGTTAGTTGCCATAGGAACAAACCAGAAGAAGATATCAACAAAGTAAAAGACTCAAAGCATGCATGGTAAAGAACCAAACAACTTTTACATTGAACATTTTTTTGTAACTTTGCAAATAACAAAGTTAAAGCCATTATTTGATACTTTTGTTCAACCCTGTATAATGAGTACGAGTAATCACAATCTAAGCTAACTTAAACAATTTCTACTTTCAAATAGAAAATTCTTGATTTATCTTCTGAACGAGGTGATGCTGGGTGAAGATTTTATATGAACAGGTAACTGATTATAAATTGTTATAGAATTGTAACTGAAAGAACCTCGGAAAGAACCTTGGAATACAGCAGAAGAATGTCTAGGAACCACATATAGATCACAATGACGGGTAGGACGATTATGTATATGTATAACTACTTTTTACCAGTTTACTATATAGATACGTGGGAGTTTGTAATTGATTGATTTTATAAATCAGGGATGCCATGTGATTTTTAAAGCGTTCCTCCAAATTTAACCATTTAGATTCAGTAAATTAGCAGATATTTGGTCAAATTTTCTAATATTATAAGTAAATCTTAAACATGCATTCTGAATCAACAACCAATTCTAAAAAGAAAAAATCTCTTGAGTTTTTGGTAGGACAAATCGTTTTCGAGTAATAATAAAATATTATTAAAAACTGTTTTTCTGCATCACTGATATTTGTTTTCGATTTCAAACCGTTTGTAAAATAATTGATTTTTGTTTCTTTTGTCTACAGGGTGATTATTCAGGCCGTTACTTTTATGTTAAATTTCATAATTCTCCAACATCCACGTCAATTAATTGTGCTTCAGTTTAGATATTTGCTTTCAGAAAAACGTATTTTTAATTATATTTTTTTTTGATCTCGAAACGGAAGCATTTTAGGACTCGAACTTTTTTATTATTTTGACCTCTAGAATATATCCTTAAAATAGTTCCCTTTCCTCCCTAAACACCCTGTATATACATACGTGGTATATAATTTCAAACATTATTTTGAAATCACATAAAAACGTAAAATTTTAGGTTGATTAAGTACCTACATAGATACATTAATTTCGTTTCTTTGGTATTCGAATTGTAAATTTTTATATTTACATACTTCTTCTCGTGCCTATTCATAATTCTGGAAGGTAACATGAATTAATAAATGAGTTCATCGACTTTTTCTTACATAGCAAATAAGTTTTGTGATATTGGAGCAAAAATATAAAAATTAGCTACGTTCTCGGAGTGTTGGCTCATTCCTTCTATTTGAAAAAGAAACAGTTTAAAAATAGTACATTGTGTACCTAGTAGGAAAAGCCTAACACTCCCGGACGACCGTGAAGACTCGGAGACACGGAGTCCGGGAATGTGCTTTTACTACGAGTACATATACTATTTTTTCTGAAATCTCAATCAAATCAATATTATTATAAATTAATTAATTTAGATAAAAAAACTGTACTGAAAAGTTATACTTTCCCGAATGGTTTCCTGATGGTTGCTTAGCAAGTTTTTTTTACAGAACCAAATCTTTGGATAGGACGAGTTGCTTTATTCACCGGTTGATCCACCAGATGTGTTCTATCTCGTTCTAACCTCGGATATAGAACGAGATAAAACACATCTGATGGATCCACCGGTGAATAAAGCAAAAAAAAACAACAGACAAAACCTATCCCACCAAGGTTAATTAAAACTTAAGAGTTAGTTATTAAGGTGATGCATGATGTATTTTGATACGCAAATATTTCTTAAAGAAATCATACAATTAATTGAAGATATTAGTAATGATGATGTGTGATTAAACTCAATGAACTTTGTTATGGAACTATTTCCAATATTATCTCATCAAATAATACATACATAGGTACATATAATTACAATATTACCTATCTTTTATTCGTACTTATTTATAGTTTATTATATTTGTCTTCTTCATACTGTAGTATAGAGAATATAGGGAAATGTAAAATTTTCAAATTTATAAATTTAGCGTATCTCTAGTAATAATCAATTCATTTGAGAAAATAAACTCATACCCAAAGAAATGTAAAACCATCTACAGTGTCGGTGTCGCTAGATGGACACCATGCTGTCCAAGCTGCTGAATGTTTCCACTGGAACATTAGGAGTTTCCTGCCAATTGCTACACACATTCTTAGTCGCGCTCCTCCTGTAAAAATCACCATTATAAATTTGTTATACCGTATGTATGTATTATATAAAACTGCCGGTGGATAGGAAATATTATAGGGATAGGGATATTATATTGTGAAAAAAAGGTAAAGATATGATATACGCATATAGTGAGGTCGAGTAGTAAGTAACAAATTTATTATTTTCAAAACGGCTAAGTTTTGGGAAAATCGCTCGGGCAGGTCGATATTTTTTATTCTACAAAGCATCCCAAAAAAGCTGGGCTGTGATCAGCTTTGCTGTTTCAAATGTCAACCCCCAATTTTTTTTGCAATTTCGAATTCCTTACAAAATACTGAGCTAACAATATAAGGTTTACAATATTTCAGTTGTAACTCAGAAAATGGATTATATTTTATAGCTTGGCTAATTAGGTACCAGATCGTCGTATTTCTAAAAATGTGGTTCACGTATTAATTCTACTTTTATCTTAAGGAAATTCGTATTCGTTAAGAATCAGAAAGACATTTCTTCGAAATGATATTTCCAACATTATTTTCTAGCGTTTATATTAAATTCAAATTAATGCTTATAGTGGACATGTTCAGAAACAAAGAATTGGAAGTGACTTCTTTCTGCATGTTCTGGGTATTATCAGGAGTTACTACATTTAACGACCTACAGAACCCTTTTGTTGGTATTTAAAAAAGTTAATTTTTATGGTAGGCAAATAAAAGAAAACGGTCTTTTTTATTTTTTCTTTTTCTGCTGCATAAGTTAGAACCTCATAAAGTTTATTACATAACCTAGAAAAAACTAACCAAACCAAAAAAAAAAACAAAGCCACAATTTTTTTGTCTGATGACTTGATAATTGATGGATCATAAGATCATATCTAAGTGGTCAAATGACAATTAAAAATTTCTATTAGAACAGCTACAACATGCATTTATGATAAAAATTTGACACTTTTGGTCATTATATGATAATCAGACTTTTTTTCAAGTTTTAAGCTTTTTTATGTACTTTACAATAATAGTAGGTAAAGATTTTTAATTTTTATTTTTTAACCTATTTGGAAATAATTATTACTTGTAATTTTCTTTATAGGTACATGGATATTTGGGATTGTCAAGAAAAACAATTATGATTGATTAAAAAATATAAATGTTTATTGTATTGAAAAATGTATTATTGTTATTATTATTTGAAAGATTTTTATATAATTAAAATATAAGTTGATATTATCTTCGAAATCGGATATTTCGGTATCACTGATTTCATATTTACATGCAAAAAGTCGAATTCATCTTAATTTTCTGCCGACATATTAATTTTCATCCATATTATATTCAGAACAACATCCAACTTCTCAGAATCAGATTGTACTATTCGCTATGTGCAGAGTATAGGGTGGGGGTAATGAATTGGATGGCAGCGCTCGCAGTGGACAAAATTTGCAATAAAGTAGGCTGTCAGTAGTAGTGGTCACAGTTTGTTTACAAAAGTAAATTTTGTAAACGAATTTAAAAATGGGCCACTATAGTTGCTGTGTTGTAAATTGCAAAATACCGGACGGAATAGTAAATGCAAATTTTATCGACTTCCTACGGGAGCTTGGAAATTAGAACAACGCAACAAATGGTTAGCCTGAATTATCGATTTTTGGTCACGT
Organism: Rhagium mordax; assembly: GCA_963680705.1. NCBI lineage: Eukaryota > Metazoa > Arthropoda > Insecta > Coleoptera > Cerambycidae > Rhagium > Rhagium mordax. The sequence goes on along the minus strand of OY796659.1, from coordinate 41,485,370 downwards.
TTTGTTCTTAACTCTTGCACATCCCTGACGTGTTCAGTAGATAGGTACCAACAGTTTTCCTTTCAATTGAGTTTGAGGGTCAAAAGTCATGTGAGTTTTGAGTTACATTCTCGAATCCGATTTCTATAACTATGCTCATTTTTTTGTCTAAAAAGTGGTGTATAACAAATTGTTATTTATTATTAGTGGTACAGCAACAATATATTATGTTTGTCAGATTGTAATAAAAGCATTTATATAGATAGCTCTATTTTCCTTGTTTTATAACAAAATTATAAGTAAATATAACCGAAAATGTACGTCTAAACCAAAATTTACATTTTATGCGAATTTACATACCTTTTTTCATTTTACTGAAAGAAAACGCTTGTTATGACTCTTTGGCCACACAAATTGATGCAATGCAATAAAATTTAATGCAATTCATGTGCAATTTTAATTTTCCAATTTTATAACACTGTTTTGACAGACACGTCACAGCCCACAAAGTTGTGAACGCTACGCGGCGCTGACATCGCGCACATAGCGAATAAAATTTTTTTAAGGCCTCATCTAGAGGTATCGCTGTCAGTGTCACCTCCTCGCTGCTCAATCAGTTTAGATCTCTGTAATGCTTGCACAAAAGAGTGCATTTAAGATCTAATTATCTGCAAACACATGCGTTGGTGTTATAACCAGACTTGCAAATGTCAAATTGCAAATTACAAATATCGAATCTAAAAGACTTTCTGATAAAAGTTTCACTAGTTTTGGCCAATAAATAGGCAACATTATTGTGCTTGTAAATACGCTCTTAATTAAGAATGCTCATATTATGCCCATACCATTAGCAGTTTCCCTGAATACAGAGAGAGATGATAATTTGCATATCTCCAATCTTATTGAAATTCTACTAAATTGTAGAGTTAGTGAATGTCTTTAAATCCTGTTGAAGAGGTACATCTAGTATAACGAGTTGTCAGTCAAGATACAGAGGCATGCATTTTCGATGTTCTCCTCTGTTTTCCCATTTTTAATTGATCGTAACATTTACTATAGTCGAGTAAACTTTAACTTGGCGTGTGGATGAGTTGATATTGTGCGTATTATTGTATTTTCTCTTGCACACAAAATTGAAGCAATGGCCCAAAACCATTGTTGACGTCTAAACATATGTGAACAATGTTTTTGGGTTATTGCTTTAACTTTGTGTGCAGTAGAAAATGAAATAGTATGCACAATATCAACTCATCCACACGCCAAGTTAAAGTTTACTCGACTATATAGATGTCTAATTTAACATTTCTGCTGGTGCAATACCACATCAATTTGATCTTCTCAATCAGAATAATGATTCCTATCTTTGCTTTTAAACTTTCGATCCGAAAAATTTAAAAATGATCCCGAAATAAAACCTTAAATTTCATGATTTTGGCATTGAAACTGAAAAAAATACATTTTTATACCAAATGTGGCAATACTGAAATCATAGAGATTTGGCAATGTTTTGATAGCACCCTGTAGGTATATATAAACCTTATTTGTAGTTTGTCAAAATTAGGTCAATAAGATACATTACTGAAAAATCCGAACTAATCTGAAGAGGTGGTAAAACAAATTATACGTATATTTTGGAAGAGAAAGGCTTTATATTAGACATTTATTAAACATGAATTGTGTACTACTTTTACAGGATGTCCCAGTACGCTTAAAATACCAAATATGAATTTTATAGACAAAAATTTATACCCTAAAAATATTTGCTTTGGGTTTTAATTTCTTTAGTTCAAGTAAGTATACAGGATATGAAAAAAATACGATTCACATATGATATCGTAAAATATTACGGAAAATAATTTTTTATGTTTATCGATTCTTCAAATTTACTTCAAAGAGTAGGTATGTAAAACCACTATAAAAAACTATTCACAACTAATTAAATATTAATTAAATATGTTAAATTAGAAAATGATTGGTGCATGTAAAAAGTACATTTCAAAAAGTTAACTAATTAAATATTAATTAAATATGTTAAATTAGAAAATGATTGGTGCATGTAAAAAGTACATTTCAAAAAGTTACATAGTTATGTAGTTAAGCACTCTTAATTTCGCAAATACTATTTTTAGTAATTCGAAAAAAAAACTATTGAAAACTGTTATGTGCATTTATGAAACTTTGCTAAAATTAAAGCGAATATTTAAATTTTATAGGAGTGCTATATAATTTTTGGGACAACAACACACGATACAGATCATGCTTGGTTACCATTATTATTTATTATCTATACGATCAAGGGATGGGGTTCGCTCTCCACCTCCGCCTCTGGCAATGCGGTGGCCAATGAATGTGTTTGAGCATTATTTCAAGATGTTTAACCCTTAAAACAATATAAATATGAATTTAAGAAACTTTTCCTATGTCAGTTTTTGATAAGACGTGAGAAAGTTGCAGTTTATCTAGGTGAAGAAGGGTTTTCTCAATTTTTGTGCACCCTGCATACTTGAATTGAAGATAAGATATTAAAAAACGATGAAAATAATAAGAGGCTAAAACAAACATTTTCTTTAATATAACATTTTTGTTATTTTATAACACGTCCCTTTTGGGACACTCTGTACTTTACTATACCTTTTCCCGTAGATCGTCTAGCAAGTTTTACATTCGCACATTTCAAAATACTCACTAATATTTACCAATCAGGTTCTATGGCACCCAAATCGTTTTGTTTTGGTATTACATATAAGAAATCGAGTTTTAAACAAAAAAACGAGTTACGCAAATCGTAGCAGTACAGAACATCCTATAAAAATTCCTTTCAGATAGTATCGTTTTCGATGCAGTTATAAAGATTTAGATATATTTATATCTTGTATGACTTCGGGATATATAATTAATTATTGTGATATGGTATGTGCTTTCGTGATTAGTGTTGTGATATTGAATTAGTTTAATATGATAAAATAGAGACGAACAGTGGCGCAATAGGTGCAAAAATCTATTAAAAAAGTAGGTATAAGAATAAGAATAAAAATAATTATCTTAAAACAGTCATATATTTTATATTCCACTAAACATATTAGGAACTTATCAAAACTAGGAGCTTTTCAAGTATATCTTGCAAATTGTAGGTATTTTAGTAAAATTATTAAAGAATATATAAATCTGTAATATCTCGGCTGATGTTGGTGGGTCCCCCTGAGCTGGGGGCCCGTGTTCTTCTAACACTCTGAACACCCCTTAGTTCCGCCACAGTATACTAATCGCTTTAGGAAAAGGGTACTAAAGGTATAGTTTTAGTAAATAGTTAAATTAATGTTAGTGTCTCATATATTTTTTTATTCACCAGGTAGGACCAGAACGAGATAGGACATGGTGAAAACAACCCATAAGGTAAGACATTAGCATGTAACAATTTTTCAGCGAATTTTACTACAAAAATTAAGAAAAAAAATTCCCACAATCATGGGTCTAAAAATTTTTGCTCAGAGAGTTACAACCCTCTGAATGACACGTTCTGACAATGGTTCTTTCTTAATATTTGCCAATGGGTAAAGGTAAAATTATAGACTTTGATATAGTCAGTTAAACTAAATTTAATATTTAATTATCTTAAAACTGTTTTAAAGATTTAATTTTAAATAAGGATAGGGGTACAATTTGCCCCAACTTTTAAGTCGAATTTTAAAATTTTAAGTTTTTTTGTTTTGATAAAATGCTCCGTTTTCGAGCAAAGCCGATTTAAATGTTTTACTATATTTTTATTGTTCATTATCTGCTACACAAATACTATTCTTTGTAAAAATTCGTTTCGTATGCTGAGGATTATGGCTTGTTCTGTCATCCAAATTATATTGTTTAGGTAATTAGTTTGCAGAAACTGTATTTGTAGTTTCTTGATATTTACAATAAGATGATATATTACTGAAAGATAGGAGCAGCAAAAACTGAAAACAAATTTAAAAACGTTTATGGCAATCGAAAGGTTTCCACCACGACGCGACGCCGACCTTTATAATGTTATGTAGATTAAGTATATTTTTTTCCATAATTTCCATTAAAATAAACAACAATTTAAGAAAGCGAAAGCAAAGCGAAGCATATTACTAGGAAAGCCTAAATTGATGGATAAGGCAATCACGATTTTGACAGATCATTCTTTGTATGAAGTGAAAAAAAGCTTGCATTTAAACTGACAGATTTAGAATGAACTAAGATAATACAATTTGAATTGCAGATTCTAAATCATGTGATAACTCTTATTATATTCGTTGAGATTTTAGTTAAACGACTTGTGTTTTAAATCATATCTTTATTCACACACTGTCTAATTCACAATACAATTCTTAATAATTGCCACCTTAGTGGTATTCCAAAAATAGCTAAAGCAGCAACTTACTTAACCTACATAACTTAAAATTAAATAAATAAGTTCTACGACCTCGGCACACGCGTGTACTAATAAAACAATAATTATCAATTAATTAAATATACTGTAGGTTATTTTACACCATTACATCTCCCTCGGAGAAGATAAAAAAATATATGTTGAGCTCAATGACATGTATTTTTTTTTCTAATCATGGTACAATTTAGTCCTATTTTTGTGTACCTCAAGTAATTTATCACCCATTTTTATCATTACGTTTGGAGGTTTATCCTCAACCACACAATAAGGTCCTTTATAAATGGGTTCTAATTTGCTTGAGATATTATTTTTCAACAAAACCTTATCTCCTACTTTATAATGTACAATTTTCTGGTACTGGTCATGAGTCGATTTTCGTTTGAGTTTTGAAGCAACTAAATTATTTTTTGCATCACTGCAAGCTTTCTGTAAGCGGTATTTTAATTCTAAAGGATAATCATTAAAATTATATAGAGGATCTGTACCTTCACTCAGATTAGAAGGCAACCTCACTGTTTGCCCAAAAATTAGTTCGTAGGGTGTGTACTTAGTTTCGGTATGAACCGTTGTATTGTAAGCAAAACACCAGTACGGCACCCATGAACTCCAAGAATTTGTATGATTTGCTACTTGAATTCGTAAATAGGCTCCTAAGTTTTTATGAGAATTTTCAAGAGAACCTAGAGTCTCGTGATGATATGCCGTAGAATTTAGCTTGGTAATGCCTAAAAGTTCACATACTTCTTTAAAAATAGAAGCCATAAATTCCGTACCTTGATCTGATACAATTGCATTCGGTATACCGTAGCGCAAAATAAAATTATCTACGAAAGACTTTGCTACTGTATAAGCCTCTTTATTTTTTAATGGGTAAGCCTCTACAAATTTAGTAAGTTCGCATTGCAGGGTTAGAATATATTGGTTTTCTTCTGAATCTGCCTCCAAAGGTCCTACTAAATCTATATAAATTTTTTGAAACCCTGAAGAAGCGGTACTAGTAACTGTCATAGGTTCTTTGTTTGGATTGGAATGTTTATAACGTTGGCAATCGTCACATTTCTTTACAAACTTCTCTACATCTTTACGCAAACCTCCCCAAAAATAAAGCTTTTTTATATTATTATACATACGATTTATGCCTGCGTGTCCACCAGTTGGTAGTATATGATAATCATTCATTATAATTTGTCTCGTTTCATAATCTACGATATTTTGAACATCTTTTAATATAGATATATTTATACCAATATCTTTTATTTTATTTGGAAACTTTAAAATACTTTCAAGTATTTGTGCGCACTTTCTATTCTTTATAATTATTAATTCCGGAATTTGATATGTATCATAAATATTTTTCAGGTCTCTCAACATAGTACCTAGGTCTAATGCCGATCGAGGATCCTGTTTTAAATAAATTATTCGCGAATTTTTAATATATAATAAGTTTCCTAATTTGCAATCATATTGTTTACTTTTCATTATTTTTTCGAATTCAGAACATGAAATTGGACATAACTGGAAAGAATCTTTAGGCATCTTTAATACTTCCACGATGCCAGGGTGATCAATCCTTTCATCGGAACTGGATGCATCAAAACCACCTTGAATATTATTTCCAGAATTTCTAGCTTGTGCTCGTGTTGTAATATACACTGTATTACATATACTTTTGTTCATATTTTTTAATTCGTCAGAAGATATAACGACTCGTGACAAAGCATCAGCCACAACGTTATTTTTGCCTTTGACATACTTAACCTCAAAGTCGTATTCTTCGAGAGCTAACCTAAATTTCGTTAATCTACTTGAAGGATTAGTCATTCCAAACAAATAAATTAATGGTCTATGATCAGTTAATATTACAAATTTTCTACCAAATAAATAAGGCCTAAAATGCTTTACTGCAAACACGATACTTGCTAATTCCTTTTCGCTCACACTGTAATTTCTCTCGGCTTTATTAAGAGATCGACTAGCAAATGCAACAGGTCTGTCATCCCCATTTGCCAATACAGCTCCCAGTGCGTATCCCGATGCATCTGTTTTCACTTGAAAACAATTATCTGGTGAAAAATTTGGATATTGTAATACTGGGGAGGTAATTAAGGCCTGTTTAAGATTTTCAAAAGATTTTTGACATTCCTTGGTCCAAACAAATGGAATGTTTTTTCTTGTTAAATAATTAAGAGGTGCAGCAATGTTTGCGAAATTTTGAATATATTTTCTATAATAATTAGCAAAGGCAACAAATCTTTTCACCTCCTTAGAATCTTTCGGAATTGGAAATTTTTGAATTACTTCAATCTTCGAAGGATCAGGTGACACCCCTTCAGATGAAATTGTATGACCTAGATATAGAATTTCTTTTTTTAAAAATTCACATTTATTTGGATTTAATTTCAAATTTACCTCCCTCAGCCTTTGAAAAATTTTGACTAGGTTTCTATTGTGATTTAATAAATTATTTCCAAAAACAATTAGATCATCTAAATAAACAAAACAACATTCATAGTTCAACCCAGACATTGCAATTGTCATTGCACGAGAAAAAGCACTAGGGCTAATTTTCAACCCCATTGGAAGTCTTGTCATTTGGTACTGACCTCGATCTGTTGTAAACGCTGTATATTGTCTACTGGAATGACCTAGTTCGACCTGATAATAGCCTTGAGACAAATCAAGATGAGAAAAGTACATAGCCCCCTGTAATGAGTCTAAGATTTCTGTGATGCAGGGCAATGGGAACTTGTCATCTTGTATTTGTTTATTCAATTGCCTATAATCTATAACAACCCTCCATTTTTTATTTCCATTCTGATCAACCTTTTTTGGAACAATCAGCAAAGGCGCTGACCATTTTGACCTTGTTTCTTCAATTATTCCCTCTTTTAACATATTATCAATTTGTTTATGAATTTCTGCCTTTTGCGCATGAGGAATCCGGTAAGGCTTTATGTAAGCAGGTTTAGCAGATTTATTTAATCGTATATTTTCTTTATAAATATTAGTTGTTGTTAATGGATCATTGCCTAATTGAAATACGTCAGAATATTTAACACAAATTTTTTCTAAAGTGCTTTTTTCTTCACTATTTAGATGGTCTTTCTTAATAATATTTAATAATTCGCTTGCTCTATCAACTGAAAAATTCCTATTACTTTCAAATTCACCTAAATTATAATCTTCTAATTTTTCTACGTTTGGGCTAAAATTTTTAAGAATAACTTCTTGATCTCTAACATTTAGTATTTTAATGGGTATCATATTTCGATTAGGTCTAGCTAAAGTTCCAGCTACGAAAACTCCTTCACATAGTTCACTCGGTAAAACAACACAATCCTCAGCCATATCAACGCTAAAATATTTTATTACTTCACATCTTGCCGGAATTGAGGTATGCAATGCATGTGCCGATTGAACAGGAACGACAATTTTTTTATTATTAAACCAAAAAGAAAATAAAAATCGTTCATAATCTATTATAGCTGAATATTTATTAAAGAAATCTGAACCTAATATACCATGCATGTTATGGTCAAGGTCATGTAATATTAAAAACCGATGACAGAGCTGTGTATTGTTTACTTGCAATGAAACAGAAACTGAACCTTTTGATACTGTTGACCCAGAAATACCATTTAAACTAATTTTCTTTGATGAGTCAATTATTTCATGTTTACCTACATATTTGCTAAAAATAATGCTAACTGTTGCTCCCGTATCTAATAAAAATTTTAATTTTTTACCTCCATAGAAAAATTCTACAAGGTTCATCCCATTTAATGTTAAAACTTTAAAATTAGTAATTCCTCGTTGGGCCTCGAAAAAATGGCTCCGACGGGATACCTGAACAATTTCGATCACTAGTTATATTATTAGATTGTCCATTTGAGTTTGTCGTGTAATATAATCTTTGGGTAGTATTGTTTCCATAACAAAAATTGTTACCTTTAGGACGATTGTTATTAAAATTACCTCTACTATTACGACCCCTATTATAATTTGAATTGTAACTAATACCTCTAGTTTGGTTTCTCGAAAAGTTATTATTACCTCTTACAAATCTGTTATTTGTGGAACCACGTCTAAAATTTACATTTCCGCGAGTATGAAAAACCTGACCGTTAATATTACTCGGCATTTCTTCATCTTTCGCTCCTTGTATTGCGTCAGCTAATTTGGAATAGTTGCGCGCTTTAATTATGGTTCTTAAATCATTATTTCGCAACCCATTTGCAAACGAATTAATAGCAATTTTTTCATTTACATCTCCTAAAATTTTCAATGCAGTTTCGTTACCCTCACTCTGAGTAATTGTAAGATCCGTCAATAATTCCTCTATTGATTTGCCAAATAGGTCAATAGATTTTCCCCCTTGCTTAGCATTATTTAACTGCGTTGACAAATAGGACACCGATTTTTTTGTTATAAAATAATTTTTCAAATCGACAATTAGTTCCACATTTGAATTGTATGTCTTATTAAGTCTAATTTTCGCGCTTTCTGTTAAACTTTTTTTTAAAATAAAGGTTGTCAGCAAACTTTTTCCAGTGGCATCTAACATTGAATCATATAATTCAATAGCGTCGATTAGTTGCTTAGTTACAGTTTCGGTACCGTTCATGACCGGAAGCAGACTTGCTGCTGTTTTCAAATTAAATTTTTCCGACATTTTTTCTTCGGTATCTGAAACTGATGAATCGGAATCTACCGGAATTAATTTCTCATCGGTTTCAGATTTTTCAGTACCCGATAACTGTAACCTTTCATTCAAAATCGACTCAATCCCATTTAAAATTTTACTAACAGTATTTGCATATTCCCTAATTTCTTCCCTAAGCTTAACATCTACAGTTGACTTATTATACACATCTTTTAATCGTTCATACTCATTTCTACACTTTAATAATTTCTTAAACTTACGATTGGTCACTTCATTGTCTTTTCTTCTTACACTACTGTCCTTATTTAAATTTCTGTAAAATACGGTTAATTCTTCTGTCAGATATCTAAATTCTTTAACAATATTCATTCCATGCAGACTACAATCAATCTTGTGGACCTAAAAACCTAAAAAAAAAACTGACAGGGAGGAACTTGCATCCATCCTATGCAATCTCTTGACTGGCACTTATTTCTTCTCGAATCTTCTTTTCCAATCTTTTTTTACATCTTTGATAGCAATACCCTAGTATAACTATTGCCGCCAAAATTAAAACCACAATTTCCACAATAGTTTTTCCTGTAAGATCAGCTGGGAACATACCATTTATTTGACTCGACTGTCCCCCGCTATTACCAGCCACAATAACCTCTTCTTTACTCTGGCTACTTCCCATTTTATGTCATGTTCAAATCACCATACCATTAACCAACATGACCCATCACAATTTCACCATAAGCCATTAAATTTAAATATTATTCCATTTTATATAGGTACATTAAATATTATTCCAATATATACAGGACTGTTCCATCTTAGTTCCAGTGGCAGGATCGCCATGTGATAACTCTTATTATATTCGTTGAGATTTTAGTTAAACGACTTGTGTTTTAAATCATATCTTTATTCACACACTGTCTAATTCACAATACAATTCTTAATAATTGCCACCTTAGTGGTATTCCAAAAATAGCTAAAGCAGCAACTTACTTAACCTACATAACTTAAAATTAAATAAATAAGTTCTACGACCTCGGCACACGCGTGTACTAATAAAACAATAATTATCAATTAATTAAATATACTGTAGGTTATTTTACACCATTACAATCATAATTAATTATATTAATTCCAATTTTAATATGCCGATATTCATGTTCAAAATTGAGACAAGTACTTGAGTCCAGAACATGACTGTATATTTAATATTTGGACAGTGTTAAATTAACTTATTTTGTTATTTATTTAATATTTTGGAGACACTCTATAACACATTATAAAGTTTGTTTGAACATTTGGAATTTATCCTTTGATATGGATATAACAAATCACCAATTCAATCAATAAGTTTCGGGTCAGTAAGTTTCAGGTTAAGTTGTTGTCAATCAAATGTGGTATAGTTATAAATTTAGTCTTTCAAAGAGAACGTTTTATTTGGGATCCGATAAGGGTTGCCATGATCTGTATATGAAAGGCTCGACGAGGAAATTTGGTTTTAAATTGCCATTTGCGCAAAGTACATATATGTATACGGAATTAGATGTAATTTCAATGTTCCCCTAACTTGTATCCTACCAAGATGATAGCTGAAAAGTTTGAATGTAATTTAAAATCAATTTTCTATTCAATTCTTTTGGCGTGTATTTATTTTATGCTTTTAGAATTTTTTCCGATGAAAATTACATGAACGTTATATGCTTTGAAACGAAGTAATTTATTAATCTAAGGCTGTAGTTTAACTCAAGGCTCTAGATTTTGGTAAATTTTGCAATTCGTGGTAAATATAACATGAATTATACTGTAACGGAAATTTTGAGGAGAATTTAGATAAATTTATTATAAAAGAAATATTAAAAGGAATAAAAGTATTATAAATATTTTAGTTTATTTTAACAGTGTATATGGGAAAATAAAAGTTACCTCAGCTGGCAAATATAATAATTATTAAGAGTTTTTGCTAAATATAGAATTAAATAAATATAAATTGTTGGTTTAGTTGTCTAAAAAATAGTATTATAATTTTTTTTGAATAATTGGTTAAATAAAAAATGTATTTTTAAAAGTAACTTAATCAAAGTGCTTATGTTACTCATAATCAAGAATATTATTTCTAAACGTATTAATATTATTAATATAAAAATTTAGTGAAATAAGTTCTTATTCTTCGTGATTTCAGTAAGGCATTTGACACTTTAGGCCACGATTTCTTAATTGCAATAATACATTTCATAGGCCTTACTAAGAAAACAATCAATTTATAAGTAATTACTTAATAGGGATAATACAAATGGTTGTAATAAATAACAAGTCATTTAATACACTTGAAGTATCATCTAATGTATCTCACAGCTCAATACTGGGTCCCCTATTGTACACTGTATATACTTGCAATTCTTGTTCTTATATTTACTAATTGTGGATACTACTTCTACGCAGATGATAATCAGCTGTATTACTATTTTGACGCCAGTGATGTTCAGCTAGTGATAATATAAATTTAGATCTGTCAAATATAACTCAAGCTGCTGCTGAACATTCTCTAACAATAAATTCAACTAAATTAGAATTAACTGTAATTGGCAAAAAAACTGTTTGAGAGGTAGCAAATATTATTAATGTAAAAATCGGGAACAACCCATTGACAACGTGCATGAGGTAAAAAATCTGGAAGTAATTAAAACAAATAAACACCATGATCTGGAAGGCATATTATAATTTAAAACTATTATACAGTATGTCCACAGTTAGAGTGAATAAGAGGGTACACTTTTTTATTTCTCATTTTACGCACACTCTGTATAAGATTAATGCGAATAAAGTTTCTACCCTACTAGCGTCTAACATAATAGTAGAAACAGAATTTTCAAAACTCTCTTGTGTATGAAATCAGAGGTACAATAAATGTATTATTATTGTTATTACTTCTTGAATCAAATACCTGGATTAATATTAAATATGGTAATTTATTATCAATGGAAAATTGCTAACTTGTATTTTTATTAATTACTTTTATTATTTGATAAATACAAAGAAAATATGGTTTATTTTGCTGTCTGCTTTAACAACTAGATGTAGATGTATTGTGTGCCTAAAACAATGGAATTTATTTATCTGGTGTTTATTTAAATAATTCTAGAGACTTATCTTGTCTAACTAACTAGTAAACTAACTAGCGCCCTTTCAAATAGTAAAATCCAATTAACCCTAACCGAGGAGCAGACACGCTGCGTTTGTATTGTCGTTTTCTGTCAAATAAACCAACTAACCTAAAATGTAACGTATACAGCTACATACAGCTTAATTATAATAAACTCTTAAGCCGGCTCCAGACATTCGAATATTTGGCAAATACACGAATATTTGTCTAAATAGGTAGGTATTCGTTTTATTGACAAACTCACCATCCTCATATTTGCCAATTATTTAATTGTTCATTTGATTCGGGAACCACAAATATTCACACAAACAATTTAAAAATGGAAGTAGAAAGTGAAGACGCCTCAGATATTGCTGCTGTGGCATTTTTACTAATGAGCTTAGCTTATTTATTGCTAAAAAATAAGAAAAAAACAAATTTTTGGTCAATTCTTTTCCAACCGTCAAAGACCATGTTCCTGTTTTTGTGAAGCGGATGAGACGCATTCCAAATTATAGGTTAATTTTCATAAAAATTTAAAAATTGCATTATCGTTTCGTTTGATTACGCCATTTTCAACACACTAAACATAGAACGCATGAATGTGACTAAACTATAACGCACTAATATGTGGATCAGCTAGGACTGTGGTTGTTTTGCAAATATTTGCGCCTTTGATTTGTGCTTATTTACCGAGCGGCATATATTTATATTTGCTATATTCGGCACCATTTTGCGCGAATATTTGTCTTTAAATACCCCATCCACATATTTGCCTATTTGCCAAATACACAAATATTTGTCATAAATACCCGAATATGTGGAGCCGGCTTTATAAAGCAATTACTTAAGACGTTGAGATATTGTAAATTTTCTCAAGAACCATGTTATCCTCACTAAAACGAATTAAATGTCACTGGCCTAACATGTTTTCTGTTCGGCCAGTTCCTTCTTTTTCCTTTCCCTTTTTCATTTATAATTTATTAGTTCTTACCAGGCCTGGAAATGGCGTAGAGATTTGTGCCCCTTGTGCGTTCCAGGCGATGATCCTTGACGTTGAAACGGGAGCGGGTATCGCTGAGAGATTCTATCTGCGCTAATCTGAATACGTAGATTTTACCTTCCTTGTTAGAGTGTCCGCCACGGAGCAACAAAATTCCGTGTGGTTCCACCACGTTCAGTTGCCTCACTTGAAGGCTTTTGTCAAATATCATGCGGTGGGAACTTCCATCTGTAATAAAATAGGATTTCTTTAGTTTCAATAAACTATAAATAACCGGACTAAGGATTATTTTGTCTCATCTGTAAAAGGTAAGTACACTATTAAATCTGGCAATCAGCCTTCATTCGTGACATATTTAATTATCTAAACTGTTATATTACATTTTAATATTTGTGTTTGCGTTTCTTTCTATGTTGTAATTTACAAGAGTCTTGTATTTTACTTCATCTTCTGTTCAGTAATTTCAATTTCAAGCAGAACATGCAGTGAATCTATTTGCTTGAGGAAATCTAATTATTCTTTAGGTCTATTATTATATTTGCAACGACGACGTGTTGTACATAAAATGTACACTGAAATATTTCAAATTTCCAATAAATTCTTATGGATGTTGAACCGGTAATACATTTTATTCTACCAAAAGATCTTTATCAAAGTATTGTTTAATACTGACAAGCAAATGACAACTACCACTTGTATATAGTATAACAAAAATAAGTTACAAAAAATACAAAATGCAGGAATGCGCTTTGCATATTGTATACCATATGGACATCATGTAACACCGTACTTTAATGACCAACTGAAAATAGATAAAAGATATACGGTGTACTTATTCACAAAATAATTTCGTCGAAATGTCCCCCATATCTATTTAAATTATTAACACGAAGATCGGATATTCACGATGTTAATATCAGAACAGATAATTATACTATTCCACACCACCGAACTACTAAATTTGAAGGTTCTTTTTCTTATAATGCTCCAATAATGCTAAATAAAGTAAAACAATTATTGTGTCTTTCTGAAACTTCATTTAAACAAAATTTAAAAAAATTGTTATTATAGTTGTTATTATATAAAATTGCTATTATATAAAATTGTCATTATACTTATATAAAAACTGATGTATGTAGTTACTAACCTAGTTTGTATTCATTTTGATTACTAGTTTGTTTCACTTAATCTCATTGTATGTTTGATTTAATTATTTACTTATAGGCGAAGTGGAAGATCGGCTTGCCGAACTTCGTCCTTTTGTGTAATATGCTGTATGTAGGTATTATTACTCAATAAACTGCTACTTTACTTTACTTTACTTTACTTTACTTGCCAGTCTAAATACGAATAATTACGGTGTCGCAATTTATTTAAAACTTCCAATCTGTTTCGATATTTTAGCGAGTTACAGTGCGAGTTTTACATCATGTTGGACAAGAAAATGTGGTCTCACGACGAAATAAAAATGTTATTATCATTGTTCGAAGAAAATCCTGTATTGTGGGATGTGAGGTGCGAGGTCGCAAATTTACAGAAACAGGAATAGAAAAAAAGGCGAAGCATTACAATTATTGTTGGCAAAAGCATTAAATACAAATACAAGTGAAATTTCTCCATGATCATGCGAAAAAAGTTTTTAAATTGCTAGGAATCTTCAATTAATTTATGGTAGGCCCCATAATATTCTCGCTTTAAAATCCTTTCTCTCACCCAACACTTTTTTTTTTATTATCACACAAAACAGACTGAACATTTTAAATGATTAATTCGACACTCGCGGCAAGACGAATTTTCGCAAATTTAAATTGCTTAGTGTAAATAGGCCAGTAGGCTTAAAAACCAAATCGGAAATAATTGCTACAAAAGGTTTTATTGTTTTAATGGCTTCGTTTGTTGCCTAATATGACTATCCTAGGTTTTCTCCCCCGGCGGAGTTCGGTTTAAGTGGTGGGGGGTAAAAATGTACCCCCAAAAGGGGTATTTTTGCGGTTTACGGTTATACCTCGTAAAGGACTCACAATATCGAAAATATTATCCTAGTAAAAGTTGTAGGGCATTACATTCTGCATTGAATGAGACCAGACGCATATATCTTGGACCACCCGTTCCCATACTAGTGGTCATCAAAGTTAGACAAATTTTACATATTGATGAAGAATGTGTTACTTTACACTATATTAAACATGTCTTGTACTTACTAAATATATAAAATATTAAAATTGTAGAATATATATAAAAAGATAATATTAAAAAATGGTTTCATATAGAATATGATGAGATCCATTCAACTGAAACACAATTCTTGAAATCAATTAGTGATGATTATATTTCATAATAACAAAAATTGTAGTTAAAGTTATGAAGATGAAAAGGGGAAAAATAGGTAGGTACACAAATTTCACAGACGTCGCCGTTTGATTCTCGTTGGGCCACTCGGCTCCACTGTAATTTCCGATACGGAGTCCGTCGTCCCATCACTCGGTTCCTGAAAGTCTGTAATTTTTGTCGCCCCATATATGCAGTCTAGGTCTTCGTCAACATCTGGTTCGTCAATTGCATCTGGTTGGAGGGAGTTAGTGCAGGAGTTCCTCTTGCAGTTGGCACAAATCAATGAGCAATTAATCCCAGCCTTCCGACACCCATAATCACCTGCACACCTCTTGTTGCATTTGCAGAAAATTGTGGAGAGAAGAGACTGGTTCCTTGGAGGTAGGAACGGGGTCAAAACCAAACTTTGAAGTCTGCCATCCCCAGAGGAGCGGATACATCTGGTGTCCTAACCACATTTGTACTTGTAGGTAAGTTCTCAAGCAATGTTGGCGCGCTGCTTCGGATGTTGGTGGTAGGGATGCCAGGTTGAATTTGCATTTCACTACGGCTTTGGAAAACAGGTCGAATCGTAATTTATCTAAAGTATCTCCTGCCCTACCTTCGTAGAGGGTTGTTAAAAATCGTAGGCCAGCTTCGGCAATAGCTTCAGCTTGAGTGTCATGCACGAAGAAAGGTTTGATTTCTTCGAGAAGACATTTATTTTCGACAAACAGCTTGATCACCTTCTTCTTACCCTGCCTGAAGAGTGCTGAAGTTGTGTCACATCCACTTACGGCGTGGAGAAATATGAGTGGCCTTCTGATGTTGTCCGCCAGTTTAAAGCTCTTGGGACCAATACTTTTGATGGAGTCGTTCCTCTTCCAGGTTTTGAGAAATATATGTTTGCTGATGGTGTGGCTAGGGCATTGAGCATGATGAGGATGTCCGTATCCTCATCAACTACCACAACCTTCTCATGTTCCTGTGATACCTCAATCAGGTGGTCTGCATCTTCATTAGCTTGCTTTACTGAGAAGCCTTCACCTTCAAGCCTCTCCGTAAGCAAGCTAATAAGACGTGTTTTATTTCTGTCGTGGGAAAGCAATTCCTCCTGAGTCATGGTCACCACCATTAACTCGGTAACGATGACCTCAGGAGTAGTGTGTCTTTTATTTCGGCGGAGACGCTCAGCAGATTTGATGCTCTTGGTGGGCAGGTCTTCTGGGTAGCCATCAAATACCACACTTGTCGCATTTCGGTTGTAGTGTCTTTTTATGTAGTCAACGTATTTGGTTAGGATTAATTGGAATGTTTCACCATTCTTCCACACAGAAGAAATTAGAAAATTAACGGCATATACTTGCATTACATGAGTGACGTGAGTGTGAGAACGATCGGATTTACTCTGAGTTTGAAGCCTGATGATAATAAGTCCAGCGAAGATGTGATCTTTTAAATGAATAACTATTGCGTGGCGTTAATATACTTACATTTTTAAACAAAAATTTGAAAAAAAATAAACTTGTCAATATTGTTTAATTTTCATTTAAATTTATATGTTGGAAATACATCGGTTGACTTTTCCTTTGGTATATTAAACAGCATTTTTTAGATAAAGTTAACATATGTGGTAGAAGTCCCAAATAAGGAAAAAGTAAAACAGTTTTTACCTTCAACCACGTAAACTCCTTCTTCTGTACCAATAATAAGTTTATTTTCGCCCCAGGAGTCAGCACAGACAATACTTTGAGAAGGAAATACCGGGTAGAAGCAGTTGGCTTCCCATGGGGATCTTTTGAACACGGTGCCAGCGCTACCAGCGGAAGCCAGACTTGTGGGCGCGTCTCCTCGAACAATCGCTTCAAGCTTCAGCGCTTGACCTATGCGAACAAACTCGATTTGTCTGGAGTCTTCCTTTAAGCGGGAATGCCTGGGTGTTTCAGCTAGCACGTCGGAGAAGGCTCTGCGGTTCAGCATGGTCTGTAAAATTGACAAAGAATTGTAAGGAATTTTAGATTCAAAGCCTTCGAACAGAAAAAAATATGACATTATTTAAAACATATTTAGCAGTACTTTAAGATTTATGATTTCAGTCATGATTTCTTTAATCACATATGTTATAAGTATAGACAATTGTCATAGGATGCACTGATACATCTGTTTATTTAATTATATTTTGGGCGTCTTAAAAGATTACTTTGATAATGAGTAAGAAAGGAATCCAAGTAGTATCTATAAAATAGTTTAATTAGGTGAACTTAATAATATACATCGTTTAGTTAGTAAATTATCAAATTTCATTATAATTAATTATTAATTCAAAATATACGATTTTGAGGTTCGTAAAAATAATTAGAATAATTTTAACTGTGAATTTTATAGGTCAAATGAGGTTGATTTAATCCAATGCACATATATTCACAGATACATCCTTAAGGAGGATCGCTTACTTAGTTCCAGGAAAACGATAATCTTCGATATCTTTTTTTCAATTTTGAAATATGTTGATAATATTTAGTCCGCTCTAATTTCTCCAATTGCTCAATGTTTTGGAAAAGATCAAGCAATTTGCTTATTTCTTAAAGTTTAGAACCTGGGATTGTCTTTGAAAGATACGATATTCAGATATGTTATAATAATAATAATAATAATAATAATAAATTGTCTTTTATTTGGCGAAGTTCAGTCCGGAGGACTGCTCTTACACTCAACCAGGTACTCTTACACTCAACCATGTTATCTATTTCAGATCGGTGGTTTGGAATATTGTAAAAAAATTATGCATTTTCAAGTAATGCGTGTAAATGCAGATTGCCACCAATTTTACCTGATATATTTCATAATTATTCCTCCTTGCTGGCAACAATATGGCTTTATTTGTCATTATTTTCTTATAAGTTTCATCGAAACAACTCAATACTTTCCTAGAGCAATGGGTGGAGGAGTTGAATCTTGCTGCCAGATAAAAGTCGCTGAGAGCAACCGCTTTAACTTGAGAAGAAAGCATCTGGCTTGGATAACATATCCAACTACACTCCAAAACACTTGCCAGCCGAGCTTAC
Source organism: Rhagium mordax (assembly GCA_963680705.1). Lineage (NCBI taxonomy): Eukaryota > Metazoa > Arthropoda > Insecta > Coleoptera > Cerambycidae > Rhagium > Rhagium mordax. Next base: position 41,466,806 of record OY796659.1, on the reverse strand, counting down.
TGCTATTAATGAAAATTTTTAATTCCTGTCTCTCCTTATTCTATATCCTTACTACCTGGAAAACCGCTTAAATTATACCCATAATTCTTTAATTAAAAAACCAAATAATACCTACCTAATCTATAAGCCTACTGTCATTTATAAGTTTGTCACCTTAAACTTCGAGATAGCCTTCGACCATTGAGTAAAGAAATTGTATAAAGAGGCGCAACTGTCAAGGTTTCGAGATTTTAGTATTGATTTTTTTGCCAATAGCTTCAGGATTGTCATCAATTTTTGGTGCTCCGGGAAGGTATTTGTAATTCGGCTGCGTAGCCCTAAATATTGTAGATAATTCTGTAGGTATTGGCAAAAATATACAACACTAAAATCTCGGAACCTTAACCGTTGCGCCTCCTTATTATTATTTACCCAATGCTTCGACAGAGTTTGGTACCTTAAACTGCTACATAAACTCCATATTGCGGATACTCTAACTCGAATAATTAAACTGATACTGTTCTATATCTCCAACTGCCACTTTCGAGAAATAAGTAGTAAACCAAGCGCTCTCTCCTTCCGCTCCAATATTTTTTCACGAGGCATTTTCACTTTTTAAGTTTTTATGTTGGTAAAATAGTAGGACGCCTAATTACGAATGCAACGTTAAAAGGAATCGTCTTAATTACGGAATTTATTTGTTAATAAAATTGAATGGTCAATTCATGGAAATGTATTCGACATTCGACAATCCTCCGTTCTAAATAATTTCATAAGAAGCAATCTAGTGTCAACGATTTCGACAATTCAATGTTGCTTCTTTACTAGTCTTTTTCTACGAAAACACCGTTGGTATTACTTCATTCTTGCAAACAAATTGTGTAAAGGAGGTCCACCTAAAAATTCTCGTAGATGCAGTCACATGCACTTGTCGTTTGTTTTATTCAATGTGATCGACGATACCAAACTATTATCTATTTGTCAGTAAATCATTTAATTTTAACCTTATAACTTTCTAATAAGTCATCCAAATTTCAAGAGTCGTAGATTAACGTAAAGAGCTTGAAAATATCCTTAAAATTTGCTTAATATTTTCGATTTGATGGAGTTTCGATACTTAGTGAGAGAGTGCATCGTATATTATTATTTCATATTTCATAAACCAAAACATTTTCGTTGAAATTTCGTCCAGTTCTTACACGTTTCGCAGGTACTAGGGGGTAGGATAACTTTTTATGTACTTTATAGAACTATATTTTGTTCTTTTGCTTCTAAATTGTTCCATAAAATTGACGTCAAGTTGTGACGGTTTTAAATAATATCATCTTGACGTTTTCCTTTGAAGGCTCGGTATAATGTATTTGTACGTTTTATATATCCAACTAATGAAGTTTTAATAGTTTTATTTATGACTTTTTATGGACTTCGTTTAATTAGATATATTATATCTTCTCCTTATTTATAATTAGGTAAAATTTTTCCCTTTCTAGCTGATCTTACAAGTTTCCCTTGTGCTATTTGTTTGCTCTTATTAAAATGTAGGAAAGCAAAGAAATTAATCGTCGCAGAAAAGACATTGCTTGTATTTATTTCTACTTTTATCCTATTTAATTAAATACTTTTATTTACTGGAAACCTGTCAAATGTATTATTTCTCCGTGGTGATTAATTATGAAATCTTGCATGTTATTTTGAGGACTTGTTGAGAAAAATCGAGTAAAAACATAATGAAAAAATTCATTCTTAACTAAGTTCTTCGTGTCGGATGCCAATTACGTCGTTCGTGGTGATTACAAGTTCTTGCAACTTATACTTAGCTAAATTAGTAAATGCGTGAGTTGAGAAATTATTGATAGAAAACCAGAAATAAATTCATCTTATGCCGTCTGTATACATCAAATGTAGATTTTCTAACATATTTGTTACGCTTTGTACAGGGTTATTGATTATAAATGGAACCCCCCCCTTTTGAAACAAATGTTTTAGGACATTCTATGAATAAGTATTTTTACAACCATATAAAATAGTTATACAGGGTGCCTCATAAAAGCGGCACAAATCAACCTTATGTTTTTTAAATGGAAAATGGAACACCCTGTGTATTTTTGCATAGTATGAAAATCCTCGTTTTTCTGATTTCAAAAATGTATAATATGTTGACATGTACCTACTATTATATCTATGCATAATTATTATTGGTTAGATCAATATTTCAGTTTTGTAATAAACAAAAACAATACGAAATTTGTATTAATAACAAGATTCTATACATACTAAAGATAAAAAAATTATTGAAATAAATTTTCAACATGTCCCTCATTTTCATCAATACATTTTCTATAACCTTTTGTTTTTGGAAATCATGGCATACTGTTTCTCATTCGACTTTTATTTAAATAGAAACCGCTGTATATCGAAGGCCACAGTAAATGTCAACATATTAGGTATACATTTTTAAATAAGGAAAACGAGGGCTTTCATAATATTCAAAAATATACAGGGTGTTCTATTTAAAAAACATAAATTTGGTTTGTCCGGCTTTTATAAGGCACCCTGTATACTACTGATTATGGTAGCAAAGAAATTCATTAAATGCCCTAAAACTATTGAAATATCTTTTTATCTCAACAAAAATAACGAAGTTAAGGGGGTTCCATTTATAAACCCTGTACTTAATATATCGACTTACATCACACCTGCGGGTTTTGCCAATATATAGCAGTAACAGTGTAGTGCAGCAAGAGGCGAGAAATACATTTTTTAATTGTATTGTTATATCAATTAGTCTTGGGTTAAATTTTACTTTATGTATGGTAGGAAATGAAAAAATACATCGTGTGTACAATACAATAGCTATTTGTATGACAAAAAATGGCACTTTGCTCCTGTGTAATACATATGATTTTTTCTACGACCATTTACAGTGTTTTACATTGGTTTTACATATATTTTATTATATTTTCTTATGCATGACAATCAAAAAACCAAATATGTCAAAATGTCATAATAGGTATTTAGATAAGTAAATATTGTTAAAAATCAAAGTACATGAAACGTTGCTAAGGTTGCTTCTGGGGAGGCAAAGTATTTTCCTCCCGAGGGAGGAAAAGTACTACTTTGCTCCCTGGAATGAGGGAGCAAAATAGTATTTTCTATGTAGGGAGTAGAAAAAAATAATTATTAATAAAAGCAAGTTATGAATAAAATTATTATTCTTGCCTAGTGAATAATGGCAAAAGTATTGAAAAATCAAGACCTCAAAAGTTTTACTTTATTTAAAGAATTTTGAAGCAATATTTTTCTGACTTGTGTATTCTCTGTATAAGTAAAGCGCTTAAAATCAAATTATAATACATTGTTTAATGTAGCTTACAAATTGGATGGCACCGAGCAAAATTGCTTTGTGTTATTCAGATCCCTAATACGTATATCCATTATGAAATACAATTTCAGACTCGTGGAAAACATGGGAATGATCTTTTGTTTGGTTGGTTTATGACTTCTGTATCCCATATTTTTACAATCCCATACTAAATATGTATTCAAGTCGGCGGTATTAATTTTCCTAATGGAAAATACGTTTTAATTCAATGCAAGCTCTCACAAAGGCACTTGTATGTTTTTTAGGGAATTGAAAAGATATGTTCTCATTAGCTTTTTTTTTGCAACAAACGTGTAAATAGTTTAGAATTTGTTTACTTGTTTATAAATTCATTGAACAAACTTTTTTTATTGTTACATGTTTTGAAGATTATTTTTTCTACGACTGCCCTCGAAAATTACAAAAAACCCACTGCAACCACGACCCGAAACTATCATTTTTCACATGATGTGCGTAAAAATCCGAAAACACAGTACTGTCATATTTTTCACACAGTCCTGTCAAAAACAGAACGGACATCTGTTATTTGTATTTTTTTAGGTAGGCTAGGCTTATTCAGTTTTATAGTATCCGACTTGTAATTTTAATTTTTAATGTAATTGGTTTTGTTTTTTTTCCCTTCGTAGAAAAAATATTGTAAACAACAGGTTTGAAAACATCTTTTCACACTCATTCGACTTGTGGGCCTCGCCTTCGGCTCGTCCCACCAAACTGTCTCACTCGTGTGAAAAGATTCATTTTCAAAACTTGTCATTTACAATACTATTAGCTGCATGTTTAATAATAGAAAAATTATATTTTAATATTCGTTAAAAGAACTGCTTCATATGGAGATTTAATATTTGTTACGATTAAGACTTTGCACGACTAATATTCGTTTTAATATACAGAATGCGGAAGTCCTCATCTTGACATAGGACCTAAATTTGCCGCTTAGTTTTGTTTAGTATCGCAGCTCTAATGTGTAAACAGTTCGAGACGCTAGCATAAGGCGACCAAGGACGGACGTGTACGAGCAGTAAAGCACTTGTTTCTAGGCGGCGGCACTTCACGTCGTATGTATTTTGAGGTTGGCTATGTCAAGATGGGAACTTTCGCAATCTGTATAACTACGCCAGTGTGGTTGTAAGATTGTTCAGATTGTGAATAGAATTTAAATCACTTGTATCGTCTGAAGTAACTTGAAACTGATAAACTTTGGTATGTATAGTCATTTCATTGATTTTCTATTTCGATATTTTCAACATACTGAAATAGCATCACTGTCATTAAAGTTTAAAAGTTAATAAAATGTATAAATAGAGATTGTAGATAACTTTATTGTTAGAAGTATTTTCTGACCAAAAGAAAATGTCAATCTAACGCATTTTTTTTACTTATGACAGAAGTACTGAAAATTTTGTGTTTATAAACGTTTATAACTTTTTTATTTGAAGAAATGTAACAACATTTTTCAACGAAAGCTAATTGCAAAAATGTTGGAAATAAATCCCATAATATACACCACATTCTTAAACATAAACATGCTATTATTTTTATATAGTTATATCGAAAAATATAACTTTCTCAAATAAACTGTCCACAAAAAATTATTTGTACTTTTGCTTTAGCTGAATTCAAAGCCAACTTGCTGTAAAAGTACAATAATTTTAATTTCTGTAGTTTGTTTAAAAAAAAATTTGTTTGTTACATCAAAGGAAAGAGAAAAAGTATAACTCTAACGATCTAATCATTTTCGATTGTCTACATCTTTTTCACATAGTGAGTTTAATTTTTCATCTTTCATTATTATTTGCTGTAATTCCATGATTAATTCTCTTCATAATACGATATTTAGGCTTTCTATAAATCTCTACTTTTGTATCGGTAGCATAGTAGGATTAGGACTAATTACTGTCTTTTGAGGTTCTGGCTGAATGACTCAGCCTCAGCCGCAGCTGGTAGCAAAGTTGTTAGAAAAAGGATAAATGCCCATCTGACTTTTAAGTATATCTCTTTTTCACGTAGGCTTTGCTCTGAAATTGGAGCTAAATTACTTTATTTGATTTTATCCATATAAACAGGTACACAAATGAAGTGAATATTGGAAAAATATAGGCAATATTATCCCAGTCATTTTAGATTTCAACTGTGAAAAAATTCCCAGTTAGTTAAATTTTTATTTTAATACCTTCGTTTAGATGTGATAATATACGGGTAAAAAGTCCCCATCAATATCGTGCCGGCGTTGCAAGATATCGAAGGTCAAAGGTCACGAGGCATTGTTTTTCGCGAAAAACCCCGTTTCCTATGACTCGGAGGTCAATGAGGTTTATTATAAAAATTGTAGGTTATCAAATTCTTTACAAAAAAAAGGTTCTATTCATTTTTTTATTTTAATCAACCGTTTTAGTGATATAGCGCGGCGAAAGTCGGTGTTAAATAAATATGCATCCATTTCCGCACCACCTTGAAGGTAGAATATAAGGCGCGTTTTTTTTACATGGTGTCCCCGATAGACCTAATCAGAATGTGCAGAATGGTAAAACATTGTATTGTGTCATGTACTGAAACTAATTATTTATTAAAAAATGATGGCTCTTGTTGAGGATTAAAATCTATTTAATTGTCGTTTGGTTCTGTTGAGTCATTGGTGTCTTCGTCCTCAGTATCATTAATTATATTCATTTGTGTAGATAAAATACGAGTAAATAAATATCGGTGTCTACTCCAACATCACCTATATTTTCAATGATATTGGTTTCTGAATTTAAGTATGACTGGCCGTGGCAAGATCTACAAGCTGTAGAGTAGAGCAAACCAATTTTGCGGCATCCGCAGTTTCCACCACAACCTTTCGAACAATTATTACAAATATATTTAATAATTCGTCTGGCGATTGTTGCCACATTAATGACGTCTTCGTCTTAACGTCAGCATCAAAAGAAGCACATTCAAATAATATCCGAGGCTTATTTTCACAATCATTTCATTTGCGAGATATGAATTATTGTGTTCCTTACTTTTGTAAATCCTGGTATACATACAGTGTGTCGCACTTATAACTTTTTTCGTTTTTATCCGATTTGAACCAAATTTTACTCAATGATAGATCCCATTAGGATAAATTCATGGCCAAAAAACCATTCGCGCCCTATTAATGCAAAGCCACCTGCGATACTAAAATAAACGCAAAAAATCAAGAAAACATATTAGGCATTTTTTATCGGAAAATTTTACTAATAAAGTTGTTCAGAATTGTCTAAAAACCTTATATCCAAAATCTTATCAAAATTAAAAAATATTGATATTTTGATTTAAAAAATTTTAAGTCCGAAAATATAATTTTACAATATCAATTATCATTCGTATTTGGTTGCAGAGTATTTCTTTACCTAGTTTTTTTTTTTATAAAAAATAAAATATTACAATACAATAACCCATTAAAATTATATTTTCAGACTTCAAAATTTTTTCCAACAAAATATTAATATTTTTTGATTTTGATAAAATTTTGGACTTAAGGTTTTTAAACAATTCTGAACAACTTACATTAATAAAATTTTTGATAAAAATGCCTAATATGTTTTTTTTGATTTTCACTGTTTATTTTGATATTTTGATATAGTAGGTGGCTTTGCATTAGTAAGGGGCAAATGGCTTTTGGGCCATAAGTTGATCCTAATGGACTCTATCATTGAGGGAAATTTGGTTTAAATCGGATAAAAATGAAAAAAGTTATAATAAGGGTGCGAGGGGTAAACCACCTACCCAATTTTGTACACCAAATTCTAAAATTCTAAAAAATGCTAAATTTCATATCTTAATTGTTTCAAAAAATTCTAAAAATTCTAAAAAATTCTAACAATTGTAAAAAATTCCAAATAATACTAAGTAATTCTAAAACTTTATAAGAATTCTGATTATTTTTCGGTCATTCTAAAACACTAATTTATTATCTGCATTTTTATTTTCTTTATCATTTTTCCCTAGATTTTTACGTTCATAATTTTCAAAAATATATTTATCTGATCTGTGTTTAACCCTCGGTTTAACCTTTCTTTTCCCTCATGGAGTAATCAAATTTTAAGGAGTCGTACTTCATTTACGCTTACACCGAGGCTTACACATCTAGACAAGATTGAGTAGATAAAGGATGTGATCATTGTGATCACTGATCAGTTAATTATATCCACTTTTTGATCTGAATACCTAATATTTAAGCCTATATTGCTATCTATAAAAGGTTTTCTTTTTGAACAAGTAGTAAATCGTTGGCACGTATATTTTTTCTGATGTATGTAGTGTTTTCCTTGTTGTGATACAAATTTTAATATTTTTCTGAAAAAAAATTTTTTATTTAAAAAAATATTTTATTTCATACACATTTTCATATAACTACCTAAGTGGAAATGGGAATAAATATACTTAGTTATATTGTTAAGCCGGCTGACATAACTAGGTACATTTCTGACACTTCTCCTATGCTGCTTCTAAACACATAGGTATCTAACTCTCTCTCCAGTAGAAACAATATCAGGTGTATTTAGTAATCCAATTATCTGACTAAATTTTACAAATGAAACATCTTTTTCATTGGCTGTATATATGCTTTTTTTGTAGAGTCTGCACTGTTAAGTGCCATAACTTTGATATCGCCTTCAATAATATCTTGCACAATACATACAGGGTGTGCGATTTAAGACTGGAACACCCCATATTTCGGAACGCGTCGACCGAATTTAATATATTTTTTTTGGGGACAGTAGTGCTCGATGAGCTCTATTTGATCATGTTGAAAAATTTTAAATTTTCATTTTTTCATGGCCTGCCTTAAGACCCGCTAAATGGGTCGAAATTTAGAGATCGACCATTAGGCAATTTTTTTCGAAAAAATGGATAGCGCATTCGATTCAGACGTGCCTCAAATACCTTTATACAAAGTTTGAGCTCAATACCTTATATAGGGTGTTTGTCACAGCGTAGCGAATTTTCAAATTTTTCATTTTCGACTGTTCCTGTATAAGTCTATTATGCTTACAAAAAAGGTAAAGTATTCATTCGACTTAGAGCCATGTCAGATATCTAGGAACGAAGTTTTATCGCTCTAACTTCTCTACAGGTAGATGTCTGGATTTCAACAATAAAGTATCTACTTAATAAAAAAAATTGTTGATATCACAAGGTGCGTTTCGCTAGCTACTGCTCAAAAAACAAATGGTTGTTCGCGCTATTACGCAAGTTCGCCGCCCGGCGCGGTGTGGCAGCAAATTCTTATAGATTGCGGTTGCTGTTGAGCATGCGCAATAGGTATAAATTCTAAATAAATTCTAAAAAATTCTAATTAAATTCTAAGAAATTCTAAAAAAGTACTAAAAATGCTAAAAATTCTAAGCAATACTGATAATTCTAAAGAAATGCTAATGAATTCTAAAAAATGCTAAAAAATTCTAAAATTCTAACGGCTTGTACACCAAAATTCTAAGGTGGTTCCCCCCTCGTAAGGGTGTTTCACTCTTAAGTGCGACACACTGTATATAATTATACTAAATAAAAATATTTTAGAAATTTCATTGACTTACCATTCTGGTGTCAGTCATATGTTCCGAGTACAAGTCCTTGATGAGCATGTCAAGCGTCCTCTGCCTTTTCCTCGCAAAAGTAGGTGTTTCAAAGGTGGCCTTCTCGCCATTGATGAGTTTTACTAAAAGGAACTCCCTGAAGAGGTACGGGTCACTGAACACTGGTGGACACGGCAGACCAGGACCAAACAGGGGTACAGCTTCGTCTGAGAATACGGATAGGCGATATTGATTATCACCATCCGTTGTTACCACGGCAAATACGTCTGAGGAACTTAAGGAAATATTCAAACAGAAATTGTGAGGGATGATTTTTTTTTATTAAAACGCTAAGAAGTGGATTATGTAAATTTTTTAATAGGCTTGAGATTTATGAATATATTGAGTGGTTTTTGGGAACAATGGATAAAAGAGAGAGTTCAGTTGAACATAAATTAACTCACTCAATAGCTTAGCTACCCAACGATATGGAAATTTCAATAAGTTTGTGCAGCATGTTCTATTCGTCTTTCCTATTCATACTTGGTTAAGTTGGAAAAAACAACATTACTATTAAGAATTTGCTCATCCGTACCATGTAGACAAATGTAAAATGTTAAATTTGTGCACCTTGTAGGTAGAAAATTTATATAATTTTTTTGCATCTTATGCGTCATCTGGAAAAAATAATAATTTATATGCTCATGCAGATAAATTTCTAACAGTATAGGTGGCCATAATGCTACAAATTATATTGTTTGGTATATAAGCAGTATAGCAGTATAAAATATAAATAGGTATGTAATAAATGACATAGAGAACACTTTTGTACACATTTTATTCTACGGGTCGTTTCATTTATTATAATTATGATTACTAGTATGTTGTTTGGTTCGATCAAGTTAAAATACGTTTATATTTACTCAGTCTGTTACAGGTACGGATGACACCTGATCTATTTATTTCATTATCCACACAACTGAGTGATATATACACATGCCATTACGTATGATTTATAAAACGTTGGGGTGTATCGTGCAAATCCTGATTATCATTAATCCAGGATAATGGCAATTACTGGATTCCTTTTTATCTCAAAAATTTCATGTAACAAAATGAAATACTAACAGTTATTATTTTCAAAATTTTGTGCCTGAATAGTACTAATACAATGATAGTAAGAGCACACTACCTGTTATTTTTGATTTTTTTCTACGACGGCGATTTTTTTTATTGTTGATGTAGGTATGGAAACATACCTATCTCTTGTATAAATTTCTATTTTATCTCATTCTATTCATTCCAGCAATAAAATTTCAAGTCGCAGTGACTTATATAAGTGAATAAAAATTCGTCAACTGCTGTAAGCTAACAGCAGAAGGATTAAATTCCAGGTTAATAAATTCCCAACGCTGGTATGACAAATCGTATCATCCGCAGTTGAGCTTATTGGCTTCATCTACTAGTCTTTATGCAATTAAATTTGACTAAAAGTCCAGACGCGGCAATGTGAGAAGCATAAAAATGTAAAATATGGAAGTAATTGTTTTTTATAGATGCTATAATACTATACAGTCATAAAATTAGAGTAATCAATACTAAATCCATGGACATGTACTGAAGGATTAAGGACTGATTAGTAATTATTTTATTACGACATATTTTATTGCATTGTAAACATTTTATCCCTATATTTCGAATTTTTTGGCTTTTCATATTTTAAGAAAATAAAAAACTAAACATAAATTTGTCATAATCACAAGAGACACATATTGATGCAACATAAGTCGTTTATGTATTAATATAATGTAACCTATGAATTTTCAAGATGTCTGAAATTTTGCCAAAGACGTAATAATTTCTTAAAATTTTTAGTCACTATGCAATACCGATGAAGTAATTATTTCTATTTCTTCAGAAATTGTATTTTACAATTCTTAGAAATTGTGTGCATTGTTTTATTTTCCGATTTTTCAAATAAGAAAGTACAGAGAAATTGAGAACAACGATATCGGGAGATGGATGGTTGTAAAGATTGACCTTTTATTCTGCGGTTGTAAAATTTTTGTATAAATAGATTCTGACATGTGTATAGTGTACTGTGGCTTTGCTTTCTTGTAAATAGCTTGATTATCGCGTAATTGTTAAATGAATAGACTCAACATATGTTAAATATAAAAATTTGCATTTATTTTGAGATAGATATATTGAGATATTTCAATGTTTTGTTGAAGTTTTATATCGACTAAATTCTCATTTTCTGACTATTCACATAACTACTTAAATAAAACTATGCCATGTTAATGTAAAAGTTAAAGCCCAGAATATCGTTATTAATGTTTAAATTGTACAGAAACTATTTATGAAAATTTATTTGAGGAATGAAGTCTTTTGGCAATATTTGGTGTTATTAATGAGTTTTACAGATCGTTTTCCATTTCACCTTCAGTATTGCCGATTATTCCTATATTCTTTTAGTTAGTGTTCGAAACCCTATTTTTCCTCAAATGGTGAGATGCAATCCAGTAGTATCTATCTGGAAATTTAGCATTATATTTCTTTGCCAATAGCTTGATGATTGTCTTTAGCCTTTAGGACCAAATTGCAAATACGTTCCTGTAGTATTAATAACTGTTGACAGCAACGAAACTATTGGCAAAGAAATACTAAAATCTCGGAAACTGCTCCATTGCTCTTCTTGTGAAATCTTTTACTCGACGTTATCATAAAATTAGTCGTCATCCTAAAAGTAATAGTCATGAGTACGAATGCGAATTTTCATTTTTGAATCCATTTTTAAACTATGCTTCTAGTAAAAACCCTTTTGTCCAATAAAAGAATTTTAGGTACTAAAATTTTTCAAAATCACTAACCAGCTCAACCGTAACATATATGATTTGATATCTGAATCAATCATGCATGCATCTGAAAATTCGTATGTGCTTGATTGTGTTTGATCTCGGTATACTTTCTAATAAACTTGCATTTTCTACGAGCCAATGGTGTAATAAAAGAATGTCTTTTGTGAAGATTATTATGGAATGTTTTACTATGTAAGATGAAAGTAACGTGAAAGTTAAAAAGGGTTTATCCATTAGGTCTTATATACAAGATTTTCCATAGTGATTGAAAATTGAGCTCTTTCAGCATATATATTATTACATTTATGCTCAACCTCGGTTCACTGTATTTCATAATCTTATATGAAACATGAAAGGAAGAAGACGTATGAGCTTTCAAATACAAATAACATTGATATTGCAGCAATTTCCATCTTTTTTTATTTAAAAAATAAATATAGACAAATAGACATATACGGTTGCATAAGTAATATTTTAACTATTATTTTTAGTTAATTATATCTTCAAAACTACATTAAGTTTGATTTTAATAAATTTCAGCGTGATTGTTTATCGGATCAAATATTGGACGAAAATTTTCCTGCAAGATTACCATTCTACTTAATCACTATAGTACATTTACTGCTGTCACTTTCAAAATTGTGACTCAAAATTTTTGGTTTCCTGGGGTTTTATATTCTAGATATTATAGTCCAAGCTCCTACCGTAATCCTATTCACCTCACCAGATGATTCTTTAGAAATAAGCTCAATTAATCTCAAACACACCTCAAAATATCAATTCGGTGGCTGACTTTGCGATTTCTGTTAAATTATATTTTTAACGATTTTTATAATTAGTTCTATGAATCATCAAGCCAGGTAAGAAAAATCAAAATTTTTTAGGCCGACAATTTTTTTCGTTATATATGTAGTGTTATAATAGATATATAAATTTTTCAAAAGAAACAACTTGAAATTTAAATGGCACTTTCTGATGAGGTGAATAGTATTACGGTTGGAGCTTTTGAACTATTATAGTATTCAGTTTAAAACTGAGTGAGTTTTATTTAAAATGCCCTGAAAATATATTTTTTTAAAAACCGGCCAAAAAGTAGCACTATCTGGCTTACTTTTAGGCCAGAAAATCGCAATTTATAGAACTGCTACCGGTAAAATGATGGTTGCTATAGTGAGAGTTCTGCAATAGTAATTTTCGTTACAAGTCCGGAAATATCTTACCCTCTTTGAATTAGACCAAATCGTGATTCATCTTTGAATTAAACTGGATCCCATAATACAATATTACCGATTTTGATGTCATCTTGCGGTATTTTGCTGCGATTGCTTCTTGTCAAGTCTATATTTTATGGTAGTAACTGAAATTTCAATGACGCTTGCTGAATTCCATTTATTATTTCTAAAACAGCCGATCGGGTCACTAACCCAGTGACGCGATTCTGGAGAAAAAAGTTTTTAAAGATCATAACATTCAGTAACAAATAAACATTCGTAATAGTAATTCTCCTTACAAGTCCGGAAGGTGAATTGTTACAGTCGAGTAGATATTATCTAAATGAAACTGGAACAACACCTAACCGACGTGTATCGAATAATATTTTATTTCATCCCGTCATTAATTGTCTATTTGTATAATTTGAAACTTGTTTACTTTCTTAGATCATTTGACATTTGACAGTTTTGACACTATTTTATTAATTTAAGGTAAATTTTTATGTCAAATAACTGTCAAAAGGCATAATAACAGTTTGTGATTGGTTCGTAATGAATTTCCGGTGGCTTCCGGTACATTACAGTATCTAGTACCATAATACCTCACTTCCGCATATGAGTACTGTAATATTGTACTTTCCGGACGGGATGAAATAAAAGTTTTACAAGCCGCTCACCATGGTAAATGAGTGTTTGTATTCTTTAATAGCTATTAACATATCTAGGAATGTTATGACTATCATAACTGCCGCAGATGTCGGTTTGAAATCCGAGCTCGTAGAGCGAGGATTTTAAGACATCTAAGGCGGTTATGATTCATAACATCCGTGGTTTGTTCAATAGTTTATCGGTTTCAGAAAATAAAGACATTATTAATAGATATTAGATATTACCTTTTGATATTCTCTTATTAATAACGTTTTCATTTCATTAGTTGGTCAAGTCTGTATGGGTTGATTTGTCGCCATGGTTATAGTTATATTTTGTTTGTTTTTATTTGTTATCTTTTTTCATATTACATAAATGTTTACATTTTTAATGTCACAACGGCTACATAAAAATGGACCTTGGATTGCCTGAAAATACATTTCAGTTGGGTTTCAGTATTTAATTATTATTGTTTGGAGTTTTCTGTCTGTTTGTATTAATAAATCGCCCTATAGTTTTATTATTTATTATTTCATCTGTTGACAGTTATTGACAGATCTGTATTGTAATATTACCGTACAAGCAATAAATATAACTGTACAACTTTAGCTATGACTTATTTACCAGCCTACTTTTGCATATGTAAACAAAGGATTAATATCCTGAAACCGATAAAACTATAAAATCGGTAACTTGACATATTTTGACTTTTAGTTGAAATCGTGACAGTTTTTATAAAATGGTATTTTGAAATGACGAATGCGAATTAATGGTACAATACTGTGTCTGTGTTAAAAAAAATATTGTACGTAATACGTGACAAAAGTGCTTTTACTGGACTCGCAGGCTTCCAGGACTCGTCAGCGGCTCGCCCTGGAATTTGTCTACTCGTCCAGTAAAATGTCACTTTCGGGACTTGTTATGTAAACTACTATTTCGTTGTCTTTGTGAATATAGTTATAATTTAAATTTTACGTGCAAAAATTGAAAAAAATTGTACCAAGTTATTGAAATATTATGTAGAAAATGTACTAATAGTAAAAAATTTTGTTTAAAAAAAATTAATAATGGCGGAAACAGAAAAGTAAACGATTTTTTTGAAGAAAAAAGAAAACTGGTGGATGGGTATGTTTGCTGTTAAATGTTAGCAAAGCTTGCATTTTCAAAATAAAAAGACGTTGGAAGGAAGAAATGGTCTGCAAAGACCGATCCGATTAGACATAAGAAAAGTGTCAAATGAAGATGAAGATAACGATTAACTTTATGCAAAAAAACACTTGCCAAGCAGCCAATTTTCCAGGCACAATTCATACAGCACAAAACCGAATAAAACAAGCGAACGTAAGAAACTGTGCTGCGGATAAATATGGATTTATGAGCGAACGAAATAAACAAATAACATAGTTTGCGAATGAGTATGTAAACCATGAGTTCTGAGGTATTCTCCGATGAAGAAAACAGATGGTCAAGATGCAATGGTAGTTTACAGACCTAAAAATTGCAGGTTTCAAGAGGAATACGTGTATCCTCTCAGTCGCAGTGGTCATTTTTCGATTATGTATTGTTGTGGATCTCCATTCATGGGGCCGGCGAGTGTTGGAAAATTGATGGGCGCTTAACAGGAGAACATTATAGAAACATCTTACTTGATGTAATGTTGCCGTCTGTTACACAGATCTTTCCTGGAAACTTTATTTTTCAACAGGTTACAAAACTGTTTTCAGTAAGTATCCTTCTACCACATAATAATAATAATTATTATTTCAGGATAATTCGTCCATGCATACCTCAAATATTGTAAGGAAATTAATAAAAGAGAATGGGATAAATTTACTACCTTGTTTAGCTAAAAGTCCAGACCTGAATCTAGTATAAAATATTTGGGAATATATTTTAGATGTGGAAACGTCGAAGAATTATGGGAAAATACTACACTTTTAAATCGTTAATTTTGTCAATGAGAAGATGTTATTGCAGCAGATGGTGCTGTGACAATATATTGATACATTTTTGTATTCTGTTGGCCTGTCTGTCACAGATAAGTACTCAAATCGCTCCTTTCAACATTTACTAAATTCATGCTAATGAAAGGAAAATTCTGAAAATGGATCGTTGTTGGCCAACCGGAAGTGGGGATAATAGCAATTGAAAATCCACAGAGAAATGTTGTAACTCAATAACAACTCAACAGACTGCCGTCATAAAGATTCAAAGCTGCTCCTTGACTAGCTCTATAAAAAGGCAATAAAGTCCGTTCAGAAAAAGTCAAATAAAATTGACCTTGGTAGAAAGGAAGGTCTTGGGCAATAAATGGATCCTATTGTTAGACGATGGAATTGATCTATTGAAAGTTATCTTTTCTTGGCTTTGTTTGAGTTCCCAAAAAGTTGATTAATTTACGAATGTCATATACGATATCAATTGGGGAAGCGTTTTTAATAGGGCTCCAAAATGTCTGTTAGGAACATGCTATTTCGATCCCACATCGGACAACATGGACGAAATGAAAAACTCAATTTTCAGGTATGATTGAAAAATCAACCGAATGTTGATTTATCAACCAATAATTAATTATTCTTCATTCAAAAATAAATTTCTATAGCGTGCCCCATTTGACCTATTCAGGTAAAGTGTTAACGGGGTCATATAAATGTCCAATAATGACAATGCATAAATAGTTGCTAATCAAAATATATTTGTCAATTTCGGAAATTAGGGTTTGTTACTGTTTAACACAACCCCAGAATCATTTGGCATCTCGAAAACTAACACAGATAATATAAAAGCAATACCTTTGTATTACACAAAAAGTAATAACTTTGTATTACTTTTTAATACAAAAGAATATCCAATATGTCTTCCTGATACAAATTAGCAAACTAAATGATTATATTATCTATAACTGTATCATGATTCAAAGAACTATGAGTTGTTAGAACAGGAATGAAATGTTTTAAATATTGTGGAATAAAACGCTTTAATTTTGTAGATAACACATAGCTCATAGCTATAGGTATAATTATATATGTACAGCATAATGTCGTTATGTTCTTACTTATTGTCTTTATAATCCGATAAATTATTGGGTACTGACCTTTGTATGTGTTTAGAATGTTTAGAATAACCAATAATACAAATTTAATGTTCGAATCAAAGAAAATGAGGTAGCGTTGTCAGCGTATGGGCAATTCAAAAGTTATTGAACATAAATTCATTGCATGTATTCTATCTGACAGGAAAATTATTTAGATCTTCTTAGAAATAATTAACATTGATGGGCTAAGACAGATGCGCGTCATAGACAATAACACCACTTATTATCATAGAGGATAGCTAAAAAATATTTATCCATATAAAATCAAGTGTTATTGTAGACGTTCCAATTTATTAACGAGCGTGATTGGGAGATTTTAATCTTCTGTATTTTTGCGTGTGGAATTACATAAAACAAATAATAATCAACGTCGACGACTTAAAGGAATTAAAGTTTCGTGTCGAAGGCAATTAATATAGTGAACTCTCTCAATCTCAGTAGGATTTCCCTTAGCCGTGTAGACTCGTGCATGATGAATTATATTTTCGACATTTATATAAAATACCTGTTCGAGATTTCTTCAAAAACAAAATATTTAGAGAAAATTTGCGAACGAAAATAAGGTCTATTTGGTGAATAATAATAGATATAATTTATCTCAAAACATTTTGTTTATCAGTAAAATATTCAATATAGTTCTGTACAATTTTATTTACTATTCCGTATTTTTTAAGACTGACTGACTATTTAACTATTTAAGAGCTGCAATTATTACGAAAACAATATATAGCAGAATAAAAGCAAACCAACGTGTTTTATTCTCTAAATCGAGAGAAATGTAGGATATAAAGATCCTCCTAACTGTTCAAGTGACGTGCCTTTAACTTTGTTTCTAAAATGTTGCCCGTTAAAACTTCCACTAAGGACTTAGTTACTTTTAAATATATCGAGATGGAATTTAGGAGTAATATTATTTCAGTGGTTTATTTTTACCGGATAAGTAAAAAATAATATAAAAATATAAAAAATGAAAATAAAATATTTTTGGAAAGATCTTGTCAAATTCATCGAAAAGATTTAATACAACCATGAAGTTTAATTTAGAAGAATTCATTATTTTCAAAGAATAAATTTAAAAAAACATTTTTATTGATCTCGAAAGAGGATGAAGATTATTAATGCCACCTGTTTTTTTTTGGGTTTTGTCATTTATTACTTGAAGCGAATTTTCCGAAATTCTTTGCTTACTGTAGGATAGTCTTATTGATCAAGTTACGCCTAGTGTAAGATGTGTGCAAATGGAAAATAAATTTTTTATTTACATAATATCGAGCATAATATATTATCTTACCGGTATATCAGCCGTATTTTTGACAAATAATAGACACATGAAAAAGTGTAATGTTCAGCAAACTAGATTACTATCATATGCTATGTATTTTGAAGGAACGAATTCATGACATTAGTTTCATCGGGTCACAATATCTTTTACCTCAAGAATCTAAACATTCATAAAAATTCAATTTTTTCAAAGTATATTATTGTTTTGCTTACTGAAAGGAAATGAGAGCCTGTTAATTTTATATATTTTGAGTCGTAGAAACGGAATCGACGTAGAAATCACTTTCAACAGTTCTTAATTAAGTAATATGTACCACCTATTCAGCTGTTTTTGCTTTTAAAGAACTTGAATGTTTATGGTTCTATTTAACTTGGCTTAAATTTTATTTACGTAAAGCTTAAGAAGCATACTTGTGTTTACTAAAGAATTTTCACGTCGTTAATTTAAGTTTCACCTCTACAAACTCCAGACTTGCTATTTTAGACTCGGCAGCGGACATAACATTTTTTAATATTCTTACAAAGACAATAACGGGATAAGGGGAATGCAATTTCTATAGCATAATAAACTAAAAGTAACTAAAAATTTTAAATTTATCTCGGAACTTGCAACCGAAAAAGACAAACTTGTATTAACTGAATCAGGCGTACAAAAAAAATTCTTTCTATAATTAGTTTTTGAGGTGAGCAACTAAAATTGAATATCAAACTAACTTACTACAAAGAAATTAGTTAGTATCCTCGTTAATATAATTAAATGTATAACATCAAAACTTCAAAAGACTCTTTGAATTTGAGAAAACTTCACAAAAATAATTTCAAGGGTCTCAAATCTGGCCAATGAACAGGTCATTAGGTGAAACCACGGCGTTTGATCTATCTATTAGTGCCTAATAACTAGGCAAAGGATGTCAAAGCGTATAATGATTTGCTTGAAATAATGTCGTAGCTTATATAAATATGTAGAGAAACTCTGTCCTGCTGGAAGGTTAATACAATTGATTGAAATGGTTTTATGATATGATTCCCGAATACCTACATAAAAATTAACTTCTTAGGAACTGGTGAATAACAGCTTCAAACCCAGCGTTAATTCTGAGCACTTGCTTCAAATTCATTCATTATTGAAGGGAGGGCTCCAAGAACATAGTCATATTAAGTACTAAGATTACTACTTCACCGCTGCCAGTATAGTGCACTAGATTTTGTGCAGGTTGCTTTACTTGCAAATTTTACTCTGTAATTGTATGAGGGT
This sequence comes from Rhagium mordax, assembly GCA_963680705.1. NCBI lineage: Eukaryota > Metazoa > Arthropoda > Insecta > Coleoptera > Cerambycidae > Rhagium > Rhagium mordax. The sequence continues at coordinate 41,447,555 of OY796659.1, read as the reverse complement.
TGTCACAACTTATGAATTCACATATTCTCCCAAAATAACGTCACTATGACACCATCTTGAACAGAGATGAAAAACTTGCCTCGGTTAAATATTCCCCTGTTAGGTCCATTATTGTAAGTAATAAAGGAAGCAATGTCTCTCGATTATTCTTTCTTAACAATTTACAATGGCTGAAAAAACGGTTAATATTTTTGTTTCACTTTATGTTTTGCAATCATTCCTGTCTCCATTTCTCTTATCTCTCAATTAGTTATTGACAATATTTTAGATTATAAAATTTCTTACAACTTTTGTTTAAACAATTTCTTTTACGGTAAATTCTTTAAAAATTACAGCTGCTCGAAATGTGAAAACATTTCTCGCTGTGACTCGTAATAGAGAAAAATTGTTTGAATAAGAGTTGTAGCTTTTTTATTCCCTATAATATTGGTAATGACTAATTTTAGGGTATAACTAACAGTAAAAGAAATAATCGAAAAAATGACGGCCAAAGGCCATCATTTCCCAAGATAGCGGCTTTAACGGTAACGACATTTTTGAGAAAACGGCAAATTAACGATTGTGGGAACTCCTCTCTCTAATATAAGAAATATTTCTCTACGTAATTGTTATAAAATACTGCCTTTTTTTTGCTTTTTGGAGATGTGTTATTTGAGGTATTCAAAAAAAAATTGATGACGAAGTAGGTCAAATAATGCAGTCGATGCATTTTTATACTCTTCTTCTTGATAAACACTATACACCTCCTATTTAAAATAAATTGTTCCTTCAATTTACGAATTATTAAATAAATAGATAACTCTATTATACATAGCTAAGTGAACTATTTAATGTGGTATGGCCTAATTGTTGAGAACTTTTGTGTACAATATGGATATGGAAATTTATGTTATTTTTGAATCGATTAATATAAATTTTTATAGGACCCTTGGCTGTGAGTAAAGAACTGCAAGTGTACTTATTTTTTCATTTGTATTTGCAGCGCAAATAAATAAATGAAATATACAAGGACAATAATTAAAATATGCAATATATTTGTGGGGTAGCATCCGTTTAAAAAAAAGCAGATCGATTCAGTAGATGTTGCTTATGGATTCGACAAAGCAAACGTACATACATATTGATACTACTTTGCAAATGTCTTTGATCTGTTTTTTTTCACCCCAACTTAAATTTAACCAATGAGCAATTTCAGTGAATAAAGTTGCAAAGACATTTGTGCCCAAGGAAATTGCTTTAGAGATACATTTAACGCAAATTGAAGAGGCAAAGTCTTAATGTAATTGAACTAATATAAAAGGATACTCAAATTGGACAACTTTGTTGGAAACTGAAGTGGCACAGTAGCCTAATTGATATAAACTGGAGAATTCTTAGAATGATTTTAAAATTAAGATAAAATCTATGTAAATTTGTTATAAAGTTTTGAAAATTCAAACGGTTTATGAATCAAAATCATTATTTATGTAACATATTTTCAAGTGGTTACAAAAATATTTTTGTTTTTGTTTAGTTATGCATATAAACATAAACACACTACAAAAATTAGACAACCCCCAAATCCAAGGCCAAAGGCTACATATTAGAAAAACGCAGATAAACATCCATACCCACCGACATTGCCATTTGCCGATGCCGGGTCTCGAACCCGGACAAGACAGGCAGTGTGACCAGAGCCATGCCTGCTCTAGTAGGCTACTCATGCTCTAGCCCACTACGCCACCGAGACGGTAAAATATAGATAAATCATTTTATATACCTATAACAAATAACCTTGATAATAGAGTACAAACAAACCATATATATTGGCAATAATAATGACAAATATAAACTACAAACTATATTGTCGTGGAAATACATTGTTCTAATTGAATCAAGAAACAGACTACAATATAAATAGTCGCCATTCATTTGATTTTGCTTTATTGATACTACTGAATCTATTGGTACATTTATCGGAATAATTTTAAGAAATTATACCTGGTGGTTACGAAAGTATTGCCTGCGAATTAACTTAGTTATTACGAAAGATATAATTCTGAAACTTGGAAAGTGTTAATAGATTACTAAAGTCACAATCTAATACAATTGTGCGTAAAATACTTCTTCAGGTTTAACCAAACTTCTATAAGATTCAAAAATAAAATGCTACAAGGGCTTACTTTTTTAAATAAAACTTTCACATTTTCTACGCAATTTTTTAAATACTTAAATGTCAATTTGTGACATCGCTGAAATTAAAATTATTTGGCGAACAAGAACGTGCAAAAATATTTGGAATATTCTACACTGACAGACAAAAAACGTGGCGCACTCCAAATTGTATTCAAGTTTAATATGCTGAAATGTCTAAACTACTTGACTGATTGCCATGAACCTTTTTTTATTTTGGGGAACGATTCTTTAAGAATCTTATATTGGCCCTAACATTTTTATTGATTAAATTTTTATAATAATTGATATAGGGAAAAATAAAAGTGACTGTATTATTCAGGAACTTTAAAACACCCTGTAGATTTCTTCGGTACTTTGAATTGAGCTCAAAATACCCTCGGCGTTTGAAGCGGAATTCGGATTAAATTTTGTTTTTTGATTCATCTCTCTCTACCTTGGTTTGTTTAGAAAATACACGTTTGTAAGTGAAACAGGCACAATTAAACTAATTTTATAGTTTTTTTCGTCAAAAGAAAAAAAAAATTACATGCTTTATATATTTTTTCTGGCCAAATTTACTAACTTTCCGACATTACTCATTGCTTCTAACTTTTAAATTCATTTTCCCTAACTCTTGCCATCTCGCACGAATTTGCGAAAACACATATGCACCTGCTGCAACCTGCAGTCGCGGTAGTTTTGGTTTGATTGCATCATGTCAAACTGATGTGTGCGGGGAGTGGTAGAATCGAGACTTGCATCTGATACAGACCCGTGCAACTTTCTGAACAGAGAAAAAAGGTTAGTAGAGTGTGCTACCCACCCATGCCCTGATTAGAGTCTCTATGCTTCCGATTAAATTAGAAATATTGATCTGTGGAATATTATTCCACTCCTCCATAAGCGCTTCTCCTATAGTATCCAGAGTGTTAGGCACCCAATTACGAGACCTAATTCTTCGCCCTACTTCATCCAAAGATTTTCTGTTGAATTCATATCAGGACTTTTTGCTGATCAAATCATATCTTCATCAAGATATTCACTTATATGAGCAGCGCGTATTGTTCCCACTTCAATTATAACAATGTCACAATGTAGATTATATTTGTTGGTAATAATACTTTAACACAGATACAGGGTAGTCCCTTATATTTTGACACCTACCTATAGCCTTTATTTTTAGAGATATGAAGAAAGTGTAAAAATAAAAATTATGATTTTAGTGTGAACTATCTATTGGTGAAGAATTGTAAAATAACATGGCGTCAGAAAGCAGAGAAAAAGATACAAATTATGTTTTTTTCTTAATGTATATTTTTGCATATTTTGATAGGTCCTTTTTCTATAATTCCAAAAATATATATGTTGAATTACTTTATCCGTTCTGGAATATTATGCAAAACAGTGCTCATGGGTTGCCATGAAAAAAAAAAAAAATTATAAAATATTTGTGATAATTGCTAAACAGATTACTTTCTGTTCTTTTGTTTTATTCTTATCACCAAAATATATTTCACATCAATATCTACAACCTTTGTTTTTACACATTTTTCTCATATTTCTATAAATAAATTCTATAGGTATCTATGTGTCAAAATAGATGAATGACAAATGAGATTAAGTTTGAATAAACCATTTTAAAGTATTTGGGATTTTGCATAAAAATCTAGTGAATCTGGTGGTAAACTGTCAGAAATTATCACAAATATTTTGTCAGTTTTTTTCATGGCAACTTTTATTTATTTGCGCGAATTGTTTTACACAAAGAGCAAAGAGGCATACTATTTTAAAAACAACCCGAGCAAATACCAAAATAAAAATGATTTTTCAAAATATGCGAAAACATCAGAGTATTCCATTAAAAAAAACATAAGATGTGTCTCTTTTCTACTTTCCGATGTTATTTTGTTTTTTTTTTATATTATTTGACACTAAAATCTACAAATTTTGTCTCTACATTTTCTTCATATCTCTAATCGAAAAGGCGTCAAAATATATGAAACTACCCTGTATACAAAAACTCAAAATTCCAAATCTAACCAAGGTAAGTTATTACGCAAGAAAATTTCAAAAGAAATACAAACACGCAAATAAATGGAAAGACTTACATTCAGTGGAAATTGCAACAACGCAATGTACTCTAATGTTAATTTAAATACATCAGAAAAATCTGATAAATACGAAACCCATTTTCCTTTTCCAATGATATTTCTACGACTATTAATACACTATAGGTGCCCCTTCAAATTATAACTATGCGATTCTGTGTTTATAGGTGAATTTATTTTACTAATATTGTTTTTGTAGTTTTACAGAAGTAAAGCCTTTCAAATATAGGGGTTGGAAATATGTAACATCGGACTAATTACCTGAACAATGTTGGCCGTAACCAAATATAATTTTACTTTATGTCATTTCAGAATTTTTTGGTAATTGTTTTACGAGGGTTAATCGCTGTGAAATATGGTGTACATGGTGCTTGAAGTACCTATGAAATACCTTGAAATACTTGAAGTACTTGTGAAATACCTGAAATACTTTTGAAATACCTGAAATACTTTTGAAATACCTGAAATACCTTTGAAATACTTGAAGTAGTTGTGAAATACCTGAAATACTTTTGAAATACTTGAAATACTTTTGAAATACCTGAAATACTTGTGAAATACCTACCTGAAATACTTGAAATCTTTATGAAATACCTGAAATAATGGCGAACTACTTATGAAATACCCTCGGAAATACCTGAAATATTGCTGAAATACATTTGAAATACTTAAGTATTGGTGAAGTATTTATCAACTATGTACTTAAAATACTAATACAAAGCATTTGAACACATTATGTCATTGTTGTGTATGTACGGAGCGATCAGAAAAAACTCATATATAGTGTTTCACTTTTCATGAGTACACCCTTGTATCTCAGGAATTAAAAAATTGATCCATTTCAAATTTAGGTAGGAACGAGGTGGTAAATATATACTCAAAATGTGATTGTTTGGATGCAATAAACTTTGATATTTCTCATCAGCGGGCGGACCCTGTGGAGGAAATTGGGGTAGATTGTTCAATAAAAAATTATTAGTGATTTTTTATTGAAATTTTGATTTTAGATTCGTATTCAGCATCATTAAGAACCTCCTTATACCAAGTTTGAACAAAATATTTCACTGGCTTGAGTAATAATTTTTCATGTTCTGCTGTTTTATTTGTTACAAATTTCTCGTAATTAGTTATCATTTACATTTCAATGGGCTGAAGGAAATAAAGGAACGAGAAAACAGTTTTTGAGTTTTTAAAATAATTTATTTCGAGATTTATTTAAAAAAAAGAGTGCTCATCGTATCTCGGAAAGTCGTGAAATATTTTGTTCAAATTTGCCAAACGGGGGTTTTTGATGATGCTGAATACGAATCTAAAATCTAAATTTCTATAAAAAAATCGCTAATAGTATTTTTTTGAAAACTCGGCCTCAATTTTCCCTACACGGTCGCGCGCCAATAAGTAGTTGATCGCGTCAAAACAATCACATTTTGAGTATACACGGTGAATACCAATAACTCATTTTAATTTTAAGGGTAAGGTCATATACCATCAATAAAAAATATATACCCTGTAGTTTTCGAGAAAGAAAATAAATTAAAATACGACAACATTTTCAGAACTACGTAACTGACCTATCTCAACAGAAAATAAATCAGGATAGGTCTTTGCCTCAGGCATTCGCACCTTGTTTTTTGCAATCATAAATTCACTAGTTTTTGCTGTCACTGTCAATTATCTTGTCTCCGACCGCAAATTTATAATATTAGAACAGTGTCGGCCTGTGTTGCATTTATGATTTTTTTCCCTGTGTAATTTGCAGGTGGTCGAATATGAAAGAAGGTCGAGCGGCGGCTTAACTTTATGAGACGTTTTTTGTCACGCTTTTTACGTTAGAACTTGGAGTCTGTGACTTGGACATAGTCGTTCACCCCATCAGTGGGTAGAGCGACGAAGCGGTATAGTTCATTTCATATTTGTAACGCAGGGAAAAAATGCCGCATTTACAAAGCAGAAACGCGGCCTCTTTCACCTTCAAAGAAGCCGCCGCACGTGTTCCTTTGTCGGTAATTTTTTATCTGCGGTACAACTCTGAAGTCGATTTTACTCAAAAGTTTTACGTAGGGTAGGTCAGTTTTTCAACTTTCTTTTTTATATTTTTTCTCGATTTTTTTATTGGTAATTTGTGTCACTAGTTCACATTCTATATTATGTAAAATCACCGTAGTAATAACCGGATTACATGCTTTGGATAAAAATGTTTAGCGTCACTTATAATTTTTCCAAGGATTTCGAAAATTAAAAAAAAAATACAATTAAAAGTCAAATAAAAGTGAGAAAAACAAAGCAAACGGAACGAACTGTGTTTTTACAATTTAAAAAAAATATTTAAATCTCATTCCAAAAATATATCATATACACACACAAATGGAGTTGGGAAGAGGAAAAACTTTTTTATTTAGCGATTTACGAGTCTGTCATTGTAATGAATTCTTTACTTCCCTTCCTAAAACCGTTAAATACCTAATCAGATTTTATTTTATCACGAATGACGTCAAAATATCTGTTTGATGATTTACAAAAAATTTCTATCGGTACAAAAAATCTGTATCTTTTAGAGACCCCACAAATACGTATTCAAATTTTAGTTTATTATACACAGCTTTGTTTTTTTTCTACTTTTATTTGATATTCAATTATTCTTTTGTTGGCATTTTTTAAATCATTGGAAACAATACTATAAGCTACGTTAAACATTTTTTTTTTGCTTCCAAAGATAAACCCACAATTTGAGATGAGAACGTTATAAAAATCACGGGCACCGTGTACCTACTCTTAAAACCCTTAAAATTATTGTTGTTGAAATATTCATGAAATATCTGAAATGTTGATGGAATACTTACTACTGAAAAACCTAACTTGTGAAATTTCTGAAGTAGCTGTGAAGTACTTGAAATATTGGTGAAGTACCTGAAATACGTATGAAGTATCTGAAATACAGTGAAATACCTGAAATACCTTTGAAATACTTGAAGTACTTGTGAAATACCTGAAATACTTTTGAAATACCTGAAATACTTTTAAAATACCTGAAATACCTTTGAAGTACCTGAAATACTAGTGAAATACTTGAAATATGAAATATGGTGTACATAATTTTTCCCAGCGAGTAACCCCTCGTTGTTTTATAAATTTTTTTATCCATTGTTCCATAAATTCATAGTTTCTTCGCAATACAAATTATGTATCCCCATAACAGGACGCACATGATACTATCTTTCTTAAATACAGTCTAAAATAGAAAAACCTTCCTGCATCGATTATTGAATGTTCTGCACAATTGAGTAGTTGAGATACATTTTTGAAAAAGAAATACTAGTGCGCAATTTTCAAATGCACTTTTGCCTCCCGGAAGGAGTGCAAAAGGGTAAGGAGGTGTCTTGGAATAAATTCTGCATCTATCATTGATTGTTCTCCCCCAATTGAATTGCTGCTCCACTTTTATCCGCAATATGCTTATCATAGTGTAATATTTTCGAGAAAAATACAGAAATGCAATCGCAAAGGTGTTTGAAAAAGAGTAGGAAGGTGGAAGGGTGTAAAATATAAATCAAATTAATTCTTTGACTGAATTTTTCGTAACTATTGAAAGTATAAAATATTATTGTAGGGATATCATTTACTCCAACGTTTTTTACCCCTTTAGAGGGCGAAAAGGGTTAGAAGGGTGTGTTTTTGGGACTCGAGCCCATGGAGACTTTGATCTACTCTGCCAGTAGAGGAACATATCAAAATTTGTGCGAATTTAACAGATGCCGGATTTCCACTTGTGATGTGCAGGATCATTTTTGGTATGTCAGCTTATAGAGCTGTGACTACTGGGTGCAAAATCAATTACACTTATAGAACCCCTCATCCAACCTATTTATTTATAGCTTGTAATGATTAGTTAAAAAATTCGATATTCAATATCACTAGTCCACTACTGTGTATTGTTAAAAAATTCTTCCTGCCAAAATACATTTGAGAGTTTCTCTAACTTTTCTGAACTATGAATAAAATCATGGCTAAAGATCCAATACAATAAGAACTAATACATTGATCAGTATTTCAATGGAACTTTTCCACCTTTGACATATAAACATTATAAAGTCTACTATTCAGAATCATCGTTAACAAAGGATACGAGTAAATTGTGACTTGATACATGTGGGGTTGAATTGCGAGTGTGCACTTTCCGGGTCGTCTGCATCGATGAACACGATGTTCACAATGTCGTTTCCGATATGCCTTTTCCTCTCTACCTGCTGGCGGTTGTCTCTGGAATAGGGTAGAAGCGTTGAAACGTGGAACATTATCTCATGGCCTTCGTAGATAGTGTATACTGAATATTTACCAGTCATATCACCTGCAAATACAAAAAATCAGCTACATAAAAATCATCCGTGTACAGACAGATAAGTACGCGCGGGGTTTTATTTTCGTGTACTATATTTAAATAAGAATAAGAAACTCCAAACTTTGATCGCATGTTGTTTAACTTTTTTAAATTATTTTCTGGATATTGTGGGAAACGATTAATTTCTCTAGTACTTTCGAAACGCCATGCCAGCAGAAAATTTATTTTGTACCCTGAAAACCGTTTTTTAAATGACTCCGTGAAATTCTGTCGCTGGATATGATTCACCATGAATCTTTATAAATAAACTAATACATTGCTTAAAAAATAATACAGAGACGCAACTGTCAAGGTTTCGAGATTTTAGTATTGTATTTTTTTGCCAATAACTTCATGACTGTCATCAATTTTTAGTGCTACGGTAAGGTAAGGTATTTGTAATGTGGCTGTATAGCCCTTAAAATTAAAGACAATCATGAAGGTATTGGTAAAAAATTACAACACTAAAATCTTCAAACCTTGACAGTTACATCTCTTTACTATTTCTGACTCAATGCAAATAAAAATAAGGCAACAGCAGTCGTTGCTAGTACTTGAATAGGTGACCCACCAGAGAAACACAGTGACTTCCCACATTCCAACGGGTTGCATATGTATCTATAGGCAGAAGCTATGCAACTTTAGTCAAGATTTATAAAATTGATATACCATCAGTAGTCAGTACTAGTTAACCCGAAGTTAAATAAAAAAGATAAAAAGTTTTATGCTATTACCGGTTGAGATATTTTTGAAACGAAGAAAATTGCTAAATCTAAATTTTATCAATATATATATATATCAGTGTCCTCAAATTATATCAAGAGGAAGAGAAGCATATCGGACAGATTTCATATAGAAACAAATTTTTTTAGAATTCAGTGAATTATGGAACCTAAATTCCTATAGCATTTGTTTTGATGTTTTTCCATATTCACCGACATCAACCATCTATCAAATTCAATGGTAGCGATAACCAACGAATACCGATCAGTAATAATATTACAAAAATACTCCAAAATCTACATATAATTACATTTATATTATGATAGTTAAATAACAAATAAAAAAAGAATCAGGTCAGCCGCAGTTCGTATTGAACACGAGTCAAGACAGCTCACCCCAACTTTTCTTTATAAAATTAAAAGCATGTTGCTAATTTATTTTTTCTATAAGTAAGTATATGACTATGCTAATCTCTACTCGTACAAGCACGATGTTGTTTTACAGCTGATTTTAATAACCTATATGTATACTGGCAAAATATTTATTTGCACATTATTTACTTCAATTTCCCTCTTGCTTACACTTGTAACAAATTATTATAAAAGACAAAATGGCCCACAAGAGCCTACTTTGAACTTTAGTGTCGATATGTTACTAGTTTTAAGACTAAAGTTTTTGATTTACGAAATACTTTGTACTTCATTGACCTTCAAGGAAAGTTTTCAACATTTATGTGAAATAATGTTTCTTTAAAGACTATTTTTATGGTCTATAGTGAAACTAATACTTCAAAGAAACTCATTGTTAATGTAAAAGTTTCACCAAGTTCGTAACACGTATATTTTTAATAGTAATAACTTTATAATATTAGGTTTTGACGTCATTTTTGATTATTTTTTATTTCTTGACAAGTATGAGTAAACAAACTTTGGATGCAAATTTTTATAGTAAATAATAAATTCAATTTACAAAAAAGCGTTTTGTTAATAGTTATACACCAACCAATACCAAAGCAAATCCACTGCAGGTCATAAGAAAATAGTAAAAATGTATGTAAAGTCTGTGTCATATCTATACAGCACATAAAAAGAGCCGGCTTGTTTGAAGTTTTTATGGGCATCAAACAAGCCGCCGGTTTTTTATGTGTTATAATTCTGAAGTCGACCATAACAGTAAATTTGGGTGTGTTAGTAATCACGTAACAGTTTATACTTTCAGAGTCAGTTGATGATTCAAAATTACAAATTGAAGTAGAGTTCATTCAGTTTTCAATGTCTTAACTAAAAGTCGAATTTAGAGTAGTTGTTGAGTTGGGTAAAATAGGTACTTTTTTTTACTTACTGGTGTACAATAATTTTTTAGGTAAGCAATGCCATTAATACATGACGATATCTAATATTAATTTTAATTCCAATAGAACAATAATTTCTTTTATCTCTGAATTAACTTTATTATTAATTCCATGTAAATTTAATTTGTATACTTAAAATCTGTAAATAATTTAAATGTGTTGCATGTAATTTGTATCAACAAGTATTTATTTCTCTTAATAAAATATTGACTATATCAAATTTATTAATTTATTTATCATCTAAGCAACACTTGATCTACTACGACTCCAAATTTGCCAGTTATTATCTAGACTCTAGAGTATTATAAGTATGTACACATCTAATTTCAAATGACATCTTCAAATAAGCATTCTGAAAGCGGCTCTAGATAAATTTTGTTGGTGATTATAACAACATTATCACAGCTATCACGCAATTCAGTCTAGGGGCAAGAATATAAAACAAATTTATGTTTAGAATCTTTATAGAATAATTGAAGTTTATAGAAATATAAAATAGAATTAAAAGTTATCTGATAGATACGCATACCTACACAAAATAATACACATGTTATCTTCTTAGGTCGCTATGAGAATATAGCGTAAAATTGTGATTGTGATTTTACTTCAATGAATCCATTAACGTCAACTTTATTAATCTCTAGCTATAATTCATCCTGGAATGAAGAGCCCACAATATGTGGGTGTTAGAAACTACCATTAAAAGTTTTAGTAGACGTGCTTTTAAGAATAAAAATAAGTTCATAAAAAAATGTGTTTATTCTACAACGATTTTTAGAAGGTTGTGTAAATAAAATGTTCAACAATAAAATTACTGCTACTGTATGTTTTTTTGTAAAATAAAGTTCATTGGTATTTCTTGGAAAGACATGCCCTAGATTTTATTACCACCAGTAAATGTATTAACCAACTTATTTCAATCGATATCATCCTTATATTCCACTAAGGTGAAAATTAAATTGTTGCGTGTTTCATTAAATCAGTTTGCCGCAAATATTCTGCGGTAAACTGATAGACTAGAACCCTCATTTGAATGGTTAATTTGGATCTGGCTTGATTTACGGGTACGAATGTGTAAAAAAATTACTTGTTTCCGACACTCATTTTAAATAATTATTTTCTTTGAATAATAATTTCCTTGTCAACTTTCCGATAATATTGTGCCAAGATTAATCAATCTGAAGCATGATCATTGATCATTAATAATAATTATATTACAAATAATTTCCATTTAAAGAATTTCTACGGGAGTTAGTGAGCAAAAAGCAAACGACGTACAGTGTAGGCCATTAGCCATCAAATTTTTGCTTGAAACATTTTTTAGTACATTGTATTGGTTATATAAGAATATTGGAAAATAAAACAGAACCTCAAACTAATTTATCCCTTACACTAACTGAAAACATCAAAGAAATGTGAAAGACGTGCTAAATTATCTGAAACATAAACGAAAACATAAGCAAAAATATGTAACGGTCCACTGTCATTATAAACCCGTTGAGAGTTTTGGGAGGCTCAGTTTTGGGCAACCCTGTATGTTGACAGAGTCAAATTAAATTAAGTTGGCAAATAAAATAAGCAAATACGTAGGTAATAAATAAGAAATGAGCATCACATTCTGAGCAATCAGCAGGTAAAGAGAAATAGATAAATATAGTAATAATTTTAGAAAATGAGAGAAATGCATTTAAAAATGACATAATGATTGAATTATAATCGAAAATATTGACCAATCTTGTATAGGTACATATATTTTTTATTGTTTTTATGAAAAGATAAATAATAGTGTAAAAACAGAGTTCTGTTTTTTTTGACTTGCTGGATTTCTATCCATTCAGATTGATTGAAGGTACTCGCACACTTGTACACTTTTTGTATTGCGCAACCTGGAAAATGGCGCCATTCTGGTATTGCAGGGTGTGAATAACGCCTAATAATTGCGCAAATTTCAAAAACTGCACGACACTTTTCAAGCTGCGTACACTTGAAAAATTGCTAAGTATGAACAGTTAAAACTACTGGAGTTGCGCAATATAAATATGAACCGACATGTTGGTCAATAATGTGGCGCAATATCTGCTTTAGTGCAAGTTTGACTGTTTACGACGCTGATTGTTTAGCGTCCAGGTATTTAAGTTTTATACAGGGCGTTCCAGTTTTTTGTAGCAGGACTTTAACAGTCGATAGACATTTGAAAATTATTAAAAAAAGTTCATATAAACATAGGTTGAGAAAAGCTTAGTTTTCGAGATACAGGGTGTTAAAGTTTGAAAATAAATGGATGGATAATGGATTTATATTTCCAGAATGCTAAGAAGTCGAAGTCGAATCCAAACTTACCAATTCTTTACGTACAATTTAGAGGCCTATTTTAGAATAACAAATTACTACTTTACTTAACCATGGGCGTAGATATATGGATTTACTAAGGCTCTTTTTTACAAAAAAGTAGTACGCCGCTGATATTTTCCCATGTTTCCAGTTTAATTCAATAAAGCAAGAAAAAATAAAAATTTAATGTCTCTTGGCACTTTTTGATATGACAAGCCGTTGTTCAGAAAATTTACATTTAATCTTTTGATGCACGCCTCTGGACGAATTTTAGACAAACTTGAAGGCGCTCAGAATATCACCAAATTTGATGGTGCGAAAAGTCTCTTAAAAGAAATCTAAATGTAATATTATATCTCTCTATGGATTTCTGAATTCTTTGGATTTTATTTCTAATATTATATAGTTTCTAAAATTTTCAATAGCAGATATCGGCATTATTTCCAAATAAGGTTCCAGTTAAATCATTAATTTTCATAACATAAATACGTTAAAACAAACGAGAGAAGAGAAGCGAAGGGAATGCGTAGTTTATATTTTAAAGTTACCTACTGATTTACTTGGATCGTTGAGTGAGTCCTTCATTCAACGCTTGGATAGGGTAGAGTAACAATTTTACTGTTTCATTCATAAGAATTGCGTTGTTGTATTTTTATGATTACGTGTTACATTACTAGCATTCTACTGCAATGTGTCTCACCAATTATATACAGTACTAAGTTAATTCTCTGCCTAATTTGAAAAATAATACAAATACGAATATGGCTGAGAAATAGGATGAAATGGGATAGATTAGAACACCTTCTTATTTAACATGCATTTCTCGATTGTAGCCTATAAGAAAGTTATTGTATTTTCCATCTCGCTTGTAACTCGGTTTCTATTAATAGTTGGCTTGAATAGTCAATTTACATATTGTATGAGCACGACAGAACATCATCTGTGTGAACAATTTCTTTTCGTAAATGTAAATTAATAAACAGTCTATCATTTTAAATTTCAAGAGACCTTTTCTTCGTTTTGAAGTACCTGGTTTAATATGTTTACTGTTTACTACTGCTTTCAACAGGACAAAATTCACCCAGATCATTAATATATTATTTACTATGTTAGTAAACTACTAAGTACAAATGGCAAATTTTGATATCCCCTAAATCAAAAATGACACAAGGAAAATAAAGGCAAAATTTTTATTTCTTACAAAAAAAGTGCCCGTTTCAGTAAATTTCAAATAAAAAAAAAAAAAAATTTCAAATTGTGTTTTTTGTTAGTCATTAATATTGTGTATACGCTAAAATTTTTATGGTCGTGATGGATGATGCATTATCTAAAAGATTTGACACTTAATGTATTTTGAAAATTTTTTAAGTAATGAATTTTTTTGACTTTGCGGTTAAATAACTTAGCAGGGAAGAATCTTAGCTGAATGTTACTAAAGACAAAAAATGACCCCAATAAACTAAGGAAAATTCTACTATTTTTATTTTTTGATAAAAATAATAGCTTAGGAGAAGTGCTTGAAGTAAACTCTTAACGTTTTTTTTTTTTGGTTTTAATTGACGCATTTAAGATGAATATAGAAAAACTGACAACCTCTGTACTTTTTGACCTACCTGGCCTTAAAGGGGATTAAAAGACCTTCTAAATGTTTTTTTTGATGATTTTTAGGGTTAATTGCAAAGGAGATATGACCGAAAAAGAAGCGCGACTCGTTTTAGCTCATTATGATATTGCTTGTTTGGTGGTAATTTAGTCTAATAACTTCGTTAATTATTTATTGATTTTTTAACTTTAGGGGTGGTTTTCATCCTCCTAGGTGTAAAATCAATTATTTTTCTTATTAGGGGATGAGTTTTATGTCTGAAAATGTAAAAATCTGCTAAGAAAGTCCTAATTTCCTAAATTAAAAAAAATTATTAATTCATCCATTTTACCCCTTTTATATCGGCCATATTGAGGATGCAACATAAAATTTTTAATTTCTGACTTCACATTCGTGATCAGCGACTCCAAAAACATAAATAATGTAAGTTTCAATAATTTATTCTCAGTACTTTGTTAGTTATTGATTTTTTTATTTTGGGGGTGGTAAGGGCAATTTTTTTTTTTATTAAGATATACCGGGTGTAAACAACCCCTGTAACTTCCTCGTTTTTTAAGATATTGGGATAAAATTTTGTATGGTAAGATTTCCAACTTTTTGAGACTTATCCGCCATATTTGTCACTTCCGGTTTCACCGGAAATGACCCCAATAGTCTTTTCTAAATGGAGCACTCTGTATGTTTTTACATTTTTTAAATAATTTTAACATATTAGCAGCCATCTAGATTGACAACTAAAATTCGAATTATTTTTCGTGCAACCCTGTACAAATTGTTCAAAATAGTATAAATGTATTCAAAATGTGATCTTTATTTCAAAAACGTAAAAACATACAGGGTGGCCCATTTAGAAAAGACTATTGGGGTCATGTCCGGTGAAACCGGAAGTGACAATATGGCGGATAAGTCTCAAAAAGTTGGAAATCTTACCTAATTTCACCATACAAAATTTTATCCCGATATCTTTAAAAACGAGGAAGTTACAGGGGTGGCCCACTATTCGTTTACACCCGGTATTGTATGTCCTAAAATATAAGAATTTGCAAAGAAAAATTTCTACTTGCTCAAACCAAACAAAATATGTCTTTCCATATTATATCGGCCATATTAGAAGTGCCATCGGGAATTCTAAAATTCTGACTTGAGATGCGTAACCAACGACTTCAAAAACATATATACTCGGGCCAAAAAGAGTAGTCAGTAGAGCCAGGGGCGTACGGATTTACGAATTTCATAAATTCCATAATTCGAACAAATGAAAGCGGATTGTGTTAATTATGCATGAATATGAGTTACCATGTCTTAAATTAATATGCTTACATCTGGCAACATTATCTCCACGAATTAGGTATAGCAACGCAGTTGAACAATGCACATCCTTTGCGTTGCAGCATATGTGACGCCACTGAATGCGCTATCTAAGCCCTCTCGACGACCTTTCCAATAGCCGAACAAATTATTGGGTATAAGGGCGGCACGTTCAAGCATTTACTGTATTTGGTTGACTATACCAATTAAACATGATGACCTAGTTGTGGTTTTCATCTCTGGTAGGCGGAGAAAACTGGATATATTTCTCTGAATTATATGGGATTATATGGTAAAACGAGCTGCCGCTTCTGTATTCCATAACAGCTAAATCCTTTGAAGAATTGCCGGTGAGTTTTTGCTCTACTGACTACTCTTTTTGGCCCGAGTATAGGTACCTACATGAATTTTTTTAATACCTAACTCTTAATACTTGAGTCAGTATTAAATTTTGCACTTCTGTGGTGGTTTTCGCCCTCTTAGGGGTAAAAGCACATCTATTCCTTTTTAATATTTGAAGTTGAGACCCTAAAGTTTAAGAATCCGCAAAAATTACAAACAGCTATAGAATTAGTTCGAAGTTTGGGTACTTTTTGGCAACAAGTGTATTATTGTTCACCGAAATCTGACGTTGCAATGCCGTCACAGTTTTTTTTAACCTTGAGAATGTTTCAAATTCTACAAAACTTTAAATAGTTTGGTTTTATACGGTGATATTATTGCCCTGTTAACTGAACACTACTGAAACCGTGATACTCTTTATGTACTTTGATCTAGCACAGCACAATAATTGATTCTAACTTCTGTCCGTCGAATATTCCTTCCTTCAAATTCGTACGATGTTAAGGGATAACATTTGTCTTGCCAAAATGAGTGATATATAAAAAGTAGTATGGCGCAGTTATCAAAATGTTATTAAAAATTTCTGGGGGAGTTATAGAAGACAAATTTACTGGAAGACAGGAAGACATGGTTGAAAACTTTGGAAAATTGGGATGGTTCAATTTGAAATTAAATTTCCTGGGTTCTCATTTCGATTATTTCCAAGAAAATCTTGGCGACTAAAGTGTGGAGCAAGTAGAGCGATTTCGGCACAAGGGGAGAGGTAATATGAAAATATAATAACTGACTTTTGTTATATGTTGAAAAGCGAGAACGAAAGAGAAAGCCACTGAATAAATATTTTGAAATTAAGAGTTATTATTACAGGAAAAAATAAATTAATTTCTGTATACACAGATATGTCAAACATACAGTACCCCATAAAATTTTATATTCAACTGGAAAACAAGAACAGATAATATCAGTAAGGAGTATAAAATAAAGACATAGATACCAGAGCACTAGAGACACGCCTCTGACTCCATTCTACTTCAAATTGAAACACCTAAAAACTTGGGAAAAAAACGCCGCAAAAAAAATTTAATAGGGTATCACTTACCGTATGTATGCAAGTCGACCACATGAGTAACCGGCATACATAAAACGATATTTTTACTGATGCTTTGGCGGTATTTTTGCCCAAGTTTTTAGGTGTTTTAATTTGCGGTCTTTACCGCTGTCACTCTCCGTGTAGGCGTTACATATTCACCGTTTGTTTTCTCTTTTTAATTCACGCTTTTCGTACTATAAACCCATCTTTGTTTTCAAGTTGAATATAAAAATATGTGGGGTACTGTATATGCAGGTGCCACTATCACTCATGGTTTGCAATCACTTGTTATTGAGGTATTTTTTGAGATTAAAAAAAAAACTGTGAAGTGACATTTTTTTCTATTTTTTTAATTAGCTGTGCTAGAATAATTAGATATTAGACGTGGTAAAGTAATTGAGGCATCAGATTTAGTTTCACCTGCTCAAAATATATAGGAGTATAATAATTTTATTCGCTTTCAGTTAACAGGCCAATAATCACCATGTAAAACGAAATTATTGCATATTACTTGCGGTAAAAAAACAGGTCTGTGAACTTGGCACCACGACCATCGGTGCTAATTGCGAAACCCGCACCATCATTTAGCACCCATTTGGCACCTTCCGAATATGCAAAAAAAACTGAGGTGCTAATTGTTTTAACAAAGTTATTAACAAATTTACAACTTCGGTGCCAACTTCACACCAGCACCACAACCATCGGTGCTAATTGCGGGACCCACACCACCATTTAGCACCCATTTAGCACCCTCCGAATATGCAAAAAACAGAGGTACTAATTGTTTTAACAAAGTTATTAACAAATTTACAACTTCGGTGCCAACTTGACACCAGCACCACAACCATTGGTGCTAATTGCGGGACCCACACCACCATTTAGCACCCATTTAGCACCCTCCGAATATGCAAAAAACAGAGGTACTAATTGTTTTAACAAAGTTATTAACAAATTTACAACTTCGGTGCCAACTTGACACCAGCACCACAACCATTGGTGCTAATTGCGGGATCCACACCACCATTTAGCACCCATTTAGCACCCTCCGAATATGCAAAAAACAGAGGTGCTAATTGTTTTAACAAAGTTATTAACAAATTTACAACTTCGGTGCCAACTTTACACCAACTCCACAACCATCGGTGCCAGTTGCAGAACTTACACCATCAGTTAGCACCCATTTAGCACCCTCCGGGTATGCAAAAAATAGAGCTAATTGTTTTAACAATTGTATAGCTTCGTTGCTAAGCACCACAACCATTGGTGTTAATTGCTAACCTTTCTTTTTATTAAGGTAAACTCAAACAAAGGGTTTTGTCAAATACAGGATGTCCCGGAACTCCCGCCTTCCCCTCTAGGTGCTAATTCTCCATGCAAAAATAGTAAGAAATGTTCCTATAAACATCTGTCCGGAAATGCTTCCTAAGGGAGCTACGGCCCTCTAAGGATGGCGCAAAAATAGGTGTTTTTAATAATTATCTCGGAAATAATTTGGGACAACTTTATGAAACTTAGTTAACTATTTTCAATCATTAAAAGTTATTGTTTTACAGTATTAGCCAAAATTAATTTTATCAACGGGTGGAGAAACGAGGGGTCCGTGTCCTTTGTATTGTATTATATGACTGATGGTCGAGATGGTAACGTACCTGCCTCTCACCCAAAAGTCCCGGGTTCGATTCCCGGTCGTGGCAATGGAAAATACTGTGAGAGGGATTTTTCCATTATACACGGATATTGGATGTGTGTCCCTTGTCTTTAAATGTGTAGCCCCCTCCCGCACAAGGCTCTTCTAGAGCCTTCTGGGATAAAGGGGGTCGTCATTACATGTGGTGTATTTATTTATTTTATTATTTATTTGTTTCTACATATTAATGTTTCAAGTTGACATTTTTAGTATTTTATTCACAATCATATATGTAATGCTTTAATTGCCAGCTTATAAAAAGTTGGGAGGCAGGCATTTGTTAACTCTTCTTTTCCAGCTAGCCAGCTAGCCGGTAAAGTAGCTTTACCGGCTAGTTAAACGTCACTTTCCCGGCAAGTTAAACGTCACTTTGCGGCAGCAAATTATCTGGATGTCTTTTGTGCAGCAACTTTCAAATTTGGTAGAGTACACTCTCTAAGTCACAAATGATCAGAATCAAACATTTTGTTGTAGAATTTTGAGCGAATTTAACAGAAATTATTGATAATAAATACTTGTGGAAATAACCTAATTTATTTGACAGAATAACCTTAATGCCTGTTACCTAGCTCAATATCACTGCAGCCTACATACTTATTTTGCATAATTTCCTAATTCTCATTCACTATCTATTCAATTAAATAAAAAAATTGTATGCTGAGATTATGTTATTATATTATACAATGATTGTGAATAAAATAGTATACATACCTCGCTGGTCGTCTTTATTACAGCCGAGGGTTGATATCTGACAGAGGCGCGTTGCGCCGAGGTCAGATATAAACAGCTCGGTATGTAATGTAGGTACTATTAATCCCTGATTATGATTCCCTGGTTAATTTTGCATAAAAAAGGCCCTCTTTACAATTACCCATATGGCAAGCCGTCTTCGTGTCAAAGGGGTCTAAACGAAATATTGCGTAAAATGTCAACTTGAAACATTATATGTAGAAACAACCCCCTCAGTTTGGAATTCATATTATTACAAAACGGAAAGTTGTATCTGAAAAGTGCAAGAGGCATATCTAGAAAATTATAAAAAATGGTAGGTATTGCTAAAAGTAGAAAGATGATACAGCCAAAATAGTTACGGCACTTTTTACCCCCAACCCCCTCAGTTGGGACGCTCCTGATTAAAATTTTCAAAGTTTGAATCTAGAATTCGTTTAGGCACAGAAACCACATAAAGTGTACAAATTTTCGTAATTTTATCTTCAACGATTTCTCAAATATTGCAAATATTGTAGCACTCTTAAGGAGTATTTTTCGATACATGTTTATAGGAAACATTTGTCTTAAAATTACATTTTCTATCATCTGTTTCAATTTGTACCAATAAAATCGGGCCACCATGGATATCAGTGTATCCACTGTTCATGGAGCCACCCTCATATCTCGCTTATCTGATAACCTTATATTTTTAAATTTTGATGGTGAATATACCGGGTGGCTACGAGTCAATGTACGCCCCAAATTTTTTGGTTGTTTTTGAATTTAAAAATTTCGTTTTTGGTATACGTGAATAAGACAAAAGTGGGCTATTTTTAGACTAACAGGAACGAAAGTATCACTTCCGGTTGAACCGGAAGCGACATCAACTTTTTTTTCTTAACTAGAATGACCGTGTTTTTTTGTGGTGTTTTATAAAGCATGAAATTCTAACTGCAACAGTTTTCTCCAATTTCAAAAATTCCAAAAAATAAGTGAGATACGAACGATTTTTTATTTTATACAAAATGGCCGCGTCAGATGAATGCGATGTAAGAAAATTACAAAGTAGGCTATGGAAATTATTAGCAAGGTAGTAAGTTTGTATGTAAAGAATAAAATAGTTATTTAAATTACTGACAGATACGACTATTTTTAGGTTTTTCCGAGGCTTTTTCTCAAAAAACGGAATTTCATTTTCATTTTCATTTCCGTAGGGGTCCTATGGAAAATTTTTAAATGGGACCGTACTATTTTCTTTTATTATTCGGACATAATGATTCATAAGCTCTCATTTTTTCGCCAATAATCATTTCTTAACGAGATCCTTTGTAATAATAAAAGTATTTTTAAAAGGTGCATTAAAATTATTTCTTGTTTAATTTGTGCTTAGGTTTACCCCCCCATAATTTCCTTATTTTATAAGGTAATAAGAAAATAGAAAATTTCATCTTATTGCATATTTCACATACTTTTTAAATATGTTATCAGTAGAGTAGTAATGGCGGAGCTGGGTCTCCCCCCACCCTTTTTTTTTGTGGTGGGGGGTAACTAGGGTAATTCGAGTAATGTAGGTAATTAGACTGATGTAATTGCAATAGAGGTAATTAGAGTATTGCAGGTAATTAGCCTGATGTAGTTGCAATAGAGGTAAGTAGAGTAATGTGCAGTAATTAGACTGATGTAATTGCAATAGAGGTAATTGGAGTGGTGCAATGCAATTGTAGTTGTAATTAGTGTATGTACTGATATGTGTATGAGTATTTCAAGTAGAGGTGGTGGGGCAGCTTCACTCCGTGTATATAAATGAGGATGAGGAGCACACAGCCATTTGTGGTGCTAGTCTCCCAGAGTAAAGACATAAAATGTATATTTGTACTTCTTGTGGTGTAAGTTTTACACGTGGTGACAATTTGCGAAGACATCAGAGGCAATCTTGTAAGAAGATACATGATAGTGGTCCGCAAGCAAAATATCCTAAACTGGAATGTAATCCTTCAACATCTACAAATATGGAAACTTGTAATTGCTGTAATGTGACTCTAAGCACAACCCAAATGAATTCCCATAGAAGGACATTGCAGCATAGGACAAATTCATGTGTTCCGTTTATAGAAGGTGTAGAAATTGTGCAGAGCGCTTTCAAATACAGGATTGTAACCTATCGAGTATATAGCGAAAATAATCACCAAGACTATGTAATGTTCTTCAATGAAATTAGATCAAAAATATTAAATCTCTTCGAGGAAGTGTTACGTATTCATAATACAGTAAAAGTAAATATGGAAACGTTTGCTACGTACGTATTACAGACACAGGAACTATCTGAAATGAAATCATTTAACACTTCCAACAAAATCTTGGATCAAGCTATGGATTTGAACAATACTTTGGACACCTTTGTGGATGCTATGATTACACAAACTACGGAGTTCCTGGAACGTGATTCAGGTATTTAAACATACATTAAGGTGGAAAGAAAATGACTAATTATAATTTAATTTTAGGATGGGCCCTCGAACGAATTGCTTTTGTTGAAATCAATGTGAATAAATATAGTCCTCTGGGTGGTTCATCATATGTCAAGTTGCCAAAATCCATAGAAAACAAGAAGGCAGTGGTAAATGTAAAAAACCAGGATCAGTATTGTTTTGCTTGGGCTGTAACTTCAGCGTTGTATCCTGCAAATGGCTGCACATCTGAGACCTCATCATATCCACATTTTTCAAGAGTTTTAAATTTATCAGGTATGAATTTTCCAGTAAAATTGCGGGATATTTCAAAATTTGAGGAGATGAATAATATTTCAATTAACGTGTACGGGTTAGAAGAAAAATTTGAGAATAATAGAATAAAGTATGAAGTTGTTGGGCCTTTACGTTATTCTGAAAAAAAACTATTTATGCATGTAAATTTGTTACTACTTTCCGGTGAATGTGGTGTAAATCATCACTGTAAGAAAGATTGCGCTAATAATCACTATTGTTGGATAAAAAACTTGTCTAAGCTAGTTTCCGCTCAAATTTCAGCTCATGATCATAAAAAGTACTTTTGTGATGGTTGCTTACTATATTTTAATAATGAGCGTCAGTTATTCCAGCATCAGAGAAATGACTGTAATCATGTTTATACAACAACACCATCGACACAATTTCGGATTGATAAATATGGTAAACAAGTACCTGAAAATATATTAAAATTTGAAAACTTTGAAAGACAAATGCAAGTACCATTTGTAGTGTATGCAGACTTTGAATCAATTCTGAAACCTATTCATACTTGTGAACCGAACCCCGAACGTTCTTATACAAATAAAACTTTTATACACGAACCTTACTCCTTCGCATATTTCATAAAATGTTCTTTTGACAATTCTTTATCAAAATTTGAACTCTATCGAGGATCTGATGTAGCCAAAGTTTTTGTATCGCGTATTGAAGCCGATGTAAGGGAAATCTATAACAGATATATGAAAGATATAGTCCCAATGGCTAAACTCACAGCACAAGAAAGACAAGACTTCCTGAATGCGACCGTATGCGGTATATGTGAGAAACCATTTAAAGTAGAGGATGTAAAAGTTAGAGATCATTGTCATATAACTGGTAAAGTAAGATTTGGTGCCGCACACTCTGTATGTAACTTAAATTACAAATTACCAAATTTTGTACCTATCATATTTCACAATATGAGTGGCTACGACAGTCACCTATTTATAAAACAGCTCTGTGCACATAAGGACAGAGTTGATGTTATAGCACAAAATAAAGAAAAATATATATCTTTCACGAAACACCTTTATATGCATGATTACGTCAATAAGAAAGGGGAGAAAAAACGGAAATTTATACAACTACGATTCATCGATAGTTTTAAGTTCTTATCAACATCGTTGCAAAATTTAGGGGGCAACTTAACTGATAACCAATTGTTTGTTACGGGAAGTTTCTATACAGATAAGGAAAAATTTAATTTAATGAGGCAAAAGGGTGTATTTCCATATAGTTTTATGGATAGTTTAGAGAAACTAAATAATGTAGAGTTACCCTCGAAAGATGAATTTTACGATAACCTAAATGAAGAACATATAACAGATAAAGATTATCAGAGGGCTAACGATGTGTGGAACTTGTTTGATTGTCAGAATTTGGGCGATTACTCAGATCTTTATTTAAAATCAGACGTACTCCTTTTGTGTGACGTATTTGAAAATTTTCGTAAAATTTGTTTGGAAAAATATAAACTTGATCCTGCTCAGTATTACACTTGTCCGGGTCTCTCGTGGGACGCTATGTTAAAACTAACCAAAGTGGAGTTGGAATTATTAACGGACATTGATATGATCCATTTTTTTAAAAAGGGAATACGTGGTGGAGTAAGCCAGTGTACGGAAAGGAAACATATTGCGAATAACAAATTTCTCCCTAACTACGACCCCAAAGAACCTTCTTCATTCATCACATATCTAGATGCCACGAACCTATATGGGCATAGTATGTCGCAACAATTGCCGACAGGTGGATTCGTGTGGCTGTCCGAAGAAGAAATCATGAATTTAGATATTACGAGCATTTCAGATGAAAGCACCCATGGGTATGTTCTCGAAGTAGACATACATTATCCACAAGATTTACACGACTTACACTCAGACCTACCCTTTTTAGTAGAAAATATTATTCCACCAAAATCAAAATCGAAATTGACAAAACTGATACCAAATTTAAACGATAAGAGGAGATATATTGTGCATTATATAAATTTGAAACAAGCGCTAGATAACGGGTTAATGGTTATAAAAACACATAGAATACTTAAATTCAAACAATCACCTTGGCTTAAAAAATATATTGACCTAAACACCGATATGAGAAATAAGGCTAAGAATAAATTTGAAAAAGATCAGTATAAATTATTAAATAACGCAGTATTCGGTAAGACAATGGAAAATGTTGATAATAGAATGGATATAAAATTAGTTACCCACTGGGAGAGCGTTAGGCGGAGTATGGGTGCAAATGCATTAATAACACGCCCTAACTTTAAATCATGCTCAATATTTACTGATGATTTTGTAGCCATCCATATGGGTAAACTAAAGGTAGTCTACAACAAACCAATTTACGTTGGTTTTTGTATCTTGGAGTTGTCTAAGACAGTATTATACAACTTTTTCTACGACGTTATCAAAAAACATTTCGGCGATAATGCTTCTTTGCTGTATACAGATACGGATTCGTTGATTATAAAAACATTTACAGATAACTTTTATAATTTCATAATACAGAATCCAGACAAATTCGATACATCTAACTACGAAGAAATAAATAAATTTAATATTCATAAGGGCTTGTCGGTGTTAGGTAAAATGAAAGACGAGTTCCCCTCTGATCCCATTATTAGTTTTTATGGTACGGGTGCGAAAGCTTATTATATACAATCGGTGGATAATGAACTCAAAAAAGCTAAAGGTGTGAAGAAATCTGTTATTAGAAAGCAGCTGTCAATAGATGACTATAAGAAAATCGTTGAGCGGGGAGGTTTAATATTTAGAAAAATGAATACGTTTCGGAGTTGCTTGCATGACATTTACACAGAAATAAAGAACAAAGTGGCCTTGTCCCAACACGATGACAAACGTTTTGTTATTCCTAATACTACTAAAACATTACCGTGGGGGCACCGTGACATATCATTTTTTCAGAGCGAACAAGAACAAAATATAGAACGACTGATAGTTGCCATAAATAATATGGAGAAAAAAAATGAAAACTTGGACGCTTTACTTGCAGCAATAGCTGATTTAAGCCAATAATTAATTTAAAATTTTTATTTCATCTTCTAACGTAAAGGTCGAAAATTCGAATACATGAACTACTAAACTGGAAAATTCAAACTACAAAATTTCACCAATATTTAATTGTAACATTATAATACAAAATTATTGTGATAATTTTAAGTACTTTCAAATAATAGAATAAAAATATCTAAATAAAAATCACAGTGTTGTTATTAGTAAACCTTTCTCCCAAAATAAGTTAAATATCGATTAGGTTAAATCGTAAATTATAAATAATGTAGGTAGTGACTTGAAGAGGTGTGTGTAATGATACAGTTTTACAATGTAAGAGTAGGTGACGTTGCTAAAACTAAAATGTCGTTTTATGCTGCAGTCAGGAATGTGATGTCATTTCAAATAGAAAGTTGTTGCGTCAGTTATTCGATGTGCGCATGACATTTAGAAAAGTTTGACGTCACTTTGTAGCGGGATTCTGTTGAGACAAAGAAAATCAACAGTGGGGTGAAAGCTTGGCTTGCATAAATCACGTGATGTCGTCCAACCAATGAGAGACGAGAGTGGTCACCCACTCCCTACCGTTGGAGGGGGAAGTTAGCTTGGCTTGGGTTTGAGGACGCTTACAAGATTCTTTCCGTCTTCGCCTGTGCTAGTGTGTGCAAGTGTGCTCTCGTGAATTTCATTGCTCAGTTTTTGTGAACAAAATGGTAAGAACCGTTAAAAATGTATCATCTGCTGGTGGGCGTAAAAGGCGCTCGTCGACACCGCCACCAACTTTACCGCCCTTGACTTTAATGACGTATTTGGCTACGTTTAAACCATCACCTGACGCATCTACGGCGTCAGGTTCCGCCATTAATGGCGGTGCTGTGAAGTCAGCAATAAAAAATCCATCCTCTGGCAGGGTTAATGTTTTAAACAACATTATTGTTAAAGATGGTATTGCTGCTGACGTTGGGGGCGCTTCGTGTTCTAACGAAGGCGGTAGTCAGCTAGCGTATCATGGGCACCATCAGCAGATGCACGGCAATATACATCCTGGCGCAGATTTACCTGTTTTGCACCTTGAAGATGGTGACCTCGGCAATACCGTCAATGTCACCGTATCCAGGAGTAATGCAGGTAAAGCCGTTCATACCCCGAAATTACATGGTTTGGCTTTAAACAAAAAATTTAAAGTCACACCATCTACTTCAGGGTGTCAGGATGTACGCGCATCTCATCCGCGCAAATCATCTATGTCTCTGGTGGCACATGACTCCGATGACGACTTTTTGCCTAGTAATGTAAACAACAATAAAAACACAAAGTCGTCGTCGGCGCCATCAAAAGGTAAAGGTAGACGTACAGAAACACAATCCATAGACTGTGACGCGACTTTATGGGACGAGATAATGGATTTCGCGCAGACAGTTGTACCTGCCCCTCTAAGTCCGCTACCTGCTTCACCAAAAAAAAATAAGGTTTCGGCAGGTAAAGGGCAGGTAAAACCGTCTGCGTCGTTTGTGGCTGTACCTCTACCTGGCAATAGCGCATTACAACAGCCAAGCTGTTCTAATGCGGTGTTGCCACCACCACGCAATGACGCATTAGAACAACCGGGTTGCTCTAATGCGGTGTTGCCACCGCCGCCAGAGGTAGCTCCGATTGTTAATGAGAATCCGCTCCCAGCACAAGCGGACTCTGATTCTGAATCGGAGGTGTTCTCGCAAGTTGACACCAAAACATCTGTTAAACAATTTTTTAAAATATACGGTCAACTTAAGAGAACACATGATTTAAATTTGAGGCTTTGTCGGGATCATCCGAAAATCTTGCGTCGTGCTGCTGATATGCGGGAAAGAGCCGCAAAATTAGAGGCCGACGTAAAGAGACAAAGGGAGGCTCTCGACAAAACTGCAAAGCAGATGAGGTTTATTTCGGATCAAATGGGTGGCTGAGCACTTGCGCACACGCGGCGGAAAGTTATTTTAAGTTAGATTTTAAGTTAGTTAAGAATATTGTTAGTTAGATAAGATTATTGTTAATTAGGTTTAAAATATAGTATTAATAAAAAAACATTAAAAAAATAAATGCCAAAAAAAATTTAAAATGTTTGTCAAAAAAAATAAATGACAAAAATAATTAAAAAAATAAATGCCCCAAAAAAAAAATAAAAATTTGTCAAAAAAAATAAATGACAAAAATAATTAAAAGAGCATACAAATAAAGGCAAATTAATTAAGTTAGATTTTTAAGTTATTTAAGAATATTGTTAGTCAGATAAGATTGTTAATTAGGTTTAAAATATATTATTAATAAAAAAATATTAAAAAAAATTAAAAAGTTTGTCAAAAAAATAAATGACAAATAATTACAAAAAAATGATACAAATAAAAGACAAAAAATGATAAAAAATAAATTACTGTGTATTATTATGTAAGAATATATTGTTAAAAATAAATATAAAAAAGTTTACAACAAATTTTAAAAAGTGAATAAAAAATGATAAAAAAATTAATTAGTTAATAAAATAAATACACCACATGTAATTAATTAATTGTGCATATTATGAGTACATGTTTGACATGAATAAACACATAATGTAAAGGTTAATTAATTTAAATAAATAAAGAGTTTAATAGGTTAATAACAACATAAAAAAAAAAAAAAAAAAAAAAAAAAAAATTAAAAAAATCGAATTTTAAACACATGAAAATCAAAATTAATGGTTAATTAGGAAAGGTCAAAGGTCAAATTTAAAAAAAAAACCGGAGAACCACCACCTCCTTTCTCCGGGGGGCGTCCGAGGATTCGATCCTGTGGTCTTCTGAGTGACCTCAAGATCGACGCGTATTTGCCCGCTCGGCTACTCGAACGCCCCACAAGAGTTAGGTCTATTTCCTAATTTCAACAAAAAACTACCTGCTCATCGATCCGTATTTACCAGGCAGGGTCGCATGGCCTTAGGCTATAAAATCAACCCAAGCTATCGGCTTTATACATTTACAACTGTATTATTTTGAATCAGTTTATATCTTGAGATATTTTAATTTAATTTAAATAATAATAAATAAAAGATAACCATTTTTTTTTCAAAATACTTTTTAATAAAATCATTCATATGTTCATTTGTTTTAATATTTATATGATTTACTAATTTTCACAACTTGTAATATACAGGGTGGCACAAATATTTTTATTAATTAAAAAATATATACAATTAAACTTAAAAATAAAATGAAATATAAATTTACATTAATAAATACTACTTATAACGAATCAAATTTAGTAAAACACGTTGTATCGTTCACGCAATTGTTTTATTTACATTATTACATGTATGACATACTTCAATTCGATGCAATTGCACCAAGTTTGTGCTGCAACATTTACATTTCGTTATCATTGCACCATCCAACGTCGTCGTTTTGTGAATATTTACATGCTGGTGACGTCCGGACACTATCCGTGTATAGGATATATAACATAGCCCACACAGGAAGTGTTTGGTTGCATCCTGCCTGGTTCTGATTATGACAAAAGACGCTGACGTGCAATATAGTCTCCGCCGATCATCATAATTGTTTAATATTTTTCCGGAGAAGGCTAACTCTCCCGCTTCGTCTTCCACATCATCCCCAAGACCTTCATCTACACTGACGGGAACCAGGTTGCCATCTCCCCAGTCGGCACCCTCTTGGTCGACATTGATATTTTCCACGATGATGGGATCCCCCCTGTGGACAGCATCTTGATTCAAGTCCTGAAGCTCTTGATTTACACCATCTCGGTGTAACACCATTGCACCCATATCATTTTCTGCCAGTTCAGTGAGGAATCGTCTATAAGCCATCTTTAAATGTTGGAACTCAACTGATTTGATGTTAAACCTCCTCCGTTTTATATTCTATAATTCGTGACGGTGACGCCCTTCCTATTGCGTCAAGTTTACTATTAGCTATTTAAACCAAGAGTGACCACAAGAGGAACGCATTCAAACTTCTTACGTAACACAATCGTGTCTTAAAACAGAAGTGCATACAATGGTCCTACCAAGAGAGTGGAAATTAAAACCAATAATAGCAGTACAACCGTATAGTTACAATAATTCAAGAATTTGCCATAATTGCTATACTGCATGGAGGAAGCAAATTATCAACCCATGCACTGGACTGTGCAAAAAGTGTGTAATTCAGAACCCAGTGCAGAAAAAAGAATTTCGAGACAATTGTCCAAATGAAACACAATGTCGCAATTGTCTTACCATACTCAAAAGAACGAATTTTGGTATATATCGAGACGTATGTGAAGCTTGCAAAGCAGACCAACCACAATTAAGACAACGATGCGTGTACTGTAGTAAGTACGAGGACAATTGTTGGAACAACATTTGCATAAAATGTATGTCAGGGGCACTCATCTTGTGTGATCGCATTGGTGTGTTTTATAGTAGTTGGACTCACCATAATAGGGACTGTTGGTGTCTTAATTATAAATAAATTATATTATTTGTATATATGTATGTGTGTATGTAATATATATTATAACCATAAACTGTAAATATATTTTTAGTATTGTAATAACATATTATTTTGTAGGAAACTTTTAAAATTATACAAAAAAAAAAAATGATTATTTTTAATTTTTTTACAATTTAAAATGAAGGAAATAAATTAAATAAATATTTAAGAGTTTATTAAGTAAATAAATGTATTAAATGACTTACAATTAATTTATTTACTAAAACTATTTATTAAATTATTTACAATGTTTAATTTATATGGATGCCTAATCTGTTCCCTCGCAGACATTATCGCACTCTATCAAGAGCTGATAATCTGACCAGTGGCTCTGGTCAGGTGATGGCTGGCCGTCTGGATCGTAGAACACCGTTTCCATAGACCATGCTGATGGTGATGTTGCCCTATCAGTGCTGCTGTCCGGGGGGTTATCTTGGTCCTCGCCTAGATTCTCACCTATCCAATAAGATGAAGGTGATATTGGTCTGTCGTCAATGCTATCTGGGGTAGCTTGGTCATCCTGGTCCTCTTCGTCTTCCTGGTCCTCTTCGTCTATCGAATACGATGGAGGTGACCGTTCCCACCAATCACTGCTGTCTGGGCCGTATTCACTAGGCATTGACCAGGTCGATGACGTTGATTTTGAGTCGGTGCTGGAGGAGACGCAATTTACTTGAGAAGTGTCCATGATGTTAATAATTTTAAATCTGACAAACAAGAGCGTTGCTGTGTGTTATATAAAGCAAACTAATCTCCACCCCCAGCAGTGGCGCCTCCTACAAACATTACTTTACAGGCACCTCTATTATTGATGATGGAGAGGGGGTAAACATTTAATGTATAGTGTTTTACTGAATCAATGAATAAGTCAGGTTGGCCGAGTGGTTAAGGTGTCAAACTTCACTAATTAAAATTCATAATAACACGTATCCTATGATTGGATATGAATACCCCCTCTATTATTTTAGAGTGACTCCCTCCCCACACTACTATATATATGGGAGTAATATTAAACCAAACTTAGTTGCATTTACTATTTCTATCTATATACCACGTATCGAAATGGCAAATCCATCTATTATATCTATTCTAAGACGGTTGGCGCAAGAAGATTCCAATAATTGGATGCTGTTTAATCATGAGGCTGCGGAGATGGGGGTACCTGCTGAGGCTGTGGAGATTGGAGCACCTGCTGATGTTGATGCCAATGGTGCCAACATCGATATCCAGGAAGTCATCGAAGGCGGCGAAAATGGTATAGTGGACGATGGAGTCGACGAAATGGTGGACGATGGTATAGAAGTCGATGTTGCGGACCTCATCGAGGAAGACCAGCACGAGATGGCTTTCCAGATAAAAGATATGGTGGCTGGTACAATGGACAAGGTGTGTGCTACAGCGGCCTTCGTTGTGGTATGCAGCATTGACCAGGGAAAATACTTTATGTGCACTAGGTGCTACGTATCGTATTCTCGCATGGTCGTAGAGGGGGCTGTTCACCAACACGCAAGTCTGCACAACACGGTTGAGTGGTGGGACGTACCTACCATAAAGTGCAAAGCTTGTGGCGATGACACAGTGACAGTCGGTGCCATCGAAGGTTGTTTTGTGTGCAATAATACTGGAAAAAGAACAGTACCCATATAATAATATTAGATTTTCTAGTTTGTACTTTTTATATTATTTTTTATGTTTGTTTAATGTTTAATTATAATTTTTAATTATATTTAATTAATTTTATGTTTTATGTTATATGTATATTTGTATCATTCTTATAATATAGATTGTAGGAAAATAAAAAGGAATTAAAACATTTATGTGTATGTTTATTATCTTTCAAGTGTTAAAAAAAAAAAAAAAAAAAAATGATTATTTTTAATTTTTTTACAATTTAAAATGAAGGAAATAAATTAAATAAATATTAATAAAGTATATTCATTTTATTATTCATTTGTGACACATATTAAAATATTTCAATCGACATAACTATATAATGATACATTAATATATTTTTCTAGTTAATGACAATTTTAAACAATAGAAGCTATATCAACCCACGAATTGTGTTCTACAGATAGCCCCAACCACTTTACCAGCACTTTATTTCCTTTCTTCTTTAATACATTTTCAACTAGATACACATCGGGGTATTTTGCTTTTAGTAGCTCCATTTCATAAAAACATCCCTTGATTGGGTGTCCAAACAAGTCTTCTATCAGGTAAGTTGTGGGATTTGTTATGTTTATTTTGGTAATTTTAAAAAGTTCTGTTGAAAAGTTCGGTGTAAACCCTTTATCAAATACACCTTTATACTTGCTAATACGAACTATATCACCGAGATGAAATTTCGGTTTCAGAGCAATCTTAATATAATTATATACGTTTAAATGTGTAGTTGGTTTGACATCAATGGGCTTTCTGCCAGTTGTACGATGGACTTTGTCATTGTAACTTTTTGTAACGTTTGGTAGGATATCGAGCCATTTATATTTACCCATAGCTGAGAATTCTTTATACAACCAATTTTTTAATGTGCGGATTACTCGCTCAACAATTGCTGCTTTTTTTGTGCTATACGTAGAATAATGATTAATTTCGTGCCGCTTCATTAATGCGGAGAACTTTCTGTTATAGAATTCAGTACCATTATCGGTCTGTAAATTTCTCGGTGAATAATTTGCTTCTTGAATAATAGTCTGCATAGCCTTGGTAACTTCTACAGCTGCTTTATTTTTAATAGGTTTGGTCCATACGTACTTGGAATAGCAGTCAATCACTACAAGAATATAACGATACCCTCTATTTTTATCAGCGTATGGCTGCATTTCAGCTAGGTCTGCTTGCCACAAATCACCAAACCCCTTAATTATGGTTCGCCTTCTACGAAAATTTCGTCGAGCATTTCTATGTAACTCGTTAACAACTTGTAATTTTTCGCTGCTAACCTCCATTATAAAATTGTCTTCAGCTATATATCAACTTCAGGCATTAGTTCTGGTGGAAATGCTAGGCCTCCGGATTGCACCTTCTTTGGTTGGAGTTCGGTGGCAATATGCTCTAATTTAGAGATTCTAGTGATTAAAGTATTGCGATTGTTTATGGCCGAACGTTTAACTTCAGAAATTGCTTTATCAACATATTTCCTCATTTCTATTTTCATTTTCTGCATCATCTCATTATTTTGTTTATTGAAAATAGCGCGATTTTCTTCTCCACTTCTTATAAGTCCCACATCAACATATTTTTTCATTTCCCCAATAATTACATCGGTTGTATCAAAAATAGCTTTGGCAGCATTTTCATCATTTGTTTGTAGACGCTTGTTAACGTAATTACATGTTGCACCATCTTGATCATCGACAGGTTCCCCTAAATTTTTTAAACGCTTATTTTCAATATCATAGTGATTATCTCTGGTAAGTTTAAAACCCACGCCAGGTAATCCACGATGGGCTATTAACTTACTCGCACTAATTCTTTTGCTGCGTCCAAATTTGTCGATAGTGTTTACAGTAGACATTTCTGACTGCATCTGATGCGGTTTATAAATTGCAGACTATATAATACTTATTAAGTATAATGATACTATGTTTTATTTCATCTTTAATACACTATTTTTTCTTCCCTAAGTTCTGATATTATTTCTATTATTTCATTGTCGTGGTTGTTATTTCCCGCTATTTTCGAACTCCATAGTAGACGTAGACGATCCACGAGTTCGCTGGGTTTATTCCAAAAAATATATTCTTTATCTTTATTTCTGTACAATTTGTGGGTAGGTACACGTTTTAAGCCGTGACCACTTGTTGACGATCGTGTCGCAATTGTAGAAGATGTTAATGGTTTGATAATTTTGTGAAATTTTCCACGCTTAGTAGTGTTATAGCCATTCGCTACATCGAATTTTTTGTAAGGTGCCTTTGTTTTTTTTAGTATTTCTCCATATATCTTACTCCATTCATCATCGAGAACACCCTCTCTATTATCATCTAAAATTGTTGGGCGTTTTAGAAATATTAGATCGTACAATTTAGGACTACCTAGATACACGCCAAGTTTCTTATTGCCATACCATAGCGTAATATTTCCATGGGAAAAACGTATTTCGGCATTGCCCATCAGCAGTTTGCCTGTCTTGGGATCTACACGCACTCCATATAAACTATCATACTTGGAATCACCAGATTTTAAATTTTGTATATGTCTTTTTACAACCTCATGTCTTTTTTCTAGTTTACTAGCTGGAGAAGTTTCGGATACAGGGGTTGTTCTTATTGACGATGGTGGTGTTTCCATAATGGGGATATAATGTGGAACATCATCACCACCTACATACTTATCGGATCCTTCTTCAGAAGCACTCTCCCATGATACAGCCCTCTGGGTGGACACCCTTGATGATGATGGTTTTGAATGTAATTGTTGGATATGAGATTTGTTCTCTGCTGCTGAAGATATAACATTTAAAGGTTCAGTTATCGGTTGGTAGATCTTTTCAAGTGTTACGTGCATCTCCATATCTTTGTTCTTGATATAGTTAAACTTCTTCCGCACAGCATCTGTTGCCTCAATCAGCTGTCGCTTGAGTGTTATTTCGCTACTGGGATGTGCAAGATTGTTATATTTTTTATTATCTTTGGTAACCTTCATCTTAGCGCATACGTAAACGAAGTAATCCTAACGACGTATGTAATTCAAGTGAAGTTTTTAATAAAATGCATTATGGATATATGAAGCTATCAAACCCTTTTCTATATCGCCCACCTTGTACTTCTCTATCCTTATCAATCACTAGAAATCCATATTTGTCATTCCAGCACTTTGCACACATATTTTGAAATACTGTAAACGTTACATCAGGTGACACATGATCGGAAAAGATGTGATGCAGATTCATGTCGTCCTGTTTAAAGACAACAATTAAATTACTATTGTCTCTTATTAGCTGCTTCGGGATTCGAGAGTATGTCTGGCCAAGATAAAAACAATCCACATTTCTATGTCGGCCCATACTGAAATATCCCCTTATAACATCTTGTTTCTCACATATTACATCGTCAAATATAAACACAGACTCTGGCTTTGCCTCGGATGGTTCCACTATTTGCGTACCATTACTAAATGTATAAAATCCTAACCCCTCAATCGGCGCTAATACATTACGTAGATACTCATACTTGGGTTGATTTATAGACTTTGAGTATAGGTAAATATTTAAAAAACGTAAACCTAAACGATGCGTGATCAAAGATATTAAGACATTTGTTTTCCCACAATTCGAGGGTCCTATTATGAGGGCACGTACAGTTGAAGGTAGTAGTGGTCCATGGCGATTATCAGCACTTAACCCACGCCCAACTTTTTCATCCAAATTATCTATAGAAAGCGTTTGTTTCTGTTTCACAATGTGCATTGTACCGCGGCTAAATGTTATATAAGTAGATGTGTGATTTACAACTCTTATTTAAATGGTTTCTACGATACGATACACACGTGAAAAACGTACGAAGCGCGGTGGAGGATTAGTTAATTCCCTGATTAATAAGCTCCCCGTCGAGTTGCATTTGCCAGGTTATCAATTTTGTGGTCCAGGCACAGATTTAAATAAAAGGTTAGCACGAGGTGATTCTGGCATAAATCAGCTCGATAAAGCGTGTAAGCAACACGATATTGCATACGACAAAAATAGCAGTAATCAAGCAGCCCGCCATAAAGCAGACTATCAGCTTGAACAGGCTGCGTGGAAACGGGTGAAATCCAAAGACGCAGGACGTGGAGAAAAGGCAGCTGCTTGGTTAGTCACAACTATAATGAAGGGAAAACAACGTCTTGGTATGGGATGTAATTCAACAATATCTCGCAATCCAATAAGGAAACGAATCATCAAGAAAACAAAGAAAGGTAAGAAGAATGTTAAAAAGACAGCGTTTGGATCTGGGATAGTACGAAAAGTGCGTGACACACTGCGAAATGCTGGAGGCAAAAAAGTAAAAGACCAAAAGAAGGTGGTTGAAATTGCTCTAAAAGCTGCACGTCGATATATAAAACAGGCCGGTGGAAAACGCAATATTCAAACACCTCGAATTATACCAATTCCAAAAGTTGGTGGTATTTTACCTCTAATACCCATTTTTGCTGGATTATCTGCATTGGGTAGTTTGGCTGGTACGGCTGCTGGTATTGCTAAAGCTGTAAATGATGTGAAAAAGGGTAGAGAAGAATTAGCTGAAGCAAATCGGCACAACAGAAGTATGGAAGCAATAGCTATGAAAAGTGGTAAGGGGATGTATATGAAGCCATACCGAAAGGGGATGGGTCTTTATCTAAAACAGAATTCAAAAAACTAATAGACTCCCTACCTCGGAGACCTCTTACCGACATTGATCTTAAATATTATGCTAATAAAATGAAGGTAGCATACTTTCGAGGTGTATTTATGCGTGACTCACTACCAAGACATGGGCCACATTACAATGAATCCGCAATAATCAATTTGGATAGTATATATGGTCCTGGGACACATTGGGTGGCATATAAAAAACGAGGTAGTTTAGTAAATTATTTTGATAGTTTTGGCGACTTACCCCCACCTATAGAATTAGTTACATATTTCAATAACGATTCAAGGAGGGCCAACCAAATATTCTATAACTACAAACGTGTACAGAATTTTAACACAGTGTTGTGTGGACATTTGTGTTTAAAGTTTCTCTCTACGAAACAAATATAAAACGCCATGGAACTGAAATCTATGACCCCAGCAATAGATCGAGAAGGTATCAAGCGAATGGGTCACTCACTAATTGCATTCTCCCGTTTGCGTAGTCTGTTGAAGATGAGCAAACAACAACTAGCAGATATGCCCAAAGAGGTGATGATTGGGTTGGCTTCACATGAAATTGCATTAGTATGGGATAAGCTACCTACACATCTTCAGAACGATGTCGATATATTAAAATATCAATATTGTACAGAACATTACCTTAATGATTATGAAAGCAATGTTGACGTAAATGATGGTCCAACACCTAGAAAAATGTTTTGCTGCTATTGTAAGGTAAACGATGTAAATGTGGCATCCAATAACAATGTAAATATATTACCATCAACTTCTAAGAAGAGAAAATTATACCATTATTGCTGTAATCCACAATAAATTGGGTAACACAATTTAATTATATCAGTCATGTCGTACACGTTCACACTAACGAGCCGCTTAAGTGAGCTAAGTGTCAACTTTGATCCACCCATTGAACTGGATAGGAGCAGTCGTCATGGGTTAGGTTTAATTGGATTCTACTCTTACAACTCCATATACAATGTGGATGAAACAAATAACATCTTCCAATATAGGGTTAGTGCTAAAGATACATTCACTACTGTTCACATACCTCTGGGGGCTTATGAAATTGATGAAATCTATGCTGCAATGTTGAAAGCTATGAATATTGATGGAAAGGATTACACGCAAATATTCACTTTAAGGGCAAACAACAATACCTTAAAGTGCGAGATTTTGTCAAAGTATGAAGTAGATTTTAGACAACCAAATTCAATAGGAAGTCTGTTGGGATTTGGACAAATATATTTACAACCAAATAAAAATTACGAATCAACACAGCCTGTTGATATTATGAAAGTAAGGATGATACGCGTAGATTGCAATATTATTTCTGGAGCTTATCTGAATGCAGAAGAGTCACACACTCTCTTTGAATTTGACATAGACGTTGAGCCTGGCTACAAACTTACTAGAGAACCCAAAAATATCATATATTTACCTGTTAGACCTAAAGGGTGTCAGTTAATAGACAACATCACACTACGCATACTGGACGACAACGGTGATTTGATCGATTTTCGAGGTGAGAAAATTATTGTAAGGCTAGAATTGAAGAAAGTCGGATATCACCAACCAAATGGGTTTTAGATATAAACAGCGACAGCAAGTACATCACCATCAGTATGATACTGTAGCGAACAACAGTATGGATAAAAAGAAAGGGAGATGTGGAAAGCAATTCATTCAAAGTCTATACCTTAAACAGTTAAGACATAGATTGTCAGCTGAGGATCAAGCCTTTTTAAAATCTATTGGATTAAAACTGCGAAAAATTGGTCATAATAATGGTGGCTACTGCAACTAGTGACAAACTTGAGGTGTTTGATGAACCTGTGTTAGATCATTCCCTAGTTAGCCTACATGAGCATACATATAAACCATATGGATCCCCATATTACAGAAACTCTGATGAAATACGTATTCCCATCAATTTTCAAGATGTTATACTCGACATTTCAGAAAGTTATATATACATAGAGGGAAAATTTACTCCTAGCGACACCACAAAGCGTTGTTATTTATCCAATAATGCACTAGCATTTCTCTTTGAAGAGATACGACTGGAAATGGGTGGTGAACAAGTAGCAGTAGTCAGAAGACCTGGTATTACTACCACAATGAAAACTATGGTGTCGTATGGGCAAACGCATGCACGCTCATTAATAACAACAGGTTGGGGTCTCACTGAAAAGAGACAAGATATTTTAGATACCGCCAGTCACGTGTTCAGTGGCAAACTACCCCTTAAGTTCCTTATGGGTTTTGCAGAAGATTATACCAAAGGCATTCTGAATGTGAAGCAAGAATTAATTATGATAATTGCACGCTCATTTAAAGACTCCTATATCGGTGAGGTTGATGCAGAGTTGGAAATCAGCAAAATTGAGTGGAAGATAAGGCACATTGTACCTGAAGATCGACAAAAGTTAAAATTATTGAATCGAATTAATAAAAGTGGTAATAATACCAAAGTTAAGATGGTCTACCGTGCGTGGGATTTTTATGAGCTTCCCTGTCTACGCGATACTACCTATGACATATGGGCTCTTAAACTCTCCACCCGTCTTGAAAGCCCACTTTTCATCCTTCTTGGCTTTCAAGGCACTGATCAGGCCAATGATAGAACAAAGGATGTTACACAGTTCAAACACGCAGACATAAATAATATTCGACTATTTCTAAACTCTGAAGTATATCCATATGAACGTTGGAATTTAGATTTCGATAAGAAACTCGATTCTGCAGCATATTATGCTTATGAGAACTTCCAACGTAGTTACTATGATAAAGATATGAGCGAACCCATGATGGATCTTGGGGAATTCAGGAAGAATCCTTTGTTTGTCATTGATTGTTCACACCAACCTGTTGCAGTGAAATCATCTACTGTCGACATAAAAATAGAATTTGAAACACGAAAAGCGAAATTTCCGGAACAAACTCGAGTGTATGCACTTATACTTCATGATACATATTTAAGTTATAACGCATTAGATGGCTCGGTTCAGAATGGTTTTCTCGATGTCAAGTAAAAAAAGAAAATATTTATTATTGTGGAATTAAGTAGTGCAACCTATTTCTATCAAGATATCTGGATAATTTTATCAACAATAATCATGATGTACTTGCAACTGTTTATTTTCTCAGAATGTAATTGTAGAATTAAATATAAAATTAAAATAAAAACTGTTCTAATTATACTATGATTGTATTTTTTGTTGTGTAATAAGAAATATGAAATAAAATGAATGTAATCTTTTAATGTGTATTTTATTTATTCAGTTTTATAATATAATATAAAATACAGAATATTGTTTACTACAGATACATACAATATTTGGTGTAATAAATATGACAATAGAAGATGAATATTATTTATGTATCTACATTGTTATCTTCTACATCAGACTGGTCGAGTTGATATTTTTCAATAATATTCTTAGGTAGGTACTCCATTATCTCGTATAGAAAATGTTTTAGTTCCACTCTGTCCATATGCTCACAAAACTCATCCAAATTTAAGAAGCCACGGGAATATCTACCACATAGATTTACACCAATGCTATACGCTTTAGAAGCTTCTTTAACCCGTCGAACTTCTTCAGCGTCGAAGCAGATATTCATATCATAATTTAATGAAACCAATGCATCCCTTATTAAGTCATCTAGTTTACAAGACAATCTCTCAATGGCAGATTTAATGTCTTCTGCAGGGGTCCATGTTTGGGTTGAATATTGCATCCACATCTTTGCTGCGTACCTACAAATAAAAAATGAAATGTAAAAAAATACATAAAAAACAGCACTAAATGGACTTACGTTTGAGCTATTGGTGTACACGAAGTAAAAATATGTTGTACAAATGTCAATTTAGATATATCAGAATCTTTATAGGCTAACAAGTGATACTATTCTATAATACTCCTAGCATTCTTCCACAATATTCCATTTCTACTTAATACTTAAACTTAGCTAACTTAAATACTTTACGATTATTTTTGTTTGAGAATTAAACACCGAAACTTATTAATGGACTAGATTTTGCTCCAGGATAAGCTGGAGAACTTTGTCCTAAATATGTCAATGTAACTTTACCATTTGACGAATTTATTTTATCGATAGTGTTCTCACATATAATTTCCACAAACCGTTTCGGTAAAAATGATTTAAAAGTCGTAATTGAACTTTCCTCAAACAAAGTTACTATGATTGATTTTCCAAATCTTGTATTAACCAAAGATATTTTTTTTATGATATAAGGTTTATTTAAAATTAACGCTGAAATGGATCTTTGCTCTAAAACCTGCATATCTTGATTTATTAGCTCATTAAGTGCTAATAAGTCAACTTCGGAAATTGCCATATTTAAAATGAATATAATGAAAGAATTATAAAGAGTAATATAAGATATTGCTCACTTGAAATAACTGAAGTCACTGACTGCACTAGGCTGATTTGTTAGCTGTAGATGGTTCACGATAGAACACGATAGAAATGATTTTGTGTTGCGACTACATCTTCTTTATAGCAGTCTAGCTGAGCTACCCCACCACCACTACTTGGAGTACTCATACACATATTGGTACATACACTAATTACAACTACAATTGCATTGCACCACTCCAATTACCTCTATTGCAATTACATCAGTCTAATTACTGCACATTACTCTACTTACCTCTATTGCAACTACATCAGGCTAATTACCTGCAATACTCTAATTACCTCTATTGCAATTACATCAGTCTAATTACCTACATTACTCGAATTACCCTAGTTACCCCCCACCACAAAAAAAAAGGGTGGGGGGAGACCCAGCTCCGCCATTACTACTCTACTGTTATCAGATCATATCGATGTCAGAAAATATACAGTGGGTACGAAAAAATGTGTTTTTCTTTAATGGAACACCCTATATATTTTTACATATTTGGATTTGCCCATTTTTCTGATTTCAAAAATATATAATACTTGTATATTTCGAGTAATATTAAAGTAGTTATTAATAAAAAAAACCGTTTGCAATAACAGATAAATTATATTTATTTTCAAAGCCATTTAAAAAAAAAAAAAAAATATTTATTTTATCTTTACAACAATCATTACTTGAAGAAGACGAGATATGATCTGATAACATATTTAAAAAGTATGTGAAAAATGCAATAATATGATATTTTTAATTTTTTTATTATCTTATAAATAAGGAGATTATGGGGGTAGCAAGTTACGTTACACCCCGTACATGGTGATTGGTTATAAATGCCACGCCTCCTTAACTTTGATATTAGAAAAAAAAAGTTTCAAATAAAAGTTGTACAAGCTGATCTAAGGTTTGTAAGCGTGCTACACAAATTTATGCAGAATATTCGAAGAAAGCGTGGCCGACTAAAGTAATGTTTTTTTTATTGGAACACCCTATATTTATTGAATTTTCGAAATCTACGACTTCTTGCACTTCCGGCAATATTAGTATGTTGTATACTGAATCCAACCCTTTCCAAGATATGTTGCTATAAATGCTGGCAAACTCATACTGAGCTTCGTGCATGTTGTATCTGCTTTTTACATAAATTTCATAAATTTTTCGTTTCTCTTCGTCAGAAAAGCCCATTTTGATCTTAATATGACACACATTGCACTGACAACAAATGATGCACAATCGTTGTTATTTTTCCATGGCTAAATTTAATTTTACTTATGACTCATTCAGAAATATATCTTGAAAAGGGTTGTATTCAGTATATAACATATTTATATCACCGGAAGCGCAATAAGTCGTAAATTTCGAAAATCCAATAACATATAGGGTGTTCCAATAAAAAAACATTACTTTGGTCGGCCACGCTTTCTTCGAATACCCTGTGTAAATTTGTGTGGCACCCCTAAAAACTTCAGATCAGTTTGTACATCTTTGATTTGAAACTTTTTTCCAAATTCAAAAATAAAGAGAGAAAGAGAGAGAAATTTATAACAAATCACCCTGTACATCTTAAACTGTATAAACAGGACATATTGGGCATTAACAAAAGTGTTGCGACTTACAACACTAACATTCTTTTGGAAATCGTTAAGAAATTCCCAGGTCGCGTAAAGTCTGCGACAATATGCCGTGTAATGCCTAATAGCACCTATGGTTGTGGTGTTGGTATGAAGTTGGCACCGAAGTTGTAAATTTGTTAATAACTTTATTAAAACAATTAGCACCTCTGTTTTTTTGCATATTCGGAGGGTGCTAAATGGGTGCTAAATGATGGTGTGGGTCCCGCAATTAGCACCGATGGTTGTGGTGCTGGTGTGAAGTTGGCACGGAAGTTGTAACTTTGTTAAAACAATTAGCAACTCTGTTTTTTTTTTTGCATATTCGGAGGGTGCTAAATGGGTGCTAAATGATGGTGTGGGTTTCGCAATTAGCACCGGTGGTCGTGGTGCCAAGTTCACAGACCCTAAAAAAAACTGTTACGTTATTCGGTTTCAGTAACTTGAAATACATAAGAACAACATATGTAGTTTTATGCTGCCAATAAGCAGGAAAATAATGCCTAAAAAATTACTATTTTGAAAATTTTTTAGTTATGATTTAAGGTTAAAGAAAAGTTTGTGAAGAATTTCAAATTTGAATTAATTGTCAAAACAGGCGAAACAGAATCATAAATAGCAGCTTGCAACGTGAAATTCTCAGCGAGAGAGGGATTATCTTGTTTCGTCTGGAGCTTTTTGTTGAGCGAAAATCACCCTTGGGTCGAAACGGGACGAACGGAGATGAATTGAAAATTTTTTGCTTTGAGGGCATTACTAATATTATCATGTCTGATTACATTATTATTACTGTGAGTTAACTATTATGTCAGAACGGAAGATAAACTAAAGTTAGGTTATGATAGAAATAACCAAATAAAAATTATTTTGCAATAAAAAAATTTTTGCGAAATTGTTTTTATTTACTTACACCAAAAATTTTTTATTGCAAAAATTTTTTTATTTGAAAATGGGTTTTCACAAAGTAACCCAATCATCAATCAACTAATAGAAATAACCACTAAAAATTAATACTTGTTTAAAATATTGCCCCCATACTACAAGCGAAGATCCAACAGTTTCTTTAAATTTTCAAACACATTGTATAATACCGCTAGAGTAAATTTTTGACTAATTACATAACCACTGAGGTGAAATCAAATGTTGAGGAACCATTGTAACACCCTAACTGTTGCACGTTTCATTTATTTAAAATTATATTAACATTTGAAAACTGTCAAGGTTTCGAGATTTTAGTGTTGTATTTTTTTACCAATAGCTTCACGATTGTCTTCCAATTTAAGGGATATACAGCTACATTACAAATACCTTCTCGTAGCACTGAAAATTGATGACAATCATGAAGTTATTGACAAAAAAATACAATACTAAAATCTCGAAACCTTGACAGTTGAGCCTCTTTATTATTTTTTACTCACTGATAAAACTGGGATCAGTAAGCAATTAATATTTTAAATGGTTCATTCTTTTTATATTCTAACATACTCCACATGCCCTTAAAATCTAAATTAAACAATATTGGTAATTAATAAATTACTATTTCTACCAATCAATAAATTATTTAGAGCTCTTGAGCACAAAATAATGTTGGCACGAAGGCGTCTTTATAGAGGGTGTCCTGAATTCTTTTATGGTAGTTTGTCCATAAATTTCAGATTTATTTTCACACAAAATTTCTTTACACATGTAACAATGATGTGAGTCTCCTAAACTGTTTTTTTATTTTATTTTGAGGAAACGCTTAGGAAGCTAGCTATTAATTTTTCTTTTTGTGGTGTAAGCTTCAGCGAGGTAGGATGAACGATTTGGTAAATGACATTTACTAAACGTAATATTTTGCCAGTGAAGTGTTTTAAGAGGTCT
The DNA here is from genome assembly GCA_963680705.1 of Rhagium mordax. Lineage (NCBI taxonomy): Eukaryota > Metazoa > Arthropoda > Insecta > Coleoptera > Cerambycidae > Rhagium > Rhagium mordax. The sequence goes on along the minus strand of OY796659.1, from coordinate 41,403,237 downwards.
AGTTTAGTGAAATCTCATTGAATTGGTAATGTTTGCATTACTCCAGAATGAATATTGTTATTTTTTTTACTATGAAATTGATTGAGTAGCCGTGGTGCTGACAAGCTGTTGGAATAAAAATATCAACCGTGTTGTGTGCATAATGTCGATGAAGATCCGGGAACGTCCACGAGAAGACGGACAGCTAATACAATAGCCTACAAATATTGTTTTAAGTCTTTTTTTTGTTACGGTGCAAGAAAATGGGTGGAAATGACAATGAACGGGAAAGAATAATTTTAATTCCCTTTTTTGTATTTTTTGGGGGTATTAATTAGAGTTACGTAAAAAATGAATGTAACCTTTCTTGTTCAAAACAAAATTTGCAATCGAACTAAAAAATCGTTCAAATCAGACCAGGCATTACGGAGATACAGCGACCCGTCGATTTGACATAAAATCCAATATGGCGGACTTCCTCCCACGAACCGGGATGTCCACCTCATGTTTTCCTGATCCCCATATGACCTCAAACTAGGTTCTGAAGTCAAATTCTCTGCACATATTAGGGCAGATTTTTCCACCCCAGGGGAAGGACAAGATCCCTGCAGCTTATATTGGTACAAGATGTTTCCGTATAAAATTCAGATGGTACTGCGGCTACTCTCTAGAGACTACTAAACGACATAAACTTGAATAATGAAGAGGAGGATTTTTCAACATGAAATATCGGTAGTGGCAAGGCACATTTTTATTTGTCTGGATAAATTAACAGACAAAACATTCGCCACCTCAAATTATTCCCAGATGCCTTTACATACATAAAAAAATGTATTTTTGGTGGAAAGTCTATGTTGAAAATTTAATTGGTCCCTCTTTTCTTGTTGACGGTCAGCGAATTTTACAGAACGATGTAACGTGACTTTTGAAGAGTATGTAGTTTCAGCAAGACCGTGCTACTGAACACCAAGCGCTAACACAATTAATTTATTGAATGACATTCTCCCAAGAAGGCTAGTGTTTCGTTTTGACGATGTACCATAGCTGAAAATATTTTATGTATTACCAATTCTGAATGAATATTAAGGCCGTATCGGGATGCATATAGATAAGTAAAGAGTCTGTTGTTGACAAGTTATAACGTCAATAATTCCTTGTGTAAAAATAGTAGTTCCTTAAATATAAAAATGTTCTTATTACCTTTTATATCAAGGCCACCTCTATATTTGTCCCATCCTCTTAATTTGATTTTGTCTCCTAGTAAAGACAGAAATTGGTCGAATTTATAGCTACCATATTCTGAAAAAAAAACAACACTATATTAACTCAAGGTTTAATCATAATAATGAGTTTAGACTCTTATCAAGATGGCACAACAATGTAGTAGAGATTAAATCAGTCAGTGAGATTGGAAAGTTTTATATTATTATGAAAGTGTAACTTTACTCTTCCTAATTACAACACTAAGAAATGGGGTTAAACAAGGTAACTGTATCTTTCTAAATTACTGATCGACTGCAATTTTTATTACCGAAACACTATAATTTCATTGAAGAGAAAAAAGGGAAATACATATTTTTGATTATAATCCTTTTAATTTCAACTTGAACTATCTCGTATATTTCAGTAGCAGATCGTTTTTGAACTTATACTTTACAATGCCTTTGGGATATACCAAAATATACAGGATATGTTAAAGATTTAAGCAAAATATTCTTCCGTTAAAACACGGTGATATCTGTGGTAGGGAAAATATTCTGAAACATTTAGGTCAACTTACAAAATACAGAAACATAAAAACATAAGTTATAAAAGAAACAATGTTTCGAAAATGTTTTTCATCTTCAGACAAATCCCTAAAATTGCATCTGCCATATTTTCTGCCAATGCTCACTAACATAGCTAACTTAGTAAATAGAATATAATATTATACGTAAGCTAGATAAATAAATTTATTAGATTATGGAGTTGCAGGCAATAATCTAGTTTGATACATAAAATGCATTCTATGATTCTGTGAGATAATCCTGTTTCTTAGTGATTATTTTAATATATGGTATTTACCGCATGTCTGTATGTTATTTTACCATTCTCTTTCTTTGCTTGATATGCATTGTTTATAAATGACTTTGTTTAGGCTTTATACAAGCATAATAACAACAAACATATCCAAACTGATATATTTATATTGATGTTTCATCTCTAAACATGCTATTATTAAATTCATTGGACTTTCTTTAATACATGATGAATACTGGATTAAATATCATAAAATTCAAAACGTCTAAAAACAAATTATTAAAAAATTTTTTCCAACTTACCACAAAATTCATTCAATATAGCATTATAGAAATTTGTTTTTTATGGTTACATATGACAGTTTATTAATTATAAAATGTAAGTTCAAGTTCAAGTAGAAAGTCCAATGAATTTAATAATAGCATGTTTAGAGATGAAACATCAATATAAATATATCAGTTTGGATATGTTTGTTGTTATTATGCTTGTATAAAGCCTAAACAAAGTCATTTATAAAAAATGTCTGTATGTACTACGTGGATATACATGAATGTATCGACTTTCCTTGTAAATACATGCCATGTTTGAAATAAAATTACGTTGACAACCTTCCGGTTATGTCTCTCAACTGGCTAAATAAAATACGAATATTTAGTACTTCATCAGTGTCAAACGTAAATTTTTACATATCTGATTCAACCAAACTCCGTGAGCAGATTAGCAGATCAGGTGGCGGGGTGTGGTTAGAGGAGATTTTCATGAGTTTGTTTATTATTTCTAAATACTTTGTTACCTTTTAATTTAAACTTTATTTATTTTGTATTTCAATACCAAGTATCGGCTTCATACATACAGTGAGGTCGAGTAGTGGGTATGAAACAAATTCATTATCTTCAAAACGCGGAAGTTTTGGGAAAATCGCTTGTACAGGCCGATTTTAATATTATCATATTAGGCCTATTTTAATAGTTATTTATGCAACAAGTGCGTAAGGTGAGATTTTTTCACGAATGGGAATTTTGTCGCATGAGCCGTAGGCGAATGCGACAATCCCATAAGTGAAAAAAGCTCACTTTTCGCACGAATTGCATACAATATTTTTTCTACTACCGAAATGCATCTAAAATCTCTAATAATAATGTGAAACGTCAAAACATACCTATTACGTCAAAACTTTATATGTCATTTAAAAATCACAATACTTATAGCCCAATTAATTTTAAATGAGTGAAATTAATCAATGTCTATTATTTCTTTGTCTAATGTCAATGTCAAGAATATAAATGAAACTTCAAAATTCAATCATTATTGTTAAAGAATACTGAAAATTAGGAGGTATGTTTTATACCGTGATATTAAATAAATGAACTACATAAAATTAAATAACCACATTTAACGTTTTTACAGCGTGCGGAAAGTTAGTACTTTAAGATCGGTAGTAGAAAAAAATATTTTTGTTATTTTACAAGGTGTCCCAAAAGCTGGGCTGTGATCAACTTTGATTTTCAAATGGCAACCTCCAATTTTTTTGCAATTTCGAATTCCTTGTAAAATTCTAATCATTTTCTATGTATTACGCTCAATATTTAAAATCAATCGTTTGTGAGTTATTGATATTTAAATTTAATTTTTTTGAAAAAGAAAATATTTTTAATATTAAATGTATTTTATTTTTAGGTTAGCAACAAATTAAAATTTAACGTGTTCAAAATGCCTCTCATTGGTTATTTGAAAATAATCTAAACGGTTGATAAATTCTTCTTGATTTTTTCTAATCATTTATCTCGTGTATTAATTAGCCTATTAAATGCGAATAAATGTTAATAACTCAGAAACGATTGATTTTAGATATGGGGTGTAATACATAGAAAATGTATAGAATTTTGCAGGGAATTCGAAATAGCAAAAATATGGGAGTTGCCATTTGAAAGATCAAAAAATAATATAAAACCAAAATAGACCTGTCCGAGCGATTTTTCCAAAACTTATGCATTTTGAAGATATTGGATTTATTTCTTACTACTCGACCTCAATATATATGTGCAGCGTTTGTCAGTGTCTACGAAAAGTAGATTTAGTTTAAGTCTGTGACAATATAAAATGGAATGCGTAATTAATAAATATTCTTTGTATTATGTAATTAGGTAAAATACCTGTCGTTTGATGATTCACAAATCTATTTTTTTAAGTCAATATAATAATTGGTTAGTTGTATGTTTGTGAAATAGAGACGAAGCAAGCATTTAAAGTCTATGCTAAGTAAATCGAGTTATCGATTAAGTAGCTTTTTAGTAAAATTATTTATTTAATTGACATTTGTAAAAAATCCATTTTGGAAATTATCGCGTTTTTGGAAATCCACTAATATGTGTTGTATGATTTTTTTGCATGTGTTACAATTGAGTGTTCCGTCGAATTATCACTTCAGAGATTCAGAGATTTATTATTTAAATGGAAAAAAATGCTTCCTAAAATTCTCGCAACGTCGCGTCGCACAGTGTGAAACGTAACAATGATCTTTCTTATTTATGAAAGTACTTAGAATTCCATTAAAAATGTCTCTGGTTCCAAAGAGGAAAATTGCTTAGAAATCAGTACCCATTTAGAAACTTAGATAACACCTGGTGTTTCTATAAAAAATAACCATGAGCTGGCAGAAATAATATTATATTTAAGGAATGGTGCTTGAAAATTCAAAGATGTTTTTTAATGACTTCTGGGTAGGTATATTATTTGTCTTGTGCAGTTAGTTATCTTGGTTTACAATCTTTATTAAAATACAGAGATCATTATTAATATATTCATATTAATGAATTATAAAGTAAAGAAAATATTCAAAGGTGTTTTTTTGTTGACTTCTCAGCATATTATTTATCTTGTCGTGCACTTAATAAATAATAATAAATACACCACATGTAATTACGACCCCCTTTATCCCAGAAGGCTGAGCCTTGTGCGGGAGGGGGCTACACATTTAAAGACAAGGGACACACATCCAATATCCGTGTATAATGGAAAAATCCCTCTCACAGTATTTTCCATTGCCACGACCGGGATTCGAACCCGGGACTTTTGGGTGAGAGGCAGGTACTCTACCATCTCGACCATCAGTCATATAAAACTTGGTTTATGATATTTATTAATTTTACACATATATCATTCATTATTAATAAATCGTACAAATGAATTAGGGAGCATATCATAATCTCCAATAGAGTCTCGTGAGTCTTTTTCTAATAAATATAAATGTATTTAAAAGAATTCTTATGATGTCCCAAGAAAAGAACTTTACATTGTGTACATTTCACGATCCATATATCACAACTACTTGACTTCATTTCTATTTCTAGGTAAATATCATGAACGTTTGGTAAAAATGGATAAAATATATTTTAAGCAAAAACATATTTATACGAACTTTCATTAGCATGGGGAATAGTAAATGTAACATAAGTTGATTCTGATAGCTGTTTGTTTTAATGATGGACTTAAGGAGATAATGATTCGCTGTGAAAACAGTAAAGTCTTTTTCGTCTCGATATCAACTATGTGAATAATGTTTAAGACAATATTCGAAGTTATACTTGCGGAAGAGATTGTACTTGCTCATAAAACTCGTAGTTCATAGTGGTACCAATAGATGGCAGCGTTTTCCAGGTACAAAATGCAATGAATTTTGAAAATTTATTATACGCAAACGACAGCAGGTAAACGATTCTGATTTTAGCACCGTATTAAGAATTACATTTTCTAGATGAATGTGCATGGGTTTGGAAAATTTCACATTTTTTTTTAGATTTTTCCGGTCTCCTGAGATTTACTCAAATATGCATGCACACAGCCCTAGATTATATAATTCCATATCATTCATAAAAATTTGAAACGATTCCGATGAATAGTAACGAAAATATGAATTTTGAAAAATGTGATGGGTGCTATTATCCCCTTTAAACGTAAATTTCATAAACCAAGTGTAATATATTTAATAGGTAAAATGAAAACTTCTACAATAAAACCGAAATTAAACAGCTTATATGAAGCCATTAACTGATTATATTTTTAAAATTTTGAATATACTTAAGTATAGATTAATTCCTAAATGTACAAAAATTTTTAAAATGGAATTTGATATTTTTTATAATTTTTGCTATTGTCTGTTTTGGCGAAGGTGCCGATGTGATTATTATCAAACCCCCAATCTTTACCAACAATCTTTCAAATATAAGTTTTAAAAATACGGTCCTGACGATGCTTTATTATAATCATTTGTTGGAAATAAAATGAGACAGCCTTATTCATAGACAAATTGTTCGCGACTAAAATGTGACTAACTAGGAGTTAGTTGACAACTAAGGAAAATGGCATTCATAGTGAAATTTATTCGGTAATTAGTTACTATATTTAGTAGCTACTAGCTTAAAATTTAGTCAGATGATTACCCTTGTTTAAATCGAGTTTAACCTCAAAATATTAAGTTGAAAGTTCTTTGTTTATAATCGCTGGAAAGTATGAAAGTGTTTTCTGTTGCTGTTGACGTGGTTATTTAAGTGTTGTATTATTAGCAATAATAAGCGGATTCAGAAGAAAAGTTCCGATTGAAAATGTAAAAACAATCTCGGGGTCCTGAAGTTGTCCCGAGTCCGAAAATGTATTCATGAAAAACGTATTCATAATAACAATGTGGACTTTTGGTTATGTCGTCGTGTCTCGATCGCTTAAAAAATTTATTGCTCAGCCGCGGGTGGAGGTTAAGGAACGAAATTTTCAAGGACCCTAGAGGAACGATGGATCCTAGCTCTCTTAAAAGACCTGAAAAAATCCTCCAGTTACAGAATCTATACACGGCCTCCGGAAAAATATCGTTTTTCAGCAAAATCGACCTTTTTAAAAAATTCGTATCTCGGGTAATATAAAAAAGAATTCTTCATTTTTCTTCTTGCCTGTTGTCTAGATCACGGATCATCTGAATCCAAAGGAAGAGACTGTGTCTCGTTTCTAAAGGGGGCATATCTTCGAAAATGCCAATACCGGCACTCTTCATAACAAATTATAACTTTCTTAGGAAACAAAATCGATAAAATGATCTCGCCTTGCGATTTTCTAAATTTCATCTAGTTTAAAAAAAAAAATTGATTTTCGATAACATCTGACATCACAGTCATCACACTGACGTTTTGGTAAACATAAAACACTACACCTATTTACAAGATGAACAAAATTCCCCCAGAATTGCAACGTTGCCTATCTGTTTCCTCTAATAATTTCCCTTAGTTACGTTTTAGTTAAAATCGTACTAGTATTTAGTTTTAAATTTCTATGAATACGGTGTGGCTAGTAGCCAACTAAAATTTCTTAGTAGCGACTAACTAGTCATTTTCTAGTAACGTATTAATATTAATTAATAATTTAACACCAGCCTACTTTTAGTATTTTACACTAATATAATCGTGCTCATAGCTTGTGATTGATCACTTAGGCAGATGTAATTTAATTTTTTCTTCAAACGTCAGAAAAACATGACATTTCTTAACTCATTTCATGACATTAAAGTTTGACATTTTAGACGGCTGTGCGTTGCCATTAGCAGCGGAGGCAAAAGTACTTTTTCTTACGCTGTGAGCGGAAGAAAAAGTAGGACTGATTGCTTATAAATAACGACATCTTAAATAATACAAAACTTGTATGCTTTAATTATTAAGTAAAAAAAGAACACCACAATTTAACTATTTAAACATTATAGGTATTAAAAGAACAATAATTATTTAGTATAGGTAATAAATTATTCATGGCATCTGCGGCAATTTCCGCAACCTCAGGGGTCAAAAACTGAGCCTGTCATTCTAATCTAGAATAAGTGTGGTTTAAAAGAATAATATCAAAAGAATATTTATTAAAATACCTACTTACAAAACACTCGCAGTACAATTTACACTGACACTTTGTCAAATCGAGCAACGCCGCGGCCAACGCGTACATAATAGGTATCTATAGCAACGCGTTTTTTGTTTAATAATACGCCGGCCATGCGATATTAACAGTATCAACACAATGCGTTTTTGGTGGTGAAATTCGATATTTTTTATCTTTATTTTTTTTAAGCTAATCGACGTCTGAAGAAAAAATAGCATGTTTTATTCGGAGTAAAAGCCATTTTTGTGACTCGTCTGTATTTACCGGACTCATTTTCGTTCGTCCGGCAAACCTACAGACTCGTCACAAAAGTATGACTTTTACTCCTAATAAACAATAGTATACTATTTTTATCAAAAATGGTCGATTTTACGAAATTTTTTCAAGAGATAAAAAAGTTTCTAAATGAATCATAATGTTTAATTATTTTTTTTTATTAAAAAAAAAAAATAGCTGGCAGCAAGATATTTACAAAATTTCAAGAATGGTAGTTAATTTCACCCCTTTGTGTACATGCTAGGTGGATGAAATGATTTCGTTAGATGCCTTTTGATACTAATCAAAAGGCCACCAAGATGTGCCAAATTTCATCTTTTTCCGATTACGCCATTTTGAGATAGAAATTAAAAACCATTTTTTAGCCCACCCCTTTAAGGGGGTGTAGCCGAACAGGGAAAGCTTATTTTGGAAAATTTTATATGAAGTACCCACCTTAATTTTCGACGAGGAATCTCCAGTTAAATTTTTTGCACTTTATTACGGGACACCCGTATATAGTGAAAATATATTTAAAACTAAAGTTTTTCAGCCCTCAGCACGGTATGCTACTGAAATATGTTATGCAGGGCCTTTTTTTTCATTGGGCATTAAACTTTATATAATTTTGATATAATTCTGCCATAAAAAGACATATTTCTAAAACATTTAATACAAAAATCACTTGTACAGATCATCGAGAAAAACTCTCAGAATTCGAATTAAAATAATCTATAGGTTGTTCCATTTTAATACAAAGCTATCAACATTGACATATTTTCTTCAACATATGTGTATAGCTTGAAAGTTATTTTCTAAACTATTTCACTAACGCTTTATAAAATTATAATTTATATTAGAAAAGAAACAATGCTTCTTTTTTTGTAAAAGTGTACAGCCGTCAAATCATAGACAAATTATCAAATATCTTAATAAACTACTTGATGATTGATACTACATTATAATAGTTTATTGGAATGTTCTTGATATCTCTAATCAAATATGCAATAATATACAAAGCGTTCCATTTAACATAACAAAATTATTTACTACTCTGTCAAATCAGAACACTTTGTAAAACTATAAACATATTCTAAGGTGTGTTATGGGAACAACTATTAATTACACTATTGGACAAAAGTAAAGCAACAATCTGTAAAAAGTGTATTATTTCTTGTTATTTTAATTTTTCTTTATGGAACCAGAAAAATGTTTTTGTATATTAAATAGTACGTAGTAGGCGGATGTCAATTTAATTATTTTATAATATATCATTGTTACAGTTAAACTTTGTTGTATTGTGCACATCTATTTTATTACAATTTTTTAAGGCGGTCAAAAGTACAGCAACACTTGATTATTAATTCAATATATTATTAATTATTTACTTTTTGGAAATAATTCTTACTAAGGTGTTGAATCTACTTTTTCTAACAATATGCCTAAAGGTATTGTCACAAGTATTGACTTAAAATAAAGAATATTAAACGCGTTCAATAATGGAGAGAATCATTCGAGAATTGCACGTCGATTTGAGGTGGGTCACTATACTGTATCGAGAATATTATCCAAATTTCAACAGGGGGGACATTTGCGTAATATGCCAAAATCGGGAAGACCCAGAAAAACAACGGCAATATACCGACAGATTGATTAAACGGATGTCGCGCGCTGATCCATGGAAGTCTGGTCCAAGGATAATCGCAGATATCGATAATTTAAATAAGTATTAACGAAAGAACAGTCCGAAGAAGATTAGTTGAGGGCAAGCTTTTTAGCAGATGACCCGCAAAAAAAACCTTAATTTTTGCCAGAAACAAAGCTGCACGACTTGAGTTTGCACGAGCTCATTTGAATTGGACTAAAAATGACTGGAGGAAGGTACTATTTAGTGACGAAACCCGGTACAATATTTTCAATTCCGATGGCATGCGCCGTGTAAGAAGGCCTATAAACCAGAGGTTCAATCCATTTTACGTGACACCAACAGGTAAGCAAGGCGGCGGCAGTGTACTTTTATGGGGGTGTTGTTCATTAAATGGGATAGGTCCTGTGCATTTCATTGATGGTATCATGGATCGCTTTATGTACAGAGACATTCTCCAGAATGTTATGATGCCTTATGCAGACTGGGAAATGCCATTGCGATTCATATCCAGCAGGACAATGATCCTAAGCACACCTCGAACCTTGTGAAGGAATGGTTTAGGAATATGCAAGTTTTGGAATGGCCAGCTCAATCACATGACCCAAGTCCATTAGAGAACTTGTGGGAAGAAGTAAAGAGACAAATAAGGACACAAACATTTAGAAACAAGCAGGCTCTACAGAATAAAATAATTGAAGTGTGGCAAAGTATTCCTCAAAATGTGATTTATAAGTTAATTTCTTCCATGTCCAGAAGGTGTGCAAAGGTTAATGCAAATAACGGTTATGCTATTAACTATTGATATTGTGAATGTTCTTAATATTGTTCTACTTAAGTTTCACAATGTTCTATATTTTTTTTCCAAAAAAAAATAAATATTGTTGCTTTACTTTTGTGCTATTAATTATTAATTGTATACTAATATCTTGGTCTAATAATTATCATTATGTATATTAAAGCTATATTTCCATTATATTGAGATTTACCTACTACGTGTTATTTAATACAAGAATATTTTTGTAGTTCCCTAATTCCAAAGTAAAATTACAACAATTTGTTGCTCTACTTTTGTCCAATAGTGTATATCAATGTATTTTTTAGTAAAACCGTCTCTAACTTCAAAATGATGAAATATAATTATCAAATTGTTAGTTCTATTAAATTGCCAAGTATAATCAATAATTATTTTATAACAGTTTATAACAAATTAATGATTTCATGAATTTTGTAATAATGAAGCCGAATAACGAGGAATAACCAATGTTCATAATACATCCCAACTCAAGTGGCAAAGGATACTAAACCGTTGCCCGCTGGTTAAATTATTAATTTTCTTTGTACTTACCATTGCTTAATATATCATCATCACTAGTTTGTCCCTGTTTCATGTAAATGACACCAAATTTAAAATTAACAGATCCCTCTTGTTCCTCTAAGAGTAATAAGTCTTTTTGAATATCCGGCGAGAAAATTTCTTTTGGTCCTTTCTCAACTTTGTCCATGTTAGGAAAGTTCGATAATATTTGCTTCACGGTCAGAACTTTGTTCTGCATTATGGGTAATGATATTTTCTGCGCGCCCTAAAAGTTTGTTTGTATTAGAATATTATGCAAAAGTTTACTTGGGTGCTACTATATACATATACAACGTAATATGTAATTTTCTACATGAACAAACTTATGAGAATTATACTTAAATAGGTATTAGAGCAAAATTTCCTTATAACGACAGGAAAATTAAGTAGGAGAAAGTAATTGTAATTTTAATGTTAGTAAATCCGGTGATGTAAATTGCATACATTGCAACACCCATATAATATACAGATAATGAAAGTGCAGATTTTGACATTTACTTGAATATTACCTCTTAGTTTAGTTCGGTTAGATTGCGTGCACAGACGATCCTCACAACCCATGTCTAGGTCATCACTTAAAATTTGATTAATTCTAGTATTAAAACATGTCTTGTGTTTCTGCAAACTAAATTTATTTGCAATTTATTTTGGCAAAAACCACACTTTAATTTATTTAAATATTTATTGATTGTAACCTATGCATAATACAGCGTTTAAAATTTAAGAACTAGAATGATAGTTCTTAAATGTGTCTTTTTGTTTCTGGAAACCAAAAAATATTTCGTTATTTCTTTGATAAAAACTACCGTGCAATGTATTCAAATATTTATTGCTCGTAACCTACGCATGCTTTCCTATCATAGTTGGAGTTCCAATAAGAAATGATGAAATTAAATATCGCGGCTGTAATTAAGTCAGTTCGAGACGAGCTCACGGCAACAAAAAACAGAAATGTACGTGTAGCAAAGCACATGGTTCTATGCAACGACTCTTCACATCGTATATATTTTGAGGTTTCCAATATAAAGATGTGCACTTTCATTATCTGTATAAACAATAAGAAATTGAATAAACAATGCTTAGTAAATATATTTTTGAATCAACTTTACTTTCACATTATAAATATGGTTTTTTTACGACTAATATAAAGAATTCACAGAAATTTTTATTTTAAAGGTCATCATGTAAAAGAGGATCACATCATTAGGCCAGAATTGCATCACACAGATGTTAAGAGCTTATCTATTCATTGCTCAACACAATTTTTACTTAGAATAATGGATTAAAAAACCCTTAAAACCTCCTCCATTTGATTCTGTTCTGATGGAGTGATGTAACTGGGGATCAAGGATTAATAATTGCTAGAATATTTTAAAAGAAAAATTTGCTTGTGTTACGTGTACATCTTAACCTAAAAATTATTGTTTTTTTTATACAATCCTAAGGTACAAATTATTTAACAGAAGTCAGTAAACTAGTACTTCACGTTACTAAAGTATACTTACGGTTTTTTTAAATAAAATGGCACGGCAGAGGGGCACACATGTGTTGTTATCTTCATTTAATACTATGCTTAGAAAAAAAGCTGATTTGTCATTATCTAACCCAACATAATTTTGGTGCACTGTAAAAAAAAACAGGATTTATGTAATTTGTAAGAGAACACAATTCAGATTTAACTATTATGGCTTCTTAGAATTTTCAATATTGATTGAAAAGTAAAATTACACGGTAATTTTTACACTAGTGGAATGTGTTTGTAATTGATTTTTAGCTATAATGGTAAAGGGTACTAATAATTACGAAATAATTTTATTTCAGTTACCAAAAGCACGTATGTTTCCTTTTCTTTGAAATTTTCATGTTGGTAAAGAGTCACATCAGATCAAATAAACCGTAAAACAACTTTGATTGCCATAAGTTACTAATGAATGATTTGTATTTCGAAATTAAAGAATTTCCTTGCCAGTTTGTGATTTATTATCCATCGAAAGTACGAAACTGATGGTTGTAAGCTTTTAATATATGATCAACAGTAAACACATTTCATATATTTTTTTAATTTTAAATTTATTTTTTGTTTTAATAGTATAATATTATAATGTTAATTATTAACAAATTGCAGATTTCCCGACATTAAAACCTAAACAAAATTGGGAAAGATAATAAGGTCATGCTTATTATTATTATTGAGTAGAAATAAATTGATCAACGGAACATACATACATACATTAAAAATACTGCAATAATGTATATTTTCAACTTGGCTGTTATTTTCACAATCACAATACTTCCTGGCTTTAATTTCATTGATATCTGACTTCGATATCTCGGGATCTATGATAGCTAAAAATTTTATCAAGAAACGTAAGAAAACTGGATAAGCGAATCCATGAAAATTATTTTTAAATATACAGGGGCAGCCAAGATGAGAGATATGCTTTTTTTAATGGAATGCCATCAGAATATTTTAGAAGCTACTTTAGAAGTTCCTTCCACTCGTATATTATTCTTTTTTGTTCAAATAGGGCCATCTGTACACTTAAATTAGACTTTATATTTATAACTGTGGACACAAAGAAAAATGTTAATTTATCAGCTTCGATTTTAATTGTATTTAAAACGCAACATATAATTAATTATTGTCTAAAAGTTATTTGTGGCATCTTTCAATATTTTCTTTCTGTTCTTATTTGGGATTTATGGCCACACCGATAAATTTAATGTTAGAACGGTATTTCAAACTACTAACACTTTAAGATCTATACTTACAAAAACAAAACCGGTTAATAGTGATCAAAATTCAAAAAACTGTATTTACAGTATTCCGTGTTGTGAATGTGACAAATATTATGTTGGTGAGTCATCCAGACCCTTCAATGTAAGATTGGGCGAACACAAAAGTTATATTAGAAAAAATTAAATTGAAAAATCAAAAATTTGTGAACACGCTTTCGAAAACGGACATCCAATAAATTGGAATGGAGCAAAAATTTTAACAAAAGAACCGGACAATAAAAAGAGAAAAATTAAAGAATCTGCAATTATTTTACTAAATGAAGACAAATGCGTATCAAATTATTCTGTAGATTGTTGTACAATATGGTTACCGATGCTAAAAGAAGAACTTAGCAACTTGAATATCTAATCTAATCAACTTTTCTGTGAGCGTAGTAAGTATCTATGGTTATGATATTAACATTAAAATTGTGTAATTTCACGAATTACACAAGAGAAAGACTATTTAGCATTGAGAAAGGAAACAGATTAAGTTTCCGAAACGTCTGCAAAACATCATTGTTTTTATTTTATTTTAATTATATTTTATGTCAAAAAAACAAACTTTAACTGTTCCTTTGACGTAAAGTCACAGGCGTAAAGGTTATTTTTTTTAAAATCCAGATATTTTTCAGATTGTCTGGGTAATGTTCAGAAGTGTGGCCATAAATCCCAAATAAGAACAGAAAGAAAATATAATTAATTCTCTAGTCTAATAACGTTAAAGCATGTTTAAACTAAAATTTTTTTATATATTATTTCATATTGGTAAAGTTTAACTTTTCCAAATTGATATAACTTAAAAAAAATTAAAGTTAATTACCATAACCACTTTAATTAATGAGATCTGGTGTGGAAAGGGTATTTCTCACAATTTACTTAATTATTAAATTAAGTAGCGGACGAGAATGTAGTGATAAATTATACGGTAACAGAATGTTGTGCTGCCACTAAGCATCAGGAAAATAGCCTTGCTGAATTAGAATTTGGATAAATCGCGACCACCGTTATCTGACGTTGAACAGAAATTATCTCTTAACTTATATATGTAGCTAGGGTTGTTATTGCTCTGCAAAATTAAAAAGCACATCATATCATGTTACAAATTAAAATGACGGCATGCATTTTTCCCATTTTAATTTTTAAAGAATTGTATATATTTTTGAAAGCTTTAATGTCCTTTATTTTGGAAATGAAGGCTCTAAGCTAAGGACATACATTGTGTTTGTGACAGATAATTATGATAATCCTTTATGTTACATTTTGTGTAGTAATATTGGATATGTGTTGAAGTCATGAATGGAATCGAATATATAGTTTGTCCTTAGATAAGGAAACTTCCTTATTATTGACTTTTCATTAAAATGTTATTTTTTAAAAGTTTTGCTTCTTTAGTAGATAAATATTAATATCGAAATTTGGATATCTTTAACGCTATTTATTAATAGAACAGCAATTGGAATAAAGAATTAATTTGCTAAATATTTGATTCATTTTCAGATGTAAGTAAATAAATATTTGTACATGTATGCCTGACGATCTGTTTTTCAGACCCGATAAGACGATAACACGATTAATCTTTCGAGATATTCTAAGAACAACTGGTAGAAGTATAAATGCGATAAACTCGCAGCATTGTTAATGAATATGAAGAATTTGAAAACGGCAGGGGTATATTTTCTTTAATTTCAAAATTCTCATTGAATATTCCAGTGAATAATCGCATGTTATAAAGGTCAACAAAACGATGATGGTAGCGTAGTGTGTTAGGTCACGGTTGGGGGATATTCACTGCATATCTCTCCTCTCAGGGCTGGTTGTGTTGTATGTGTGTCCTGATTGAGTAGTGAAATAGCCAAGAGGTTAATAAAAATCTTTTGCTAAGTCGTGCTTCCCAGTTTGTAAAAGTACATAAATGTGTTGAAAATTTACTTTTATAGTACCTATTTGTTTAATTATATTGTTTAATCATTAGGTCGATTGAATTATTTTCATTACCAAACTGTGTGACAATTAAACTATTATTAAAATATTAAATTATCAGAAACTGTTAAAAAATCCTGACATAAGTGAAAATTTTTCATGGGGACTTGTCCAGTTACCATTAAATTTAGACTATTATGATTTTTTCATATACGTGATTGGAAATGGATTAACACAATAGTTTCAACACAATTTCTATAAGCAAGTACGTAGTGAGTTGTTTCACGCTTTCAATAATCAATGGCAATAAAATTTCAAATTATTACATAACACTTATAACGAATTACGAAACGTCGAATAGAGTTAATAAGAAAATGACTACTACTTACATTTTCCTAGAAAGTATTTGAAGTACCATCTTGTTTGGTATTCGGGGTTTTCGAGTACTGGCGTACTTGGTGAACCAAACATCTGAAAATAAAATTATTTAAAGAAACATTTTTCAAAAATATTACTTATAGACAGATTTTTGTCAACATAATATGTATTCCAACTTGTATATTGAACACGTTGGACTGTGCATAGTAAATATATAATACCCTAGTGAGCGGCAAGACAAGTGTTTTGATATACGTTAATATTTAATTGTAGTTTCAGATGTATAAAAATATTTACATATACAGGGTGAACGTTTTCCGACCTGCAGCGTGGGGATATCGCTTATCTTAAGAGATACGAAGTTGGTCAAATTAAAACATAGTTGTACATTTTTATGTTGATCAATAATCTGAAAAGAAATTTGATATATCGTTTTTAGTTTTGATGATATTTGAAAAAAAAAAACGAAAAATCGTGATTTTTATTTTTAATTTTTAAATTGAAAACTAATAAACCGTATTTTAAACAAAGATATTCTTAAGGCACTTTTTTCCGAGGAATCCAAATATGTCATTGCATTTGTCATGACGTCTAAGATGGCAGTCAACTTTATTTTTTCTTATGAGCGCCATATTGGATTTCACATTTTTTAATACTTACATAATTTTTTTTATTACGGTGATGTACGACACATGATAGTTTAGTTTTATATTTCGATCAAAATTGAAAATTATTCATGTTTGCAAAGGGTGCTTTAGAAACGAAAGCATCACTTCTGTTTTAACAAACTTTCATTGTTTAGCTTCATTTTGAGACTCGGTATTTACAATTTTGCGACTTTCACCAAGAAAATGGTATTTTCAAGTGAAGAACAACGTGATAAGGTGGGCCATTTGAGCATTTGTTATAGTTTTCTGTTTTGTTGTTTTCGATTTGCTTTACTGTAAATAATAAATATTCAGCATACCTAATCTCTTGAATTTTACTTGAAAATCGTATAAAATTTAGCCTAAGTGTAAATGCTGTGACTTAAAATGAAGCTGTCAACATTTTGTCTAAAACAAAAATGATGCTTTTGTTTCCAAAGCACCCTTTGCAAAACTGAATAATGTTCAATTTCGGTCGAAATATAAAACTAAACTATCATGGGTCGTACTTCACCGTAATTAGAAAAAAAAGATGTATTTAAAAATGTTAAAATCCAATATGGGGCTCATAAGAAAAAATAAAGTTAGCTGTTGTTTTCTTGCCATCTTAGACCGCATGACAAATGCAATGGCATATTCGGATTCCTCGAAAAAAAAAAGTGCCTTAAGAATGTTTTTGTTTAAATACATAGTTTTATTATTTTTCAAATTAAAAATTAAAAACGAGAATCACGATTTTTCGTTTTTTCCTAATATCTTTAAAACCAAAAACGATAGATCAAATTTCTTTTCTGATTATTGATCAGCATAAAAATGCGCAGCTTTGCTATAGTTTAACCGATCTCTTAAGATAAGCGAAATCCCCATGCTGCGGGGAGAAAAACGGGCACCCTGTAGTAAAATCAAATGGGCCTTGTTGCTCAAAGTTTTGATTTTTGTCAAAATTTGTATACCATTTACATAGAATTAGAACGATATAGAAGATAACCTTTATTTGTTTGTTTGCTATACTTCCCCGTGAATGAATAACTTTTAATTAAAACAATATTCGATTTGAAGAATATTAACTGCTGAAAATATTTTTCCTCGTAATTTTCCAATTAAAATAAGAAAATTGTTTCATCTTATTCAACTAAAATGTTACCATTCAATTCGAAAATATTAATATTAATCTTCTACGTAGTTTCAGGGATGGCATGAAAAAAATTAAATTAATATAGACAGGACTTACTGGCAATGTCTAACTTAATTATTTACGGTATACTCTAATGAATTTTTTTGGAGATGTAAATATCCGAGGCATGTTTATTAAATTTTAGTTAATTAATAAAAAAAATTGAGTTAGATATTTCTCGCCTTGTTCGAATATAAACACAAATGGTTAACACCTATGTCCAGGTATTCGTTGGGCAGATGTAGCTACTCTGGGAGCCCTTTAATAATTTAGAAAGAATTAATTATTCAGTGCATTTTCTTATTGGAGACCGAACTATCGAACTTTTTGATACGACAATTACCACAGCCAAGACATGTTTTTGTAAAATATTAAAATTTTCGGAAATATTTCAGGAAATATTTGAACACTAAAATTTTCTATGACACTATACCTATATGGGTATACTCTGCAAAATTACTTATGAATGATTTATAAATATTATAGATACTTTTTGCCTTACCTATTCCCAAAGGTAAAATGAAATTATGACGTGACAGGTACAAGAAAGTTAGAACGACATTACAGTGGATTATATTGGTTGAATTATTAATTATTAGAATTTATAAAATTTATCATTTATTTTCTTAATAAAATAAATATATATTTTTATCATAGTATTGAAAAACTTGTGTAAGTTGAAATGAAAATGAAATAAGAAATAAATTATATAAATATTAAATATAAGACATATTGTAGAAAATGAAATCGTTGTACTCTTAAGTATCTTTTACGTGGAAAAAAATATAATGACAGAATTTGTCTATGACTATTAGTAGAGTAGTAATGGCGGAGCTGGGTCTCCCCCCACCCTTTTTTTTTTGTGGTGGGGGGTAACTAGGGTAATTCGAGTAATGTAGGTAATTAGACTGATGTAATTGCAATAGAGGTAATTAGAGTATTGTCGGTAATTAGCCTGATGTAGTTGCAATAGAGGTAAGTAGAGTAATGTGCAGTAATTAGACTGATGTAATTGCAATAGAGGTAATTGGAGTGGTGCAATGCAATTGTAGTTGTAATTAGTGTATGTACCAATATGTGTATGAGTACTCCAAGTAGTGGTGGTGGGGTAGCTCAGCTAGACTGCTATAAAGAAGATGTAGTCGCAACACAAAATCATTTCTATCGTGTTCTATCGTGAACCATCTACAGCTAACAAATCAGCCTAGTGCAGTCAGTGACTTCAGTTATTTCAAGTGAGCAATATCTTATATTACTCTTTATAATTCTTTCATTATATTCATTTTAAATATGGCAATTTCCGAAGTTGACTTATTAGCACTTAATGAGCTAATAAATCAAGATATGCAGGTTTTAGAGCAAAGATCCATTTCAGCGTTAATTTTAAATAAACCTTATATCATAAAAAAAATATCTTTGGTTAATACAAGATTTGGAAAATCAATCATAGTAACTTTGTTTGAGGAAAGTTCAATTACGACTTTTAAATCATTTTTACCGAAACGGTTTGTGGAAATTATATGTGAGAACACTATCGATAAAATAAATTCGTCAAATGGTAAAGTTACATTGACATATTTAGGACAAAGTTCTCCAGCTTATCCTGGAGCAAAATCTAGTCCATTAATAAGTTTCGGTGTTTAATTCTCAAACAAAAATAATCGTAAAGTATTTAAGTTAGCTAAGTTTAAGTATTAAGTAGAAATGGAATATTGTGGAAGAATGCTAGGAGTATTATAGAATAGTATCACTTGTTAGCCTATAAAGATTCTGATATATCTAAATTGACATTTGTACAACATATTTTTACTTCGTGTACACCAATAGCTCAAACGTAAGTCCATTTAGTGCTGTTTTTTATGTATTTTTTTACATTTCATTTTTTATTTGTAGGTACGCAGCAAAGATGTGGATGCAATATTCAACCCAAACATGGACCCCTGCAGAAGACATTAAATCTGCCATTGAGAGATTGTCTTGTAAACTAGATGACTTAATAAGGGATGCATTGGTTTCATTAAATTATGATATGAATATCTGCTTCGACGCTGAAGAAGTTCGACGGGTTAAAGAAGCTTCTAAAGCGTATAGCATTGGTGTAAATCTATGTGGTAGATATTCCCGTGGCTTCTTAAATTTGGATGAGTTTTGTGAGCATATGGACAGAGTGGAACTAAAACATTTTCTATACGAGATAATGGAGTACCTACCTAAGAATATTATTGAAAAATATCAACTCGACCAGTCTGATGTAGAAGATAACAATGTAGATACATAAATAATATTCATCTTCTATTGTCATATTTATTACACCAAATATTGTATGTATCTGTAGTAAACAATATTCTGTATTTTATATTATATTATAAAACTGAATAAATAAAATACACATTAAAAGATTACATTCATTTTATTTCATATTTCTTATTACACAACAAAAAATACAATCATAGTATAATTAGAACAGTTTTTATTTTAATTTTATATTTAATTCTACAATTACATTCTGAGAAAATAAACAGTTGCAAGTACATCATGATTATTGTTGATAAAATTATCCAGATATCTTGATAGAAATAGGTTGCACTACTTAATTCCACAATAATAAATATTTTCTTTTTTTACTTGACATCGAGAAAACCATTCTGAACCGAGCCATCTAATGCGTTATAACTTAAATATGTATCATGAAGTATAAGTGCATACACTCGAGTTTGTTCCGGAAATTTCGCTTTTCGTGTTTCAAATTCTATTTTTATGTCGACAGTAGATGATTTCACTGCAACAGGTTGGTGTGAACAATCAATGACAAACAAAGGATTCTTCCTGAATTCCCCAAGATCCATCATGGGTTCGCTCATATCTTTATCATAGTAACTACGTTGGAAGTTCTCATAAGCATAATATGCTGCAGAATCGAGCTTCTTATCGAAATCTAAATTCCAACGTTCATATGGATATACTTCAGAGTTTAGAAATAGTCGAATATTATTTATGTCTGCGTGTTTGAACTGTGTAACATCCTTTGTTCTATCATTGGCCTGATCAGTGCCTTGAAAGCCAAGAAGGATGAAAAGTGGGCTTTCAAGACGGGTGGAGAGTTTAAGAGCCCATATGTCATAGGTAGTATCGCGTAGACAGGGAAGCTCATAAAAATCCCACGCACGGTAGACCATCTTAACTTTGGTATTATTACCACTTTTATTAATTCGATTCAATAATTTTAACTTTTGTCGATCTTCAGGTACAATGTGCCTTATCTTCCACTCAATTTTGCTGATTTCCAACTCTGCATCAACCTCACCGATATAGGAGTCTTTAAATGAGCGTGCAATTATCATAATTAATTCTTGCTTCACATTCAGAATGCCTTTGGTATAATCTTCTGCAAAACCCATAAGGAACTTAAGGGGTAGTTTGCCACTGAACACGTGACTGGTGGTATCTAAAATATCTTGTCTCTTTTCAGTGAGACCCCAACCTGTTGTTATTAATGAGCGTGCATGCGTTTGCCCATACGACACCATAGTTTTCATTGTGGTAGTAATACCAGGTCTTCTGACTACTGCTACTTGTTCACCACCCATTTCCAGTCGTATCTCTTCAAAGAGAAATGCTAGTGCATTATTTGATAAATAACAACGCTTTGTGGTGTCGCTAGGAGTAAATTTTCCCTCTATGTATATATAACTTTCTGAAATGTCGAGTATAACATCTTGAAAATTGATGGGAATACGTATTTCATCAGAGTTTCTGTAATATGGGGATCCATATGGTTTATATGTATGCTCATGTAGGCTAACTAGGGAATGATCTAACACAGGTTCATCAAACACCTCAAGTTTGTCACTAGTTGCAGTAGCCACCATTATTATGACCAATTTTTCGCAGTTTTAATCCAATAGATTTTAAAAAGGCTTGATCCTCAGCTGACAATCTATGTCTTAACTGTTTAAGGTATAGACTTTGAATGAATTGCTTTCCACATCTCCCTTTCTTTTTATCCATACTGTTGTTCGCTACAGTATCATACTGATGGTGATGTACTTGCTGTCGCTGTTTATATCGAAAACCCATTTGGTTGGTGATATCCGACTTTCTTCAATTCTAGCCTTACAATAATTTTCTCACCTCGAAAATCGATCAAATCACCGTTGTCGTCCAGTATGCGTAGTGTGATGTTGTCTATTAACTGACGCCCTTTAGGTCTAACAGGTAAATATATGATATTTTTGGGTTCTCTAGTAAGTTTGTAGCCAGGCTCAACGTCTATGTCAAATTCAAAGAGAGTGTGTGACTCTTCTGCATTCAGATAAGCTCCAGAAATAATATTGCAATCTACGCGTATCATCCTTACTTTCATAATATCAACAGGCTGTGTTGATTCGTAATTTTTATTTGGTTGTAAATATATTGGTCCAAATCCCAACAGACTTCCTATTGAATTTGGTTGTCTAAAATCTATTTCATACTTTGACAAAATCTCGCACTTTAAGGTATTGTTGTTTGCCCTTAAAGTGAATATTTGCGTGTAATCCTTTCCATCAATATTCATAGCTTTCAACATTGCAGCATAGATTTCATCAATTTCATAAGCCCCCAGAGGTATGTGAACAGTAGTGAATGTATCTTTAGCACTAACCCTATATTGGAAGATGTTATTTGTTTCATCCACATTGTATATGGAGTTGTAAGAGTAGAATCCAATTAAACCTAACCCATGACGACTGCTCCTATCCAGTTCAATGGGTGGATCAAAGTTGACACTTAGCTCACTTAAGCGGCTCGTGTTGACACTTAGCTCACTTAAGCGGCTCGTTAGTGTGAACGTGTACGACATGACTGATATAATTAAATTGTGTTACCCAATTTATTGTGGATTACAGCAATAATGGTATAATTTCCTCTTCTTAGAAGTTGATGGTAATATATTTACATTGTTATTGGATGCCACATTTACATCGTTTACCTTACAATAGCAGCAAAACATTTTTCTAGGTGTTGGACCATCATTTACGTCAACATTGCTTTCATAATCATTAAGGTAATGTTCTGTACAATATTGATATTTTAATATATCGACATCGTTCTGAAGATGTGTAGGTAGCTTATCCCATACTAATGCAATTTCATGTGAAGCCAACCCAATCATCACCTCTTTGGGCATATCTGCTAGTTGTTGTTTGCTCATCTTCAACAGACTACGCAAACGGGAGAATGCAATTAGTGAGTGACCCATTCGCTTGATACCTTCTCGATCTATTGCTGGGGTCATAGATTTCAGTTCCATGGCGTTTTATATTTGTTTCGTAGAGAGAAACTTTAAACACAAATGTCCACACAACACTGTGTTAAAATTCTGTACACGTTTGTAGTTATAGAATATTTGGTTGGCCCTCCTTGAATCGTTATTGAAATATGTAACTAATTCTATAGGTGGGGGTAAGTCGCCAAAACTATCAAAATAATTTACTAAACTACCTCGTTTTTTATATGCCACCCAATGTGTCCCAGGACCATATATACTATCCAAATTGATTATTGCGGATTCATTGTAATGTGGCCCATGTCTTGGTAGTGAGTCACGCATAAATACACCTCGAAAGTATGCTACCTTCATTTTATTAGCATAATATTTAAGATCAATGTCGGTAAGAGGTCTCCGAGGTAGGGAGTCTATTAGTTTTTTGAATTCTGTTTTAGATAAAGACCCATCCCGTTTCGGTATGGCTTCATATACATCCCCTTACCACTTTTCATAGCGATTGCTTCCATACTTCTGTTGTGTCGATTTGCTTCAGCTAATTCTTCTCTACCCTTTTTCACATCATTTACAGCTTTAGCAATACCAGCAGCCGTACCAGCCAAACTACCCAATGCAGATAATCCAGCAAAAATGGGTATTAGAGGTAAAATACCACCAACTTTTGGAATTGGTATAATTCGAGGTGTTTGAATATTGCGTTTTCCACCGGCCTGTTTTATATATCGACGTGCAGCTTTTAGAGCAATTTCAGTCACCTTCTTTTGGTCTTTTACTTTTTTGCCTCCAGCATTTCGCAGTGTGTCACGCACTTTTCGTACTATCCCAGATCCAAACGCTGTCTTTTTAACATTCTTCTTACCTTTCTTTGTTTTCTTGATGATTCGTTTCCTTATTGGATTGCGAGATATTGTTGAATTACATCCCATACCAAGACGTTGTTTTCCCTTCATTATAGTTGTGACTAACCAAGCAGCTGCCTTTTCTCCACGTCCTGCGTCTTTGGATTTCACCCGTTTCCACGCAGCCTGTTCAAGCTGATAGTCTGCTTTATGGCGGGCTGCTTGATTACTGCTATTTTTGTCGTATGCAATATCGTGTTGCTTACACGCTTTATCGAGCTGATTTATGCCAGAATCACCTCGTGCTAACCTTTTATTTAAATCTGTGCCTGGACCACAAAATTGATAACCTGGCAAATGCAACTCGACGGGGAGCTTATTAATCAGGGAATTAACTAATCCTCCACCGCGCTTCGTACGTTTTTCACGTGTGTATCGTATCGTAGAAACCATTTAAATAAGAGTTGTAAATCACACATCTACTTATATAACATTTAGCCGCGGTACAATGCACATTGTGAAACAGAAACAAACGCTTTCTATAGATAATTTGGATGAAAAAGTTGGGCGTGGGTTAAGTGCTGATAATCGCCATGGACCACTACTACCTTCAACTGTACGTGCCCTCATAATAGGACCCTCGAATTGTGGGAAAACAAATGTCTTAATATCTTTGATCACGCATCGTTTAGGTTTACGTTTTTTAAATATTTACCTATACTCAAAGTCTATAAATCAACCCAAGTATGAGTATCTACGTAATGTATTAGCGCCGATTGAGGGGTTAGGATTTTATACATTTAGTAATGGTACGCAAATAGTGGAACCATCCGAGGCAAAGCCAGAGTCTGTGTTTATATTTGACGATGTAATATGTGAGAAACAAGATGTTATAAGGGGATATTTCAGTATGGGCCGACATAGAAATGTGGATTGTTTTTATCTTGGCCAGACATACTCTCGAATCCCGAAGCAGCTAATAAGAGACAATAGTAATTTAATTGTTGTCTTTAAACAGGACGACATGAATCTGCATCACATCTTTTCCGATCATGTGTCACCTGATGTAACGTTTACAGTATTTCAAAATATGTGTGCAAAGTGCTGGAATGACAAATATGGATTTCTAGTGATTGATAAGGATAGAGAAGTACAAGGTGGGCGATATAGAAAAGGGTTTGATAGCTTCATATATCCATAATGCATTTTATTAAAAACTTCACTTGAATTACATACGTCGTTAGGATTACTTCGTTTACGTATGCGCTAAGATGAAGGTTACCAAAGATAATAAAAAATATAACAATCTTGCACATCCCAGTAGCGAAATAACACTCAAGCGACAGCTGATTGAGGCAACAGATGCTGTGCGGAAGAAGTTTAACTATATCAAGAACAAAGATATGGAGATGCACGTAACACTTGAAAAGATCTACCAACCGATAACTGAACCTTTAAATGTTATATCTTCAGCAGCAGAGAACAAATCTCATATCCAACAATTACATTCAAAACCATCATCATCAAGGGTGTCCACCCAGAGGGCTGTATCATGGGAGAGTGCTTCTGAAGAAGGATCCGATAAGTATGTAGGTGGTGATGATGTTCCACATTATATCCCCATTATGGAAACACCACCATCGTCAATAAGAACAACCCCTGTATCCGAAACTTCTCCAGCTAGTAAACTAGAAAAAAGACATGAGGTTGTAAAAAGACATATACAAAATTTAAAATCTGGTGATTCCAAGTATGATAGTTTATATGGAGTGCGTGTAGATCCCAAGACAGGCAAACTGCTGATGGGCAATGCCGAAATACGTTTTTCCCATGGAAATATTACGCTATGGTATGGCAATAAGAAACTTGGCGTGTATCTAGGTAGTCCTAAATTGTACGATCTAATATTTCTAAAACGCCCAACAATTTTAGATGATAATAGAGAGGGTGTTCTCGATGATGAATGGAGTAAGATATATGGAGAAATACTAAGAAAAACAAAGGCACCTTACAAAAAATTCGATGTAGCGAATGGCTATAACACTACTAAGCGTGGAAAATTTCACAAAATTATCAAACCATTAACATCTTCTACAATTGCGACACGATCGTCAACAAGTGGTCACGGCTTAAAACGTGTACCTACCCACAAATTGTACAGAAATAAAGATAAAGAATATATTTTTTGGAATAAACCCAGCGAACTCGTGGATCGTCTACGTCTACTATGGAGTTCGAAAATAGCGGGAAATAACAACCACGACAATGAAATAATAGAAATAATATCAGAACTTAGGGAAGAAAAAATAGTGTATTAAAGATGAAATAAAACATAGTATCATTATACTTAATAAGTATTATATAGTCTGCAATTTATAAACCGCATCAGATGCAGTCAGAAATGTCTACTGTAAACACTATCGACAAATTTGGACGCAGCAAAAGAATTAGTGCGAGTAAGTTAATAGCCCATCGTGGATTACCTGGCGTGGGTTTTAAACTTACCAGAGATAATCACTATGATATTGAAAATAAGCGTTTAAAAAATTTAGGGGAACCTGTCGATGATCAAGATGGTGCAACATGTAATTACGTTAACAAGCGTCTACAAACAAATGATGAAAATGCTGCCAAAGCTATTTTTGATACAACCGATGTAATTATTGGGGAAATGAAAAAATATGTTGATGTGGGACTTATAAGAAGTGGAGAAGAAAATCGCGCTATTTTCAATAAACAAAATAATGAGATGATGCAGAAAATGAAAATAGAAATGAGGAAATATGTTGATAAAGCAATTTCTGAAGTTAAACGTTCGGCCATAAACAATCGCAATACTTTAATCACTAGAATCTCTAAATTAGAGCATATTGCCACCGAACTCCAACCAAAGAAGGTGCAATCCGGAGGCCTAGCATTTCCACCAGAACTAATGCCTGAAGTTGATATATAGCTGAAGACAATTTTATAGTGGAGGTTAGCAGCGAAAAATTACAAGTTGTTAACGAGTTACATAGAAATGCTCGACGAAATTTTCGTAGAAGGCGAACCATAATTAAGGGGTTTGGTGATTTGTGGCAAGCAGACCTAGCTGAAATGCAGCCATACGCTGATAAAAATAGAGGGTATCGTTATATTCTTGTAGTGATTGACTGCTATTCCAAGTACGTATGGACCAAACCTATTAAAAATAAAGCAGCTGTAGAAGTTACCAAGGCTATGCAGACTATTATTCAAGAAGCAAATTATTCACCGAGAAATTTACAGACCGATAATGGTACTGAATTCTATAACAGAAAGTTCTCCGCATTAATGAAGCGGCACGAAATTAATCATTATTCTACGTATAGCACAAAAAAAGCAGCAATTGTTGAGCGAGTAATCCGCACATTAAAAAATTGGTTGTATAAAGAATTCTCAGCTATGGGTAAATATAAATGGCTCGATATCCTACCAAACGTTACAAAAAGTTACAATGACAAAGTCCATCGTACAACTGGCAGAAAGCCCATTGATGTCAAACCAACTACACATTTAAACGTATATAATTATATTAAGATTGCTCTGAAACCGAAATTTCATCTCGGTGATATAGTTCGTATTAGCAAGTATAAAGGTGTATTTGATAAAGGGTTTACACCGAACTTTTCAACAGAACTTTTTAAAATTACCAAAATAAACATAACAAATCCCACAACTTACCTGATAGAAGACTTGTTTGGACACCCAATCAAGGGATGTTTTTATGAAATGGAGCTACTAAAAGCAAAATACCCCGATGTGTATCTAGTTGAAAATGTATTAAAGAAGAAAGGAAATAAAGTGCTGGTAAAGTGGTTGGGGCTATCTGTAGAACACAATTCGTGGGTTGATATAGCTTCTATTGTTTAAAATTGTCATTAACTAGAAAAATATATTAATGTATCATTATATAGTTATGTCGATTGAAATATTTTAATATGTGTCACAAATGAATAATAAAATGAATATACTTTATTAATATTTATTTAATTTATTTCCTTCATTTTAAATTGTAAAAAAATTAAAAATAATCATTTTTTTTTTTTTTTTTTTTTTTAACACTTGAAAGATAATAAACATACACATAAATGTTTTAATTCCTTTTTATTTTCCTACAATCTATATTATAAGAATGATACAAATATACATATAACATAAAACATAAAATTAATTAAATATAATTAAAAATTATAATTAAACATTAAACAAACATAAAAAATAATATAAAAAGTACAAACTAGAAAATCTAATATTATTATATGGGTACTGTTCTTTTTCCAGTATTATTGCACACAAAACAACCTTCGATGGCACCGACTGTCACTGTGTCATCGCCACAAGCTTTGCACTTTATGGTAGGTACGTCCCACCACTCAACCGTGTTGTGCAGACTTGCGTGTTGGTGAACAGCCCCCTCTACGACCATGCGAGAATACGATACGTAGCACCTAGTGCACATAAAGTATTTTCCCTGGTCAATGCTGCATACCACAACGAAGGCCGCTGTAGCACACACCTTGTCCATTGTACCAGCCACCATATCTTTTATCTGGAAAGCCATCTCGTGCTGGTCTTCCTCGATGAGGTCCGCAACATCGACTTCTATACCATCGTCCACCATTTCGTCGACTCCATCGTCCACTATACCATTTTCGCCGCCTTCGATGACTTCCTGGATATCGATGTTGGCACCATTGGCATCAACATCAGCAGGTGCTCCAATCTCCACAGCCTCAGCAGGTACCCCCATCTCCGCAGCCTCATGATTAAACAGCATCCAATTATTGGAATCTTCTTGCGCCAACCGTCTTAGAATAGATATAATAGATGGATTTGCCATTTCGATACGTGGTATATAGATAGAAATAGTAAATGCAACTAAGTTTGGTTTAATATTACTCCCATATATATAGTAGTGTGGGGAGGGAGTCACTCTAAAATAATAGAGGGGGTATTCATATCCAATCATAGGATACGTGTTATTATGAATTTTAATTAGTGAAGTTTGACACCTTAACCACTCGGCCAACCTGACTTATTCATTGATTCAGTAAAACACTATACATTAAATGTTTACCCCCTCTCCATCATCAATAATAGAGGTGCCTGTAAAGTAATGTTTGTAGGAGGCGCCACTGCTGGGGGTGGAGATTAGTTTGCTTTATATAACACACAGCAACGCTCTTGTTTGTCAGATTTAAAATTATTAACATCATGGACACTTCTCAAGTAAATTGCGTCTCCTCCAGCACCGACTCAAAATCAACGTCATCGACCTGGTCAATGCCTAGTGAATACGGCCCAGACAGCAGTGATTGGTGGGAACGGTCACCTCCATCGTATTCGATAGACGAAGAGGACCAGGAAGACGAAGAGGACCAGGATGACCAAGCTACCCCAGATAGCATTGACGACAGACCAATATCACCTTCATCTTATTGGATAGGTGAGAATCTAGGCGAGGACCAAGATAACCCCCCGGACAGCAGCACTGATAGGGCAACATCACCATCAGCATGGTCTATGGAAACGGTGTTCTACGATCCAGACGGCCAGCCATCACCTGACCAGAGCCACTGGTCAGATTATCAGCTCTTGATAGAGTGCGATAATGTCTGCGAGGGAACAGATTAGGCATCCATATAAATTAAACATTGTAAATAATTTAATAAATAGTTTTAGTAAATAAATTAATTGTAAGTCATTTAATACATTTATTTACTTAATAAACTCTTAAATATTTATTTAATTTATTTCCTTCATTTTAAATTGTAAAAAAATTAAAAATAATCATTTTTTTTTTGTATAATTTTAAAAGTTTCCTACAAAATAATATGTTATTACAATACTAAAAATATATTTACAGTTTATGGTTATAATATATATTACATACACACATACATATATACAAATAATATAATTTATTTATAATTAAGACACCAACAGTCCCTATTATGGTGAGTCCAACTACTATAAAACACACCAATGCGATCACACAAGATGAGTGCCCCTGACATACATTTTATGCAAATGTTGTTCCAACAATTGTCCTCGTACTTACTACAGTACACGCATCGTTGTCTTAATTGTGGTTGGTCTGCTTTGCAAGCTTCACATACGTCTCGATATATACCAAAATTCGTTCTTTTGAGTATGGTAAGACAATTGCGACATTGTGTTTCATTTGGACAATTGTCTCGAAATTCTTTTTTCTGCACTGGGTTCTGAATTACACACTTTTTGCACAGTCCAGTGCATGGGTTGATAATTTGCTTCCTCCATGCAGTATAGCAATTATGGCAAATTCTTGAATTATTGTAACTATACGGTTGTACTGCTATTATTGGTTTTAATTTCCACTCTCTTGGTAGGACCATTGTATGCACTTCTGTTTTAAGACACGATTGTGTTACGTAAGAAGTTTGAATGCGTTCCTCTTGTGGTCACTCTTGGTTTAAATAGCTAATAGTAAACTTGACGCAATAGGAAGGGCGTCACCGTCACGAATTATAGAATATAAAACGGAGGAGGTTTAACATCAAATCAGTTGAGTTCCAACATTTAAAGATGGCTTATAGACGATTCCTCACTGAACTGGCAGAAAATGATATGGGTGCAATGGTGTTACACCGAGATGGTGTAAATCAAGAGCTTCAGGACTTGAATCAAGATGCTGTCCACAGGGGGGATCCCATCATCGTGGAAAATATCAATGTCGACCAAGAGGGTGCCGACTGGGGAGATGGCAACCTGGTTCCCGTCAGTGTAGATGAAGGTCTTGGGGATGATGTGGAAGACGAAGCGGGAGAGTTAGCCTTCTCCGGAAAAATATTAAACAATTATGATGATCGGCGGAGACTATATTGCACGTCAGCGTCTTTTGTCATAATCAGAACCAGGCCGGATGCAACCAAACACTTCCTGTGTGGGCTATGTTATATATCCTATACACGGATAGTGTCCGGACGTCACCAGCATGTAAATATTCACAAAACGACGACGTTGGATGGTGCAATGATAACGAAATGTAAATGTTGCAGCACAAACTTGGTGCAATTGCATCGAATTGAAGTATGTCATACATGTAATAATGTAAATAAAATAATTGCGTGAACGATACAACGTGTTTTACTAAATTTGATTCGTTATAAGTAGTATTTATTAATGTAAATTTATATTTCATTTTATTTTTAAGTTTAATTGTATATATTTTTTAATTAATAAAAATATTTGTGCCACCCTGTATATTACAAGTTGTGAAAATTAGTAAATCATATAAATATTAAAACAAATGAACATATGAATGATTTTATTAAAAAGTATTTTGAAAAAAAAATGGTTATCTTTTATTTATTATTATTTAAATTAAATTAAAATATCTCAAGATATAAACTGATTCAAAATAATACAGTTGTAAATGTATAAAGCCGATAGCTTGGGTTGATTTTATAGCCTAAGGCCATGCGACCCTGCCTGGTAAATACGGATCGATGAGCAGGTAGTTTTTTGTTGAAATTAGGAAATAGACCTAACTCTTGTGGGGCGTTCGAGTAGCCGAGCGGGCAAAAACGCGTCGATCTTGAGGTCACTCAGAAGACCACAGGATCGAATCCTCGGACGCCCCCCGGAGAAAGGAGGTGGTGGTTCTCCGGTTTTTTTTTAAATTTGACCTTTGACCTTTCCTAATTAACCATTAATTTTGATTTTCATGTGTTTAAAATTCGATTTTTTTAATTTTTTTTTTTTTTTTTTTTTTTTTTTTTTTTTTTTTTTTTTTTTTTTTATGTTGTTATTAACCTATTAAACTCTTTATTTATTTAAATTAATTAACCTTTACATTATGTGTTTATTCATGTCAAACATGTACTCATAATATGCACAATTAATTAATTACATGTGGTGTATTTATTTTATTAACTAATTAATTTTTTTATCATTTTTTATTCACTTTTTAAAATTTGTTTTAAACTTTTTTATATTTATTTTTAACAATATATTCTTACATAATAATACACAGTAATTTATTTTTTATCATTTTTTGTCTTTTATTTGTATCATTTTTTTGTAATTATTTGTCATTTATTTTTTTGACAAACTTTTTAATTTTTTTTAATATTTTTTTATTAATAATATATTTTAAACCTAATTAACAATCTTATCTGACTAACAATATTCTTAAATAACTTAAAAATCTAACTTAATTAATTTGCCTTTATTTGTATGCTCTTTTAATTATTTTTGTCATTTATTTTTTTTGACAAATTTTTATTTTTTTTTTGGGGCATTTATTTTTTTAATTATTTTTGTCATTTATTTTTTTTGACAAACATTTTAAATTTTTTTTGGCATTTATTTTTTTAATGTTTTTTTATTAATACTATATTTTAAACCTAATTAACAATAATCTTATCTAACTAACAATATTCTTAACTAACTTAAAATCTAACTTAAAATAACTTTCCGCCGCGTGTGCGCAAATGCTCAGCCACCCATTTGATCCGAAATAAACCTCATCTGCTTTGCAGTTTTGTCGAGAGCCTCCCTTTGTCTCTTTACGTCGGCCTCTAATTTTGCGGCTCTTTCCCGCATATCAGCAGCACGACGCAAGATTTTCGGATGATCCCGACAAAGCCTCAAATTTAAATCATGTGTTCTCTTAAGTTGACCGTATATTTTAAAAAATTGTTTAACAGATGTTTTGGTGTCAACTTGCGAGAACACCTCCGATTCAGAATCAGAGTCCGCTTGTGCTGGGAGCGGATTCTCATTAACAATCGGAGCTACCTCTGGCGGCGGTGGCAACACCGCATTAGAGCAACCCGGTTGTTCTAATGCGTCATTGCGTGGTGGTGGCAACACCGCATTAGAACAGCTTGGCTGTTGTAATGCGCTATTGCCAGGTAGAGGTACAGCCACAAACGACGCAGACGGTTTTACCTGCCCTTTACCTGCCGAAACCTTATTTTTTTTTGGTGAAGCAGGTAGCGGACTTAGAGGGGCAGGTACAACTGTCTGCGCGAAATCCATTATCTCGTCCCATAAAGTCGCGTCACAGTCTATGGATTGTGTTTCTGTACGTCTACCTTTACCTTTTGATGGCGCCGACGACGACTTTGTGTTTTTATTGTTGTTTACATTACTAGGCAAAAAGTCGTCATCGGAGTCATGTGCCACCAGAGACATAGATGATTTGCGCGGATGAGATGCGCGTACATCCTGACACCCTGAAGTAGATGGTGTGACTTTAAATTTTTTGTTTAAAGCCAAACCATGTAATTTCGGGGTATGAACGGCTTTACCTGCATTACTCCTGGATACGGTGACATTGACGGTATTGCCGAGGTCACCATCTTCAAGGTGCAAAACAGGTAAATCTGCGCCAGGATGTATATTGCCGTGCATCTGCTGATGGTGCCCATGATACGCTAGCTGACTACCGCCTTCGTTAGAACACGAAGCGCCCCCAACGTCAGCAGCAATACCATCTTTAACAATAATGTTGTTTAAAACATTAACCCTGCCAGAGGATGGATTTTTTATTGCTGACTTCACAGCACCGCCATTAATGGCGGAACCTGACGCCGTAGATGCGTCAGGTGATGGTTTAAACGTAGCCAAATACGTCATTAAAGTCAAGGGCGGTAAAGTTGGTGGCGGTGTCGACGAGCGCCTTTTACGCCCACCAGCAGATGATACATTTTTAACGGTTCTTACCATTTTGTTCACAAAAACTGAGCAATGAAATTCACGAGAGCACACTTGCACACACTAGCACAGGCGAAGACGGAAAGAATCTTGTAAGCGTCCTCAAACCCAAGCCAAGCTAACTTCCCCCTCCAACGGTAGGGAGTGGGTGACCACTCTCGTCTCTCATTGGTTGGACGACATCACGTGATTTATGCAAGCCAAGCTTTCACCCCACTGTTGATTTTCTTTGTCTCAACAGAATCCCGCTACAAAGTGACGTCAAACTTTTCTAAATGTCATGCGCACATCGAATAACTGACGCAACAACTTTCTATTTGAAATGACATCACATTCCTGACTGCAGCATAAAACGACATTTTAGTTTTAGCAACGTCACCTACTCTTACATTGTAAAACTGTATCATTACACACACCTCTTCAAGTCACTACCTACATTATTTATAATTTACGATTTAACCTAATCGATATTTAACTTATTTTGGGAGAAAGGTTTACTAATAACAACACTGTGATTTTTATTTAGATATTTTTATTCTATTATTTGAAAGTACTTAAAATTATCACAATAATTTTGTATTATAATGTTACAATTAAATATTGGTGAAATTTTGTAGTTTGAATTTTCCAGTTTAGTAGTTCATGTATTCGAATTTTCGACCTTTACGTTAGAAGATGAAATAAAAATTTTAAATTAATTATTGGCTTAAATCAGCTATTGCTGCAAGTAAAGCGTCCAAGTTTTCATTTTTTTTCTCCATATTATTTATGGCAACTATCAGTCGTTCTATATTTTGTTCTTGTTCGCTCTGAAAAAATGATATGTCACGGTGCCCCCACGGTAATGTTTTAGTAGTATTAGGAATAACAAAACGTTTGTCATCGTGTTGGGACAAGGCCACTTTGTTCTTTATTTCTGTGTAAATGTCATGCAAGCAACTCCGAAACGTATTCATTTTTCTAAATATTAAACCTCCCCGCTCAACGATTTTCTTATAGTCATCTATTGACAGCTGCTTTCTAATAACAGATTTCTTCACACCTTTAGCTTTTTTGAGTTCATTATCCACCGATTGTATATAATAAGCTTTCGCACCCGTACCATAAAAACTAATAATGGGATCAGAGGGGAACTCGTCTTTCATTTTACCTAACACCGACAAGCCCTTATGAATATTAAATTTATTTATTTCTTCGTAGTTAGATGTATCGAATTTGTCTGGATTCTGTATTATGAAATTATAAAAGTTATCTGTAAATGTTTTTATAATCAACGAATCCGTATCTGTATACAGCAAAGAAGCATTATCGCCGAAATGTTTTTTGATAACGTCGTAGAAAAAGTTGTATAATACTGTCTTAGACAACTCCAAGATACAAAAACCAACGTAAATTGGTTTGTTGTAGACTACCTTTAGTTTACCCATATGGATGGCTACAAAATCATCAGTAAATATTGAGCATGATTTAAAGTTAGGGCGTGTTATTAATGCATTTGCACCCATACTCCGCCTAACGCTCTCCCAGTGGGTAACTAATTTTATATCCATTCTATTATCAACATTTTCCATTGTCTTACCGAATACTGCGTTATTTAATAATTTATACTGATCTTTTTCAAATTTATTCTTAGCCTTATTTCTCATATCGGTGTTTAGGTCAATATATTTTTTAAGCCAAGGTGATTGTTTGAATTTAAGTATTCTATGTGTTTTTATAACCATTAACCCGTTATCTAGCGCTTGTTTCAAATTTATATAATGCACAATATATCTCCTCTTATCGTTTAAATTTGGTATCAGTTTTGTCAATTTCGATTTTGATTTTGGTGGAATAATATTTTCTACTAAAAAGGGTAGGTCTGAGTGTAAGTCGTGTAAATCTTGTGGATAATGTATGTCTACTTCGAGAACATACCCATGGGTGCTTTCATCTGAAATGCTCGTAATATCTAAATTCATGATTTCTTCTTCGGACAGCCACACGAATCCACCTGTCGGCAATTGTTGCGACATACTATGCCCATATAGGTTCGTGGCATCTAGATATGTGATGAATGAAGAAGGTTCTTTGGGGTCGTAGTTAGGGAGAAATTTGTTATTCGCAATATGTTTCCTTTCCGTACACTGGCTTACTCCACCACGTATTCCCTTTTTAAAAAAATGGATCATATCAATGTCCGTTAATAATTCCAACTCCACTTTGGTTAGTTTTAACATAGCGTCCCACGAGAGACCCGGACAAGTGTAATACTGAGCAGGATCAAGTTTATATTTTTCCAAACAAATTTTACGAAAATTTTCAAATACGTCACACAAAAGGAGTACGTCTGATTTTAAATAAAGATCTGAGTAATCGCCCAAATTCTGACAATCAAACAAGTTCCACACATCGTTAGCCCTCTGATAATCTTTATCTGTTATATGTTCTTCATTTAGGTTATCGTAAAATTCATCTTTCGAGGGTAACTCTACATTATTTAGTTTCTCTAAACTATCCATAAAACTATATGGAAATACACCCTTTTGCCTCATTAAATTAAATTTTTCCTTATCTGTATAGAAACTTCCCGTAACAAACAATTGGTTATCAGTTAAGTTGCCCCCTAAATTTTGCAACGATGTTGATAAGAACTTAAAACTATCGATGAATCGTAGTTGTATAAATTTCCGTTTTTTCTCCCCTTTCTTATTGACGTAATCATGCATATAAAGGTGTTTCGTGAAAGATATATATTTTTCTTTATTTTGTGCTATAACATCAACTCTGTCCTTATGTGCACAGAGCTGTTTTATAAATAGGTGACTGTCGTAGCCACTCATATTGTGAAATATGATAGGTACAAAATTTGGTAATTTGTAATTTAAGTTACATACAGAGTGTGAGGCACCAAATCTTACTTTACCAGTTATATGACAATGATCTCTAACTTTTACATCCTCTACTTTAAATGGTTTCTCACATATACCGCATACGGTCGCATTCAGGAAGTCTTGTCTTTCTTGTGCTGTGAGTTTAGCCATTGGGACTATATCTTTCATATATCTGTTATAGATTTCCCTTACATCGGCTTCAATACGCGATACAAAAACTTTGGCTACATCAGATCCTCGATAGAGTTCAAATTTTGATAAAGAATTGTCAAAAGAACATTTTATGAAATATGCGAAGGAGTAAGGTTCGTGTATAAAAGTTTTATTTGTATAAGAACGTTCGGGGTTCGGTTCACAAGTATGAATAGGTTTCAGAATTGATTCAAAGTCTGCATACACTACAAATGGTACTTGCATTTGTCTTTCAAAGTTTTCAAATTTTAATATATTTTCAGGTACTTGTTTACCATATTTATCAATCCGAAATTGTGTCGATGGTGTTGTTGTATAAACATGATTACAGTCATTTCTCTGATGCTGGAATAACTGACGCTCATTATTAAAATATAGTAAGCAACCATCACAAAAGTACTTTTTATGATCATGAGCTGAAATTTGAGCGGAAACTAGCTTAGACAAGTTTTTTATCCAACAATAGTGATTATTAGCGCAATCTTTCTTACAGTGATGATTTACACCACATTCACCGGAAAGTAGTAACAAATTTACATGCATAAATAGTTTTTTTTCAGAATAACGTAAAGGCCCAACAACTTCATACTTTATTCTATTATTCTCAAATTTTTCTTCTAACCCGTACACGTTAATTGAAATATTATTCATCTCCTCAAATTTTGAAATATCCCGCAATTTTACTGGAAAATTCATACCTGATAAATTTAAAACTCTTGAAAAATGTGGATATGATGAGGTCTCAGATGTGCAGCCATTTGCAGGATACAACGCTGAAGTTACAGCCCAAGCAAAACAATACTGATCCTGGTTTTTTACATTTACCACTGCCTTCTTGTTTTCTATGGATTTTGGCAACTTGACATATGATGAACCACCCAGAGGACTATATTTATTCACATTGATTTCAACAAAAGCAATTCGTTCGAGGGCCCATCCTAAAATTAAATTATAATTAGTCATTTTCTTTCCACCTTAATGTATGTTTAAATACCTGAATCACGTTCCAGGAACTCCGTAGTTTGTGTAATCATAGCATCCACAAAGGTGTCCAAAGTATTGTTCAAATCCATAGCTTGATCCAAGATTTTGTTGGAAGTGTTAAATGATTTCATTTCAGATAGTTCCTGTGTCTGTAATACGTACGTAGCAAACGTTTCCATATTTACTTTTACTGTATTATGAATACGTAACACTTCCTCGAAGAGATTTAATATTTTTGATCTAATTTCATTGAAGAACATTACATAGTCTTGGTGATTATTTTCGCTATATACTCGATAGGTTACAATCCTGTATTTGAAGGCGCTCTGCACAATTTCTACACCTTCTATAAACGGAACACATGAATTTGTCCTATGCTGCAATGTCCTTCTATGGGAATTCATTTGGGTTGTGCTTAGAGTCACATTACAGCAATTACAAGTTTCCATATTTGTAGATGTTGAAGGATTACATTCCAGTTTAGGATATTTTGCTTGCGGACCACTATCATGTATCTTCTTACAAGATTGCCTCTGATGTCTTCGCAAATTGTCACCACGTGTAAAACTTACACCACAAGAAGTACAAATATACATTTTATGTCTTTACTCTGGGAGACTAGCACCACAAATGGCTGTGTGCTCCTCATCCTCATTTATATACACGGAGTGAAGCTGCCCCACCACCTCTACTTGAAATACTCATACACATATCAGTACATACACTAATTACAACTACAATTGCATTGCACCACTCCAATTACCTCTATTGCAATTACATCAGTCTAATTACTGCACATTACTCTACTTACCTCTATTGCAACTACATCAGGCTAATTACCTGCAATACTCTAATTACCTCTATTGCAATTACATCAGTCTAATTACCTACATTACTCGAATTACCCTAGTTACCCCCCACCACAAAAAAAAAAGGGTGGGGGGAGACCCAGCTCCGCCATTACTACTCTACTACTATTATTACATATACCTACTATTTATGTTTGTAAAAATTTACTCGTTCGTTCAACTAACGTGATCTCTTTTAATTGAAACTATATTTACTCACTTCGTCTTTTTCACCCGGAGAATCCCCATTTTCAATTCTAAATCTTCTACAATGTTCTTGCCCATCCACTTCTGGTTGCTGTAACTGAAAAATGATATATTTTAATAATATTCTAATAGTATAAAATTCGTTTTTATAATAAGTCAGTTTGTCACTTTTTGCAAATATAATCAGAATTGGAGACTACCCGAATGGGTTTGCTGAATTAAAACAGGTGCATTTTACTGGTTTTGTAATGGGTCGGTAGTTCATGATGGCAATAGTACTCTTTGAAAGAAATCTGTTATAGCATAATATCAACAAAACGTATTGAAATTATTTTGATTTTTGACACCAATTATTTAATTATTTCTTTTTAATATTAAATACTACCCGTTAAGAAAATAATAAATGATCTAATTAAAGATGGGCGATGAAGACTGCCAGTAAAACTAGTTTTACAAATCTCAAATTATTGCATACGATTCTTCGCGGAAGCTCTCATTATTATACTATATATAATAATGCATCTAAAATTTTTTCATTATTTATTAACTTAAAACCTAGCATTCTTTCCAAATGCATTATGTCAATCACATATTAGTTCATCTTTAATTGGGATGATCAAATGCATTTTGAACTTAGCCAAACATGTTAATTTCGTTTGTCCAATATAATTTGTTTCAATTTTTATGTTTAGCACCTTTTACTCATAATTTTGTGAACAAGTAATACAACAATAAAATATACAAACAAATTGAAAAATGTTGACGTTTCGTCTTTATTTAAATATATTTTTAGGACAAAGTAAATTTGATTAAGTTTGTTCTATAGATGATTCGTTTAACAATAGCAGGTGGCTATTTTTCTGTCACATAACCACCTTCGCGAATTATCTTGTTGAAAGGAAAATTAATTAGGAACAGATTTGTTTAAACTTATCCTAAGGAAGAATTATATGCACGACTTTTATTTCACTGTCTCCCGAGTAAATGTTGCTTTATAAATTTGATTTAGTTTGTTGATGATTATTTCTCTCATCATAAACATAACCTCCAAGGAACATGAAATTTATACCACGCGACTTGTTTAAATAAGTGATTATTTTGCAAAAATAATCGGTTATTTTTCACCTAGCTGTTAATTTATTTTTGAGATGTAGGTAAAGTAAATGCGTGTAATCCAATTTAATTTACTCTCAATTGGACACAAAATAAAACATATATATATATTACAAATTCATGAAAAATAATTTTTGTCCGATAAATTTCTTGACTTGAAAATTATTTATGCAATAAAAATTGACGGCTGACAGGTGAGAATTGACAGAAGGGAAACAGTCAGCTGAAAATCAGAATTGACAATTCTCGTTTCTCCTTTTTATTTACTTTTACTTTTTTACTCCGATTTCTTTGTTTTGCTTTTCAATGGGAATCAACAGATTCTGATTGCGGAACATACCCTTAGACATCTGGCTTGGCTATATGTGGTGTAGAATTCAATTTAGCAATCAAGCTGTCAGTGGGGCTTTACCAACATAGAGTATTTTGTATAAATGTAAATCCTAAAATGGATTATTCAAATTCAGGCCAATTTTAGTGTAGTCCCTGTTTCAGTAGCCGTATGTAGGTATACAGTATATTTAATTCTAACGAATTTTATGTTGTAATTTAAATGTATTCAAAATTTGATGAAATTAAATACCGCAAGTTAACGCCAAATTATCGGTTAAATGCAACTGGAAATGAAGGTAATTTATAATAAAATATAAAATATTATTCTATTATAGCTCTATTAGGTATAATGAATGAAGTTTGTGGTGAGTTAAGAAACATTTTATTTCAATAATTTATTTTTAGACGTTTCGAATTTTGTAATTTTTAATCCAATTTTTATCATGCATTAAAGCAGGTCCAATAAACTTAATAATTGTATGTTTAGAGATGAAACATCAATGTGAGTATATCAAATTGAATATGTTTTTTGTTCTCGTTTTTGTTATTATGCTTGTATAAAGCCTAAATAAAGTCATGTATAAACAATGCATATCAAGCAAAGAAGGAGAATTATAAAAAAGATATTTATTGTTATTAATTTTTTTATTTATATTAGCATTACTGTTTTAATATATAAAATGTAAGAACAATCTTAGAAAAGTAGCAATATAGTTGTGAACATAAGCATAGAAACAACAACATTTTATACATTAGATAACTAATTGCATATTAGATATTTACATACGTTTTTAACAAAAACGTTAACATTTGGAGATTGTTTTATATCATTGGGGAGAGCATTAAAAAGTCCTTCGTGAAATAATGAACCTAGTAAATAAGATTTTTTAACTAATGCCATATCGTAATTATTTTTCTATCTTATATTATAATTTTATTGTGTATATCTAGATGTTTCTTTATTATTTGTAAATAGGCGGGAACTTTCCCTTTAGTTATTATTATTGTTATTATTATTATTATTATTATTATTAT
This sequence comes from Rhagium mordax, assembly GCA_963680705.1. Lineage (NCBI taxonomy): Eukaryota > Metazoa > Arthropoda > Insecta > Coleoptera > Cerambycidae > Rhagium > Rhagium mordax. Next base: position 41,361,756 of record OY796659.1, on the reverse strand, counting down.
TATTTTTTTATTTTATTTTTTTTCCCGTTTCCGGAAGGAAGTGCTGGACAGTCTCCCTGTGGCCTCCGACACCACACAGAGAGAGCGCCAGCGAATAATCTACAGCAACTCCCCACATCCCGCAGGGTTAGTCACTGTAGATTCCAGACTCATGTGCCCTAAGTAGACGAAGGGATCCCAGGATGACCGCTTTCTGCATTTGAGCAGCCAACCATTCTGCCGATGTTTGGCAGGCAGGCATGGTCTTCAATGCGGAGAGCAGCGTGGGCTTCATACCTCCGAGTACACCGATTATCAGGACGACCATTTTGACAGAGTAGCCTGGGTATAGCACTTGGAGCTCGTACCGGAGATCTCTGTATTTAGTCCGTTTCTCCTCCTCCTTCAAGGCGATGTTTGTCTCAGCAGGTGCTGAGAACTCGATGACATACATCACCTTGGTCTGATGGTCGAGGAGGACTATGTCAGGCTTATTAGCGTGAATTCGCCTGACGGTCGGGAACGAGTAGTTCCAGTTAATCCGGCATTTCTCGTTCTCGACAACGGACTCGATATCTCCGGGGACTGAGTCACCTCGCCGGCCTTCTCGCCTGTAGTCGAACACGAGACCGAGTTCATCTGCGGCCCTCTGTGCTGCCCTAAACAATAAAGCGCCAACTCCCACAGCTTCATGATCTCTCACTAACTGTAGGAGTGGGTTCGAGCTCCTGATGACATTACATGCCATACTCAGTGCCACTCTGCCATGCATGCACTCCAGACTCAAGAGTCCTCGGCCCCCCCGTTGACGTGGGAGGTATACACGAGGAACGGACGATCTAGGATGAATACTCCTAAGAATATTCATCATCTTGCGGGTATTCCTGTCCAATTGACGCAGCTCATCTACTCCCCATTTGACTACGCCAAAGGAGTAGAGCAGAATCGGAACGGCAAGCATATTAGTGGCAGACACCTTGTTCTTCCCCGAAAGTTCTGATGACCAGATCTTTCGGAGTCGGTGTCTGTACTTGCCACGGAGAGAATCCTTTATTTGGTTCACATCCTGGATGTGGCGTTGTTCCACACCCAGGTATGTGTAGGTCTCCCCGGCATTCAAATGTCGTAGGATGCTTCCGTCTGCGAGCTGCGCATCTTCGCGGAATTCCCCGCATCGTCCTCTCTTGAGGTGGACGACTGCGCATTTGTCCAACCCAAACTCCATTCCAATTGCCCGCGTGTATTCCTCGACCACCCTGAGAGCATTTTGAAGTTCTCGCTCTCCGGAGGTATAGAGTTTAAGGTCATCCATATAAAATAGATGGGTGACCTTATGCCTCCGGTTGCTGGGTGGCCCACACTGATACCCGCGGGTTTGGCGGAGTCCAACAGATAGCGGCAGCAGTGAGATGCAGAAGAGGAGCGGACTCAAAGAGTCACCCTGAAACACTCCTCTCTTAAATGTCACCAACTCTGTCGAAACTCGCTCGGCACCGGATGTTATGGTGAAGCGAGTTCTCCAAAGCGGCAACAGTTGTTCGATGCATCTCACTAGTGGTGCTGGTACCGCAAGACATCCGAGCAAGTGTAACAAAAGCTCGTGGGATGTTGTATCAAATGCCTTGCGATAATCAATCCAGGCCATTGACAGATTCCGCTTGTACTGCACAGAATCCTGTGTAATACAGCGGTCTATCAGCAGGTTTTCCTTGCAACCTGCCAGGCCCTTCTTGGCACCACGCTGTTCGTTTATCTGCTGGTAGACCGGATCAACAGACCTCAACATCCTGGTATACAAGATACGAGTAAATAACTTGTAGCAGGAGTTGAGGCAGGTAATCGGCCTATAATTTTTTGGGTCAGACAGATCCCCCTTTTTGGGGATTAGCACAGTTCGCCCCTCGACAAACCAGTCCGGAATTTGCTGCCCCTCGTTCAACCATGAGTTGAAAATTCGGGCCAGATGGCGGTGGGTGGAAGGGAACTTCTTCCACCACCAGTTGTTTATACCATCTGGACCCGGGGCAGCGAAGTTCTTGATGTTGAACCTCTTCCGTACTGATTGCCGGGCACACTTCGTTTGGCTCTTCTAAGACTCTACGACAGAGAGCCTCGAAGTGTGCTATAGCTGGAGTGTCATTATCGAATGGACTCGCGACTTCGTAGATTCCTTTCCAGAAGGCTTCGACATTATCAACAGTTGGCGGATTTTCGACAACACGCTGTGGCTCTTGGAACAGGCGAGACGGGTTTGTTTGAAACAATTTGTTTTGTTCCAAACTCCGCATTCGCCTGACCAAAGTTTTCTTAATAGCCATAAGCGCTCGAATCCTATCTAGACAGTGCTGCTTGATGGTCTGCAGCACTGTGCGATTTAGAGTGTGGTGTTGGCGTCTCAGTCCGGCTGCCACTCGCCGGACCTTCGGTGTAAATGGTCTACCTGCGACTATATAATCCACCACACTCTGGATTCGAGAAGCGTGTTGCCTTGCTGATCGAATTTTAGCTTCGATCTTCTGTACGCGCCGCTTAGCTTTCTCGACCCTATCAACTGCGCTTGCCAGGCGCTGTTGTGGGACGAGTTGCTTGGCGGCAGCGTACACCGCGCTGTTGATCTGCCAGATGTTGGCATCTTCTGGAAGCTCCTCACTGATCAACGAGTCCATTCGTGCCAGGTCTTGTGGCTTAGGGTTAACCCTGGTGTTAAGGTTAACCCTCGTCCTTAAATCGACATCGGTGTACTGTGGAGGATGACCCTCGTCAGCAGGTATTTGCCGCGGTGGAAGTGCGGCAAGCACTTCCTCACGCTGACGAGGTGCCCTTACGTAACCTGTTCGGCGCAGGAAGGATACTTGGTCTCTCAGATGTTGTTGAGAGAAGGCGCGATACTCCGGGTGCATATCGCACCACAACCGGCGTAATCGCGCCATGTATCCCCTGCGCCCAGGTTCGCTGCTCTCATGGCAGATGAGCAGGTCATCCCTTAACTCCTCCGTCCACCTAAAGCGTCCATTAACATAGCGTGCGTCATCAACGTTGAGACCGTCCGGTAAGGCCCCTCCCACCTGTCTCTGACCCCCATCCGGTTGGGGTCGATTGTGAGGAGCCCTTCTTCTGGTGATTGGTGGAACCAGAGTATTGGAATTCCAGGGTGGTTAGCCCTGAAATCCCACGTCCGACATTTGTCAGAGAGGGTTGCCCCTCCCTGTCCAGGGTGCACCGCGAGGAGGTTGCCGGTCCGCATTTCGCACCCCTTATTATTATTATTATTATTATTATTATTATTATTATTATTATTATTATTATTATTTTTTTTTTTTCGGAACGAAAGTGCTGGACAGTCTCCCTGTGGCCTCCGACACCACACAGCGAGAGCGCCAGCGAATAATCTACAGCAACTCCCCACATCCCGCAGGGTTAGTCACTGTAGATTCCAGACTCGTGTGCTCTAAGTAGACGAAGGGATCCCAGGATGACCGCTTTCTGCATTTGACCAGCCAATCATTCTGCCGATGTTTGGCAGACAGGCATGGTCTTCAATGCGGAGAGCAGCGTGGGCTTTATACCTCCGAGTACACCGATTATCAGGACGACCATTTTGACAGAGTAGCCTGGGTATAGCACTTGGAGCTCGTACCGGAGATCTCTGTATTTAGTCCGTTTCTCCTCCTCCTTCAAGGCGATGTTTGTCTCAGCAGGTGCTGAGAACTCGATGACATACATCACCTTGGTCTGATGGTCGAGGAGGACTATGTCAGGCTTATTGGCGTGAATTCGCCTGACGGTCGGGAACGAGTAGTTCCAGTAAATCCGGCATTTCTCGTTCTCGACAACGGACTCGATATCTCCGGGGACGTAAGGCAGCACTGGTGTTTGGTCTATCTGGTACGAGTGCCGTAGATGGTAGTATAGCACTCGTAAAGCCGCGTTATGTCGTTGGATGTAGACCGAAGTCGCATAAATCGGGCATGCAGATAATAAATGCATGAGCGACTCCGGCGCCTGCCGACAGGTCCTGCAGTTGATATCAGGTACCTCTACACCCATCACGCGACTGCGATAGACCAATGTGTTAATAACACCATCTTGGCAGGCCACAATATATCCCTCGGTCTCCGACTTCAGCCCCGCTGACCTTAAAAATGCGAAGGTCAGCTCTGTCGATAAACCCAGTGCTTCTATGTTGTTATAGAAAACACCGTGCAGGGGTTTATCGACGTGCTGCCTGAACAGATTTCTCTGTTCGGCAGCTTTGATGTGGGCTGTCAGACGATTAGGCGGAAGCTCAGTGACTGAGTCACCTCGCCGGCCTTTTCGCCTGTAGTCGAACACGAGACCGAGTTCATCTGCGGCCCTCTGTGCTGCCCTAAACAATAAAGCGCCAACTCCCACAGTTTCATGATCTGTCACTAACTGTAGGAGTGGGTTCGAGCTCCTGATGACATTACATGCCATACTCAGTGCCACTCTGCCATGCATGCACTCCAGACTCAAGAGTCTTCGGCCCCCCCGTTGACGTGGGAGGTACACACGAGGAACGGACGATCTAGGATGAATACTCCTATGAATATTCATCATCTTGCGGGTATTCCTGTCCAATTGACGCAGCTCATCTACTCCCCATTTGACTACGCCAAAGGAGTAGAGCAGAATCGGAACGGCAAGCATATTAGTGGCAGACACCTTGTTCTTCCCCGAAAGTTCTGATGACCAGATCTTTCGGAGTCGGTGTCTGTACTTGCCACGGAGAGAATCCTTTATTTGGTTCACATCCTGGATGTGGCGTTGTTCCACACCCAGGTATGTGTAGGTCTCTCCGGCATCCAAATGTCGTAGGATGCTTCCGTCTGCGAGCTGCGCATCTTCGTGGAATTCCCCGCATCGTCCTCTCTTGAGGTGGACGACTGCGCATTTGTCCAACCCAAACAAACTCCATTCCAATTGCCCGCGTGTATTCCTCGACCACCCTGAGAGCATTTTGAAGTTCTCGCTCTCCGGAGGTATAGAGTTTAAGGTCATCCATATAAAATAGATGGGTGACCTTATGCCTCCGGTTGCTGGGTGGCCCACACTGATACCCGCGGGTCTGGCGGAGTCCAACAGACAGCGGCAGCAGTGAGATGCAGAAGAGGAGCGGACTCAAAGAGTCACCCTGAATCACTCCTCTCTTAAATGTCACCAACTCTGTCGAAACTCGCTCGGCACCGGATGTTATGGTGAAGCGAGTTCTCCAAAGCGGCAACAGTTGTTCGATGCATCTCACTAGTGGTGCTGGTACCGCAAGACATCCGAGCAAGTGTAACAAAAGCTCGTGGGATGTTGTATCAAATGCCTTGCGATAATCAATCCAGGCCATTGACAGATTCCGCTTGTACTGCACAGAATCCTGTGTAATACAGCGGTCTATCAGCAGGTTTTCCTTGCAACCTGCCAGGCCCTTCTTGGCACCACGCTGTTCGTTTATCTGTTGGTAGACCGGATCAACAGACCTCAACATCCTGGTATACAAGATACGAGTAAATAACTTGTAGCAGGAGTTGAGGCAGGTAATCAGCCTATAATTTTTTGGGTCAGACAGATCCCCCTTTTTGGGGATTAGCACAGTTCGCCCCTCGACTAACCAGTCCGGAATTTGCTGCCCCTCGTTCAACCATGAGTTGAAAACTCGGGCCAGATGGCGGTGGGTGGAAGGAAACTTCTTCCACCACCAGTTGTTTATACCATCTGGACCCGGGGCAGCGAAGTTCTTGGTTCCAACAAGTGCTTGTTGAACCTCTTCCGTACTGATTGCCGGGCACACTTCGTCTGGCTCTTCTAAGACTCTACGACAGAGAGCCTCGAAGTGTGCTATAGCTGGAGTGTCATTATCGAATGGACTCGCGACTTCGTAGATTCCTTTCCAGAAGGCTTCGACATTATCAACAGTTGGCGGATTTTCGACAACACGCTGTGGCTCTTGGAACAGGCGAGACGGGTTTGTTTGAAACAATTTGTTTTGTTCCAAACTCCGCATTCGCCTGACCAAAGTTTTCTTAATAGCCATAAGCGCTCGAATCCTATCTAGACAGTGCTGCTTGATGGTCTGCAGCACTGTGCGATTTAGAGTGTGGTGTTGGCGTCTCAGTCCGGCTGCCACTCGCCGGACCTTCGGTGTAAATGGTCTACCTGCGACTATATAATCCTCCACACTCTGGATTCGAGAAGCGTGTTGCCTTGCTGATCGAATTTTAGCTTCGATCTTCTGTACGCGCCGCTTAGCTTTCCCGACCCTATCAACTGCGCTTGCCAGGCGCTGTTGTGGGACGAGTTGCTTGGCGGCAGCGTACACAGCGCTGTTGATCTGCCGGATGTTGGCATCTTCTGGAAGCTCCTCACTAATCAACGAATCCATTCGTGCCAGGTCTTGTGGCTTTGGGTTAACCCTGGGGTTAAGGTTAACCCTCGTCCTTAAAGCGATATCGGTGTACTCAGGAGGATGTTCCTCGTCAGCTGGTATTTGCCGCGGTGGAAGTGCGGCAGGCACTTCCTCACGCTGTCGAGGTGCCCTTACGTAACCTGTTCTGCGCAGGAAGGATACTTGATCTCTCAGATGTTGTTGAGAGAAGGCGCGATACTCCGGGTGCATATCGCACCACAACCGGTGTAATCGCGCCATGTATCCCCTGCGCCCAGGTTCGCTGCTCTCGTAGCAGGTCAGCAGGTCATCCCTTAATCCCTCCGTCCACCTAAAGCGTCCATGTACATTTGCCAAGTCGTCGTCGTTGAGACCGTCCGGTAAGGCCCCTCCCACCTGTCTCTGACCCCCTTCCGACTGGGGTCGATTGTGAGGGGCCTGTCCTCTGTCTCGATCGAAAACCAGAGGAAAAGAGTCCCCAGGATGGTTAGCCCTGAGGACCCACGTCCGACATTTGTCAAGGAGGGTTGCCCCTCCCTGTCCAGGGTGCACCGCGAGGAGGTTGCCGGTCCGCATTTCGCACCCCTTATTGTTATTATTATTATTATTATTATTTTTTTTTTTTTTCCGTTTCCGGAAGAAAGTGCTGGACAGTCTCCCTGTGGCCTCCGACACCACACAGAGAGAGCGCCAGCGAATAATCTACAGCAACCCCCACATCCCGCAGGGTTAGTCACTGTAGATTCCAGACTCGTGTGCCCTAAGTAGACGAAGGGATCCCAGGATGACCGCTTTCTGCATTTGACCAGCCAACCATTCTGCCGATGTTTGGCAGGCAGGCATGGTCTTCAATGCGGAGAGCAGCGTGGGCTTTATACCTCCGAGTACACCGATTATCAGGACGACCATTTTGACAGAGTAGCCTGGGTATAGCACTTGGAGCTCGTACCGGAGATCTCTGTATTTAGTCCGTTTCTCCTCCTCCTTCAAGGCGATGTTTGTCTCAGCAGGTGCTGAAAACTCGATGACATACATCACCTTGGTCTGATGGTCGAGGAGGACTATGTCAGGCTTATTGGCGTGAATTCGCCTGACGGTCGGGAACGAGTAGTTCCAGTAAATCCGGCATTTCTCGTTCTCGACAACGGACTCGATATCTCCGGGGACGTAAGGCAGCACTGGTGTTTGGTCTATCTGGTACGAGTGCCGTAGATGGTAGTATAGCACTCGTAAAGCCGCGTTATGTCGTTGGATGTAGACCGAAGTCGCATAAATCGGGCATGCAGATAATAAATGCATGAGCGACTCCGGCGCCTGACGGCAGGTCCTGCAGTTGATATCAGGTACCTCTACACCCATCACGCGACTGCGATAGACCAATGTGTTAATAACACCATCTTGGCAGGCCACAATGTATCCCTCGGTCTCCGACTTCAGCCCCGCTGACCTTAAAAATGCGAAGGTCAGCTCTGTCGATAAACCCAGTGCTTCTATGTTATTATAGAAAACACCGTGCAGGGGTTTATCGACGTGCTGCCTGAACAGATTTCTCTGTTCGGCAGCTTTGATGTGGGCTGTCAGACGATTAGGCGGAAGCTCAGTGACTGAGTCACCTCGCCGGCCTTCTCGCCTGTAGTCGAACACGACACCGAGTTCATCTGCGGCCCTCTGTGCTGCCCTAAACAATAAAGCGCCAACTCCCACAGCTTCATGATCTCTCACTAACTGTAGGAGTGGGTCCGAGCTCCTGATGACATTACATGCCATACTCAGTGCCACTCTGCCATGCATGCACTCCAGACTCAAGAGTCCTCGGCCCCCCCGTTGACGTGGGAGGTATACACGAGGAACGGACGATCTAGGATGAATACTCCTATGAATATTCATCATCTTGCGGGTATTCCTGTCCAATTGACGCAGCTCATCTACTCCCCATTTGACTACGCCAAAGGAGTAGAGCAGAATCGGAACGGCAAGCATATTAGTGGCAGACACCTTGTTCTTCCCTGAAAGTTCTGATGACCAGATCTTTCGGAGTCGGTGTCTGTACTTGCCACGGAGAGAATCCTTTATTTGGTTCACATCCTGGATGTGGCGTTGTTCCACACCCAGGTATGTGTAGGTCTCCCCGGCATCCAAATGTCGTAGGATGCTTCCGTCTGCGAGCTGCGCATCTTCGTGGAATTCCCCGCATCGTCCTCTCTTGAGGTGGACGACTGCGCATTTGTCCAACCCAAACTCCATTCCAATTGCCCGCGTGTATTCCTCGACCACCCTGAGAGCATTTTGAAGTTCTCGCTCTCCGGAGGTATAGAGTTTAAGGTCATCCATATAAAATAGATGGGTGACCTTATGCCTCCGGTTGCTGGGTGGCCCACACTGATACCCGCGGGTTTGGCGGAGTCCAACAGATAGCGGCAGCAGTGAGATGCAGAAGAGGAGCGGACTCAAAGAGTCACCCTGAAACACTCCTCTCTTAAATGTCACCAACTCTGTCGAAACTCGCTCGGCAGCGGATGTTATGGTGAAGCGAGTTCTCCAAAGCGGCAACAGTTGTTCGATGCATCTCACTAGTGGTGCTGGTACCGCAAGACATCCGAGCAAGTGTAACAAAAGCTCGTGGGATGTTGTATCAAATGCCTTGCGATAATCAATTCAGGCCATTGACAGATTCCGCTTGTACTGCACAGAATCCTGTGTAATACAGCGGTCTATCAGCAGGTTTTCCTTGCAACCTGCCAGGCCCTTCTTGGCACCACGCTGTTCGTTTATCTGTTGGTAGACCGGATCAACAGACCTCAACATCCTGGTATACAAGATACGAGTAAATAACTTGTAGCAGGAGTTGAGGCAGGTAATCGGCCTATAATTTTTTGGGTCAGACAGATCCCCCTTTTTGGGGATTAGCACAGTTCGCCCCTCGACAAACCAGTCCGGAATTTGCTGCCCCTCGTTCAACCATGAGTTGAAAACTCGGGCCAGATGGCGGTGGGTGGAAGGAAACTTCTTCCACCACCAGTTGTTTATACCATCTGGACCCGGGGCAGCGAAGTTCTTGGTTCCAACAAGTGCTTGTTGAACCTCTTCCGTACTGATTACCGGGCACACTTCGTCTGGCTCTTCTAAGACTCTACGACAGAGAGCCTCGAAGTGTGCTATAGCTGGAGTGTCATTATCGAATGGACTCGCGACTTCGTAGATTCCTTTCCAGAAGGCTTCGACATTATCAACAGTTGGCGGATTCTCGACAACACGCTGTGGCTCTTGGAACAGGCGAGACGGGTTTGTTTGAAACAATTTGTTTTGTTCCAAACTCCGCATTCGCCTGACCAAAGTTTTCTTAATAGCCATAAGCGCTCGAATCCTATCTAGACAGTGCTGCTTGATGGTCTGCAGCACTGTGCGATTTAGAGTGTGGTGTTGGCGTCTCAGTCCGGCTGCCACTCGCCGGACCTTCGGTGTAAATGGTCTACCTGCGACTATATAATCCACCACACTCTGGATTCGAGAAGCGTGTTGCCTTGCTGATCGAATTTTAGCTTCGATCTTCTGTACGCGCCGCTTAGCTTTCTCGACCCTATCAACTGCGCTTGCCAGGCGCTGTTGTGGGACGAGTTGCTTGGCGGCAGCGTACACCGCGCTGTTGATCTGCCAGATGTTGGCATCTTCTGGAAGCTCCTCACTAATCAACGAATCCATTCGTGCCAGGTCTTGTGGCTTTGGGTTAACCCTGGTGTTAAGGTTAACCCTCGTCCTTAAAGCGATATCGGTGTACTCAGGAGGATGTTCCTCGTCAGCTGGTATTTGCCGCGGTGGAAGTGCGGCTGGCACTTCTTCACGCTGACGAGGTGCCCTTACGTAACCTGTTCTGCGCAGGAAGGATACTTGATCTCTCAGATGTTGTTGAGAGAAGGCGCGATACTCCGGGTGCATATCGCACCACAACCGGTGTAATCGCGCCATGTATCCCCTGCGCTCAGGTTCGCTGCTCTCGTAGCAGGTCAGCAGGTCATCCCTTAATCCCTCCGTCCACCTAAAGCGTCCATGTTCATTGCGTGGGTCATCAACGTTGAGACCGTCCAGTGAGGCCCCTCCCATCTGTCTCTGACCCCCATCCGGTTGGGGTCGATTGTGAGGGGCCATTTCTGGGGTCTGTGGAACCAGAATAAGGGGGTTTCAGGGTGGTTAGCCCTGAAACCCCACGTCCGACATTTGTCAGAGAGGGTTGCCCCTCTCTGTCCAGGGTGCACCGCGTGGAGGTTGCCGGTCCGGTCCGGTTTATTTATTATTATTATTATTATTATTATTATTATTATTATAATTATTATTATTGTTATTATTTATTATTATTTATTATTATATATTATTATTATTATTATTAGTTATTTAGTTATATATCAGAACCATAGAGATAGAATTATATTCTATCTCTATGATCAGAACTAAATTTGCCTTTTTCATACTCAACTCCATAGATAACCAACTAAGAGTACTTAACATGAGATTTACAGAAGTGTAAATATTACAATTTAATACAATTCCCATTGCTTTATTTTGCAGTAGTTGCAACCTCTCGATTTCTTGCTTATTAAATGCTATTAACAAAGATGTGCAATATGTAAAATGTGGACATATTATAGTATTGTAAATTAACAATTTGCTCCACTGCGTTAAATTTGGTAATACAACTGAAACTCGTAGAATATTTGCAAACACTCATCGATTTTCAAAGTCGATAAATATGTTTACGGATCAGCGTCGGAGGAAAAGTGACAGGTTTAAAGTAAACGTAAATGACTACAGAAAAAATTGCTATGATTTAAGGTCAGCACGAGAGGAACAGATTTCTGAATGTAATGTAATAACTTTTCAAGAAAGAATTTCTGTAACTACTGTTGCATTAGCGATTACTTTTCCTTACCATTTGTAAAGAATTTGGGAGTTTTATGATGAAAATTCTCAAAACGTTGTTAGTGGTTGACGCCAAAAAAATTAAAGAATTCTCTGCTTTGCCGAATATTTTGTTCACTAACGAAGCGGAATTTTCTCAAGAAGACTGTCAAAGTAGTGTGATTAAAATCTTCATGAGTTTGTAGGGATATTGAAGGTCAATAAATAAGCAGTATATAGATATGTTTTAGAGATTTACTGATCCATTTTATTTCGGCTCTTTACGCACAATTTCTTGTAAATTAATTACAGTTCATATGTGATTCTTACATTTAGACCTGTTTGATATCTAACCGAACCCTTTGGATTATTTTATGGTGTGTTTTGAATCAGTCGTTTATACAATTCCTGTGAATAATTTCTAGGGTAAGGTTTTTGTAAATAATAACTATAAAAAACATTAGACCCTTTTATTTTTCTAGTTGTGAGAATTCGTAAGTATTTCCAAGTCACAGACCACAGACCCCAGGAAAACAACTTGGGTAGTAGCAAATGGAAGTAATATTGGCAATAAAAAAAGCAGAGGACCCTTAAAGCTACCCAATAATCATATACAGGAGAATGACTTTATCATTATCTATAAAATCTTAGAATCAACAAACCTTGACTGCTTAAGTAAACACTAAAAAGCGGCGACAATGCAATAATAGAAAGTATAAAACTACTGCTTATCACGAAAATATATCCATACAGTACACTGAACCTCCTAATGACTAAAAGTCTAAATCGGGAGCTGTCCGATCTATTTTGAATATCTACAGATATTCATAATAATTCATAATAATTTTGTACGTTAATTTCATCTGCCTAAGTTTATAAATATAAACCCCAAGGTTGATAATTTTCTTCTCGGGCAAGTGATTCATAACGTTGTTTTATGATGAGGGTCAGCTTTTTCTTATTAGAGAATCAATTCTTTTAGACACATTATTCGTAGTAGGTATTTGAAAAGTAACCTCTGCTTCAACGATGTCACAATTTTTTTGTGCGAGGTAAACATATTACCTACGCGAGTAATTAGTCATTTATACTTGACTACTACAAATTCGTTAACAATTTCTTATTTAATAGAGTAGAACAGTTCATTCAGTATTAAGAGAAATATAATCGTTTTCAATAAAAAATAAGTAGGGTAACTTTATTTTATTCGACTTTCAAGGAAAGCATTAGAATACAGTCAAATGTACAGGGTGTCCCAAATTGCTTGATTTTGGCTGGTTTTCCTATTTCCAGACCAGGTAGAGAAAAACTGACATATGAGTCTAGAGCTCGATTTTTGTGAAACGCCGATTGGTGAAAACCACATTTCGATATCTTTAACCGTTTCCAAGATATCGGCAAAAATTTACATTTTACAGATTACGTAACTTCCTATTTTTATGACAATTTTTCCTAACTTTAAAAACTTTCTTAGATCACTTTTTTACGTAGACCGAGAATCTGAAAACAAAAATTTTATTATAGATTCTCCCCTATGATCCACACCTCATTTTTTTTAAATGAAAACCTTTGCTAGCTGTGGAGTAAAAAATTACATATGTTTCATGCTTTTCAAAAAATATAACATAATGCCCTAAAAGTGATCTAAGAAAGTTTTTAAAGTTAGGAAAAATATTCATAAATAAGCAAGTTACGGTTCCCTCTCAAAATGACAAAAATACAAATTTTGGCTTACCTATATCTCGAAAACAGTAAGAAATATCGAAATGCGCCTTTGATCGATCGATTTGTGTCGAAAATTGACCTCGGGAATGTGTCATCAGTTTTTTCCAGCTACTCTGGAAATGGGTCTAACCCCTCAATCCTCACCATTTTGAGACACCCTGTACAGGGAGAACCAAAGTCCAAATTCGATGGGATTTGGGAGTTTCTTTGAAAGTATGAGAATTAGAAAAACACCAACATAGTTTTTGGAAAATTGGCATTTTTAGGCGAACTCTATATCTCAATTAGCAAATGTCGAATCGAAAAACGAGTAACACATTCTTAAAGCACTTTTCTGGGAATAATTCATTGCTGATAAATAGAAAATTATGCATAATAATAATAATACTAATAATAATCGTCTTTATTGTGTAATGATAAAATATAATCAGAGTTGTTTTTTTAATTATAATATTTATTTGGCTACCCAAACGTGGCGAAGTCTAGCTTAGCAGCTACTTTTGTGAAAAAGTTGGGGTGGCTGGGGGAGGGGGTGTGTAGAACTAGAAATTATAAATCGCACCAAAAGTTGCGTATTTGAAAATAAAAATTGACCTATCCAAGGGTTTTTTTATACAATCAATATTTTAAAAGTTATGGTCATGTTTCAATACTTTTCACACACGCTGTATAATAAATGTAAAATAAGATTATTGCTTGCTAGAAATAATTGCAAATATTTAGAAATCCTATTTATATTTAATGCTCGTTTTGATTGCTTAGTATATACTCTTTATATTTTACTTTAAATTTTTTAGGTTCTAAATTAATATACCCAGGTGTTAATGAATTATAAAATTTTATAGCATTATATGTATAAAAATGATCTTTGAAGTATAGCTGTACTGCGATGGGGCAATGCTAGTTTATTTGTATTACGAATATTTCGCGAATGAACTGAGGATCTCGGTATAAGCTTATCTTTTAGTGGAGTAGAGGAGTCCTGCCTAGGGGTGGGCGATATTGAAAATTTGTTATCGAATATCGATAACTGAAAACATATCGATAAGTTCGATATATCGATATATCGATAATTATCGATATATCGCGATAATTATCGATATATCGATAAATATCGATAGTTACCGATATATCGATAGTTATCGATATATCGATATGTCGATATATCGATATTTATCGATATATCGATAACTATCGATATATATATCGATATATCGATATATATCGTTATATCGATAACTATCGATACATCGATAACTATCGATACATCGATAACTATCGGTATATCGATATTTCCAATCGCAAATATCGTTATTCGATATATCGATATTTATCGATATATCGATACAAATTTCCAGAATAATCGCTACACATATTTTACAAATTATAATGCTCTTTTAAGCATCACACAATTCACACAAGCGTCATGGGCAAAGTAATTTTACCAAGAAAACTGCTGAATTTTATGTAGAACGTTTATTTGTCTTTCAGTATTATACTTATGTCACCTAATTTTACAAATAAAGTTTCTAGGCTATTAAATGTCCGAGCGCGCACAATAAAATAAAATCATCTTCTTTCACTGAACTCGCAGAATAAGGCGATAAGTATTTAGCACGTGTTATTATTTCCAACCGCAAATATCGCTAAATACCGATATATCGCTAAATACCGATATATCGATATTTATCGATATATCGATAATAATCGATATATCGATAACTATCGATATGTCGATAACTATCGATATATCGATAACTATCGATATGTCGATAACTATCGATATATCGATAACTATCGATATATCGATATTTATCGATAACTATCGATATATCGATAACTATCGATATATCGATATTTATCGATATATCGATAATTCCAATCGCAAATATCGTTATTCGATATATCGATAACTATCGATATTTATCGATATATCGATAAAAATTCCCAGCCCTATTCGTAACCAGTTTAATTCATTATACGTATGTGATATGTGATCAAATTTACGAAGTCCAAAAATTAAACGGCTGCATGAATTTTTTGAATACGGTTTTTTCATGCATATTAAGACAAGGTTCGTAAATAAAGTCACAATAATTAAAATGTAAGAGAACAAGTGATTCAGAAAATTTTTTTTTAATTTAAAATTTAAAATTTGACAATTGGAATATTATAATAATTTTATTGACAAAAAAGTTTTTTGTAGCATTTTGGTGACATGTTCTTTAAACCTCAGGCTAGTGTCTAAAATAACTCCCAAATTTTTTGCAGAGTTTACAATTGGCAAATTTACGCCATCGATATTAATATTTAAATTACTTTTTAATGAATTAACGTGTTTTATGTTCCCGAATAACATAATGAAGAACTTTGACGCATTTAATTTCAGGTTATCTTCTACCGATAGTTGATTTATAAATTGTGTGTCGCTATTTATTTTATCAGTTGCACGAAGATAATCATCAAAATGGAAATGTAAGTAAGTCTGAATATCGTCAGCGTATTCCTGAATTTTATAATAGCTTAGAGATGTTATGATATCCGATGTGTAAATTAGAAATAGTATATATTCGATGATAATTTATTATTAAGTAAAGGGAAGGTGTAAAATATCTTGAATCTCACAACTCCTTTTTAACAAGCTACCGGTTTCGGAACCTTTATTTTAATTTAAATAAAGGTTCCGAAACCGGTAGCTTGTTAAAAAGGAGTTGTGAGATTCAAAACTTTTATTTTACACCTTCCCTTTTGTTGTGTTTGGGCTTTTCTTTGTTGATTATTTGGTTTATAATTTTTAGTGGACTGTATTTTTTTATTTTATTTTATTCCAAACACTATTTTTGGGTTGTTTTGTGGGGTTTATTTTAGTTAACATGAACATAAATTAATACATATTACATTGACAGTTGTTATCAACAAACTCAAAAATAAAAAATTGCCATGACCTACTACCACTCTCTCTCCCGTGTAGAACAGAGATTTGGTCATACAAAATGTAATATAATTAATCCTTAGAGGAAATAAAAATGGGAGTGAGCGACATACCGCCCTCCTTGAAAGAATACAGTTCTTTCAATAAATAAATTACAGATATTAAGTATATGAAACATAAATAAACAGTTGCTATAATGCAAACATAAAGTAGATATTATACCTACAGAATATAGATTATAGATTTATTCTTAAATAGTGCAAGAACTAAAGGTTAGATGTTAGATCTGTCATTCAATGGGTAGTACACAAATTTTTGCAGTAGCACGTTTCACTACACCATTATGGGTTTTAACGCTCACCACACGCACTATCTGGTCCTCGCCAGGATGTAAAGAGATGATACGTCCCATAGGCCAAGATTGGGGGGGTCGGTTATCCTCCTTGAGAATAACCAGAGCGCCAAGTAATTCTGGAGACTGAGTTGTGAATTTCCATTTTGTTCGCTGTTGAAGGCAATGTAAATAATCCTTGGACCAACGCTGCCATATGTGTTGGACCATTTTTTGGAGATGTTTATATCGAGACAGATTACTAACTTTGGTTTCACTGACTTTTTCTTGGGGTACCGAATTAAGGGCTGCTCCAATCAGGAAATGTCCAGGAGTTAAGGGTTCTAGGTCATTTGGATCTGACGATAGGGGATACAATGGTCGGGAGTTCATTACTGCCTCAATTTGGGTGAGTAACGTATAGAATTCCTCGAAAGTGAGGTTGACATTTACTAATACGCGCTTTATGTGATACTTTGCGGACTTTACCGCTGCCTCCCATAGTCCTCCAAAATGGGGAGAACGTGCGGGAATGAAACTCCAAGAAATTTTATTTTCATTTAGGTAATTGTTTATTTTATCAGTTTCATGAATTTTAAAAATATGCTGAAATTCTCTATCAGCACCTATGAAGTTAGTTCCGTTGTCGGAGTAAATTTGATGACATAATCCGCGTCTTGATACAAATCGCTTTAAGGCATTTAAAAACCCATCCGTGGTAAGATCACTGATAAGTTCCAGATGTGCTGCTTTTGTAGCGAAACAAACAAAGATACAAATGTAACATTTAATGAATTTGCGATTCCGCAATTTACTATCTTTTATTGTGAACGGTCCTGCATAGTCTATGCCGCATATGGAAAATGTACGACTGGGAGTAACTCTGGATGTAGGTAAATTACCCATTTTATTTTTTATTTGATAAGGAGCTGCTCTAAAACAGGTAATACACCTTTTTAAAACAGATCGTATGGTTTGCTTACCATTTAACGGCCAGTATTTTGCTCTGACACTTGACAAAGTAGCTTGTATACCAGAATGCAAATTTCTTTCGTGCTCATACTTAATAATTAAAATAGTTAGGGCATGCTTTGCCGGCAAGGCTATAGGAAATTTATGGTCGAATTTCAATTCTGAGTTTTTTAATCTTCCTCCAATCCTTATTAAACCTTGATTATCCAAAAACGGATCTAGTGAATTTAATCTACTACTTTTAGGAATAGGCCTTTTATTAGATAATGATTGTAATTCAGCAGGAAATTCATGCGCTTGCACTAATCTAACTAATCTTATAGTACTATTGTTTAACTCAGCAAGCGTTAATCTACCAAGATTTTTGAATTTTGAGTTTATAGTTAAATTAGCCTTAAATCGCAAGCAATATGCTACTGTCCTCTGTAATTTTGAGAAGGATGAATATCTAGTGAAAATATCTGATTCTATGGTACATGCATGAGTTAATCTTAATTCGGGAATATTTACTGTACTGCTTGGTTTATACACTGAGGACGGAATCACTAATTGTTGTAGCCACTCCGGCCCGTGCCACCATAATACAGATGCTGATAAACGCGCAGGGTCTAATCCTCGGGATATGATATCTGCCGGGTTATCACCGGACGCAACATGATGCCATTGTGATATTTCCGAAATATGTTGTATCTCCGATACACGATTTGAAACGAAGGTTTTAAGAGTACCTGGTTCCAATGCAAGCCAGGACAAAACAATTGTCGAGTCCGTCCAATAGTAGACTTCGTCTATGGGAATTTTTAAAGCTGAGATTGCCTTGCCAACTAGTTGTGCCATAAGCAGAGCAGCACTTAATTCTAAGCGAGGCACGGTTACAGACTTTAAAGGAGCCACACGAGATTTGGCTGTTATTAGACGAATCAAAATTTTACCTGATATGTCAATTGAACGCATATATATACATGTACCAAACGCTAGCAAAGAAGCGTCACTGAAAGCATGAATCTGAACATTTACTGGTTTCGAAACTATAATTTGACGAGGAATGTTAATACCATTTAGAAATGATAACTGACTATATAAGTTGTTCCACTTTGTAAACAAATCTAATGGGAGTGATTCGTCCCAATCCAACTTTAATAACCAAATTTGCTGTAATATAATTTTTGCTTGAATAGTAATAGGACCGACAAGTCCTAAAGGATCAAAGATTTTCGCTATAACTGAAAGTATTTGCCTTTTTGTTATACCTTTTTTATTATGACATTCTGGAGCTGTCATATATTGAAAAATGTCTTGTCTCGCCTTCCATAAAAGGCCTAATGTTTTACAATTTTCATCATCTGAAATTATGTAGGTTTCTAAATTAGACTGATACTGTCCTGTGAAAATATGAGAAGCATTTGATGCCCATTTGCGTAATTCAAAGCATGCGCTATTTAACACCGTTGTTAAGTCGTGTATTAATAATTTTGCTGATTCTATATCACAAGCACCCGTTATAAGATCATCCACATAGAAGTCGTTTAATATGACCTGAGAAGCTATGGGATAATTTTCCTGATTGTCCCTTGCCACTTGCTGTAAGCATCTTGTGGATAAAAATGACGCCGACGAGGTGCCATAAGTGACAGTATTAAGTTGAAAATGATCTAAAGGTTTGCTAGGATCTGACCGCCAAACTATGCGTTGCAAGTTACGCTGATCTGGATGAATTTCAATTTGCCGATACATCTTGGCGATATCAGCCTTGATAACAATGTTATGTTCACGAAAACGGATTAGTAATGAGACAAGATCTTCCTGAACTACAGGACCTACCTTGAGAACGTCATTTAGTGACAAATTAGATGATGATTTACATGATCCATCAAAAACTACACGTAGTTTTGTGGTAAGTGATGACTCATTTGTTACACAATGATGTGGTAAATAAAATGTAAGTTGATTTTGAGTGCTATTTGGATTGATTTGTGACATATGCCCTAAACGCTTATATTCGTCCATAAAATCATTATATTTAATGCCAAGTTGTGGGTTTTTTATTAATTTGCGCTCTATTGAATAAAATCTTTTAATAGCAGTTTCTTGAGAATCTCCTAATTTGATGTAATTGTCACGAAGAGGTAGCTTTACCGAAAAACTACCAGTAACTTCGTTTCTACTAAAATGTTCTAAGAAATGTTTTTCACATTCGGATTCTTCTTGGGTATACATTTTTTCTATAGGACCCTGTTCAATAAGCCAAAACTTTTCTAATTGTTTGCTTATTTCACAATTAGTATTTAAATGACAATGCGAGTTTTTGACTAAGCCTGTATCCATAGGACCAGATACTATCCACCCTAGTGTAGACTTTTGTAAAATGGGTTGGTTATGACCTAACTTGATTTGTCCAACGCACATTAATTCATAAAAAATACCTGCCCCCAGTAACGCATCAACTTGACGCGATTCGTAAAAATTAGGATCTGCTAATCTAATATTATTCGGAATGTTAAATTCAGACCGTTGAACTGTGAATTGAGGAATGCTCTCTGTGATTTTATCAATGACTAAGAAAGACACTGTTGCATTATAGTTATTGTAAATTGATTGAATTTGTGCCAGAGTCCTTTGTGATATGTTGGTTATTGATGAATTTATGCCCATTACTGGTAAATTAATAGATGTCGATTTTAAGTTTAGTTTTTTGTGTAAGTCACGAGTTATGAAGTTTGACTGTGAGCCACTATCAAGTAAGACTCTACATTTGACAGGTTTATCTTGAGAATCGAGTATGTGAACCACTGCTGTGGATAATAGAACGAAATGGTTTGAAATTTCATTGCAATGAGTTGATATTGTAGGTATCTGTATGCTCTGTTGTGTTGTATGATCATTGATGGATGCATGATTTGCTGAATGTGTGTTTGATTGGTTATTAAATTTAGTGCCTGTTTGATTCTGTTGATGGGAATTATTTTCAAAATGCAATAACGAATTGTGCTTTTTATCACATGTCCTACAACCGCTTGAGTAACATTCATTTGTAGGGTGTCCACGCCTTAAGCAATTTGAACACAACCGTAATTTTTTTATTTCTTTGTAACGATCTTGAGGGCTCAAATCAAGAAATCTTTTGCAAGAATAAATGAAATGATTTTCCTCACACAAGGGACACATAATTGGTCGATCAGTTGTACTATAAGACTGTGTTCTAATATCAGATTTGCGTACATTTGCATTTGGTGCTATTTTATTGTCTAAAGATTCCAAAAGTTGGCATTTTTTAGATAAAAATTCAATAAACTGAAGTATTTCAGGTGATTCGATGTCATTTGTCTCAATTTCCCAATCTCTCTTTGAATTGGGGTCTAATTTGGAAGTTAATAAGTAAATGAGAATATCGCTCCACTTATCTACTGGCAATTTTAAATTTTTTAATGATTGAAAATGCTTCTGAAATTTATCTAAAAATTCTCTTAATGAAGTTTGCGAATTTTTTACTACATTAGGTAGCTCAAAAATATTTTTTATGTGAGTGCGTATTATAATCTTTTTGTTCTCAAATCGCGATTTTAGCAATGTCCAAGCTAGATCATAATTTGAATCTGATATTTCCAGAGAATGTATCACCTGGGCTGCATCTCCTTTCAGAGCAGCTTGCAAATAATGAAATTTTTGTATATTACTTAATTTCTTATCATCGTGAATTAATGATTTGAATGTGTCATAGAAATTATACCATTTGTCATATGCGCCAGAAAATTCAGGAAGTTTTATTTGTGGTAAGACTACATTACGCTGCACGTCTGCAGCTTGTCGTGGCACTCGCGTTGCATCGCAATGCGAGTCCGCCTGTGCAACAATTGCAAAATATTTGTTTTCAAATATATCCCGTTCAGCCGCGCTAGTTTCATCAAGCAACTCAATTTGCGTTTGTACGTCATTAAATCCACTCCAGACTTGTTCTAACTTAACTAATCGTGGCCGTAACTCACCTAATTTTGATTTATTATTTGGTAATTCATTGACAAATGTAATAAATTTAGTGAGCTGTGCCTTAAAAATGCCACGTTTTTGAACTAATTCCTTCATATCTGTCATTTTTAATTATTTAATGATTTATCTTCAAAAATAGTTTATTATGTATCAAAGTTTATTTTTACGATATAAATAATTATTATTGTTTATGTTTTAAATCTATTCTATTCAAATCGGTGCATTAATGACACGCAAAGTATCACATATATAAGTATCACGCGTGAACACCTAATTTTAAATAGTAAAATGCATGCTAAATGAGCAAACAATTTGAGACAATAAATGAGAATGAGATGATAAAATGGACTCGCCTGGGATTTGCCCCTATCGCTGCGTTGTCGTTCTTTGATTTGTTATAAATAAGTATTTCTTTACTAGGTACTGCTTACGTCCTGCTCGAATGGACCATATGTTGTGTTTGGGCTTTTCTTTGTTGATTATTTGGTTTATAATTTTTAGTGGACTGTATTTTTTTATTTTATTTTATTCCAAACACTATTTTTGGGTTGTTTTGTGGGGTTTATTTTAGTTAACATGAACATAAATTAATACATATTACATTGACAGTTGTTATCAACAAACTCAAAAATAAAAAATTGCCATGACCTACTACCACTCTCTCTCCCGTGTAGAACAGAGATTTGGTCATACAAAATGTAATATAATTAATCCTTAGAGGAAATAAAAATGGGAGTGAGCGACACCTTTACTTATCATATTACTCACATATGGATTCCTTTCGCAATATAATTTATTATTACTCTGAATTTTTTGTGATCTACCACTTAAATACGATGCTAATAATTGAACACTTAATCTATTAAACCCATAAAATTTTAGTTTTGCACAAAGTAGCTAATGTTTAATGGTATCGAAGGCTTTCGAGAAATCCAATAACACCAGCACACTGACCATCTCTCTGTAACAATTTTCTATAATATCACTCGTAACATTTGCAAGTGCCGTAGCTGTACTACACCCCTTTCTGAATCCATATTGAATATCTGGAATTATTTTGTTAGTTATTACATAATTGTAAATTTGATTGTACATACATGACCTTTTCTATTCATATGCATCAGTTTTCGAGATATGGGCACAACTTGTGTTTTTTAAATGGAACACCCTGTATATTATTCGATCACAATTTAAATTAACTTTCCAACGATATATAATATGTTATGTTTATTTCTGGAAAAAGTGGTTAATATTCGAAAAATTAAATATATTTGTGAGGAGGCAATGGAAAACTAACAGATCTTATAATATAAAATAAATTTGTCAAAAATAGGAAAAAACTATACTAGACTAAATGTTCGAATTGTCTTCTATTGACATCTACGCATATTTATTGCATTTCTAATATTTTATAAATGACTTTGTTTAGGATTTATACAAGCATAATAACAACAAACATATCCAAACTGATATACTTATATTGATGTTTCATTTCTAAACATGCTATTATTAAATTCATTGGACTTTCTTTAATACATGATGAATACTGGATTAAATATCATAAAATTCAAAACGTCTAAAAACAAATTATTAAAAAAATTTTTCAACTTACCACAAAATTCATTCAATATGGTCAACAATTAAAAAACGAAGTCCACAAGAAGATGTACATATTCTTTCGCTCTTACAAGCTCTTCAGGTGAACGATTAATCTCGTAAAATAAAGTGATTTACTTGAACTTACATTTTATACTTTATTTTACGAGATTAATCGTTCACCTGAAGAGCGTGTAAGAGCGAAAGAATATGTACATCTTCTTGTGGACTTCGTTTTTTAATTGTTGTTGACCATATTGAATGAATTTTGTGGTAAGTTGAAAAATTTTTTTAATAATTTGTTTTTAGACGTTTTGAATTTTATGATATTTAATCCAGTATTCATCATGTATTAAAGAAAGTCCAATGAATTTAATAATAGCATGTTTAGAGATGAAACATCAATATAAGTATATCAGTTTGGATATGTTTGTTGTTATTATGCTTGTATAAAGCCTAAACAAAGTCATTTATAAACAATGCATATCAAGCAAAGAAAGAGAATTGTAAAATTCTAATATTTATTGAGAGGGACATGAAAAAAAAAAAAGATGATCATTCGATTCGACACTTGGTAATTGAGATATAGAGTTCACCTAAAAATGCCAATTTTCCAAAAACGATCTGTAGCTCGGTAGTCGAAATAAATAGACAACCGCAGTTTGCGCCATTGTTTGTTTCTCAAAAATCAAGCCAGAACACCTATATCGGTTTTTCTCTATCTCTCATACTTTCAGAGAAAACCCCAAATCCCATCGAATTTGGTCCACGTACTGGTATACGTACTTAAAATACATACAAATCGAAAGTTTTTCTAAAATAGTCCGTTCACAAAATAATTAATTTATTCCATACTTTAGCAACACACTGTATAGTTTGCTTCAGTGTTGTAGAGCTACGGCTGTATTGTAATTTCTTTCTGTATATATTAAAATCCACAACTGCACTCTACAGATTGGAAAAATAACGAATCAGTGGATTTCCAAGTTTCTGATGCAATTAAAGCATCAGATAAATTTTACCGCATTTAATTTCAGTACAGTTGGTTCCTGCCGCATTTGATCATTCTCTTGATCCATGCATGCATCATTCACTCATTCAATTCAATTAATTTCAATTGGAATTGTAGATTGATTATTGGTCTATCTTTAAACATTTCTATGCCAGTTGATTCACAATTTTGCGCTTCTGAGGTCTATTGATATTCAAATATTTGCAAATGTAATAATTATGCATATACAGGGTGAGATAAAAAATAAAGTAAGTATATCGAAATATTTAAAACGCTTTTTGGAAATTTTTAACTAATAATAACAAAAATATAACCTTCATGTTTGATATATTTGTGTCATCCTTTTCAACAGAATTCATATTTAAATTGGCTATCGTTAGTTAATGCATTAATTAAATTCAGAAGTAAAACATTTTAACAACAGACATCAAATTTTCCTAGAAAATTAAAATATCAAAAGTAACGTAGTGTCAAAATTGCATTATTCTCAAAGTTTTGAATTTGATCCGATATTGCTGTTGAAATATGTTGATGAAATATATTAGTTATTATCTCTGTGGAAATAAATCAAAAGGGTACATGAATTTTACAGGAGATACAAAAAATTGTTTTAATCATAACGCAAGGCTTATTTGATTTCGAGCTTCTTTTAGATTAATAAACAAACGTGTTTGATTTGATATTTTTACAACAAATAGAGTGTCTATGGACAAGTTTTTATGTATTCATTAAATGCATTGTACTTATCCTACTTATTCTTCTTAATGTAGATAAAATGATCAAGGTAAAAGGGGGTAAGTATATTTATCCCTTTTTGCTCTATCGTAGGTATGATCAGCACTTTTTTAACATAGTATAGCTACGAGAATTTTTATTTATACTTGATTCATAATTTTTTTGGACGTAGACTGCAACAACAAACTGAACAAACAACAGTAAACACCTCAAAATATAAAATTCTGCTACGCTTAGAACGAGATAAGTATACATATCCAACATAGTCAGGAGAGTTTTTAATACCATGTAGCCTGACAAAAGGGAATAAGTAGAGTTATCTCCTTTCCTCTGATTAGAACTTAAATAAAATAATCTGAAATAGATGGATAAGTTAACTTATTCCCTTATATCAGTGAAACATTTTTCAGTTTCACATATAATTAAAGCAATTTTAGGGATATGTGTACTTATATCTTTTAGGAATGTGTCCATAATAAATAGTTCCCGCGAATGTATACTTATACCCTTTTGCTGGGATATGTAGGTAGATCAATATTAGGAGCTTTAAATTGCAAAGAAGTGTTATTGTGGATAAGTCGACTTATCTCCATTTGCCTTACGTCCACTATTGTGCATACGACTATATCTGTGCTGTATTATGTTTATATAGAGAAAGGTCATCCAAATCTACAATAACTCAAAAGGTGAAAATTCATATTGTAGAGACAGATTAGTTGAAAATTGTATATATTGAATGTAAATAAAAGCGTTCTTGATATTCTTATATTCTCCACTTTCGCCTTATTTTTTATAGAATATGTCCCTTATATGCTGAGGAGCGAATTTTAACTCACTCCGTATACCTAATTGCATATAAAGCTCATTTACAACACAAAGGAACTGAACCAATAATAAGCCATTAGCAATTCTAAATAACAAACGTATTTACTGGATATTTCATTGGAGTTCGATAGGTCGGTCGGTCGGCTTGCTTGATAACTGCAATATTTGGATTTCGAAGTACAAATACAGTAAGTTTTCAGGGTGTTATTAAAATACAAATTGGTCTTTCAAGATACTATGATAATGAAACAAGGTTTTTATTTAACATGGAGTCAGTGGGGACTTAAATTAATTGCAATTGTTTCTAATCATTTTTTATTTTTTCATAACTTTAGATATTTTCAGAAAGCCACTCAAATTTTTCGTTATTACAATAGTAACGAAAACATTTTCATATAAAAGGATTGGCATTTTGAGATAAATGTTTCACAAAAGTCAATTTGTTATACATCGTTGGATTCAGAAAAGAAATCTACACAAAAGTAAATAAAAAAAATAAATACTGTTTGAAAAAAAGTTGACTATCGCTTTTCAAAAAAAAAAATGTAAGAATACTACGGTAGGCTCTCTCTATAGTGTAAGTATTTAAATCATTTCATTTAATGTTTTGTTTTTTAAAATCACATTATAAATAACGAAGTTATGGCTTGCGGCGTTTTTTAGGAGACAGCCTGTATATATATTTCGTTAATAAGCCAAATCATTGTTTTTACACAAATATTTATCCTAAGCCCTTTACTTAGGTACAACCCATTAATTTGGTACCGATTGAGTCGTAATAAATGTTTTTTTCTCGCTTATTTTTTTTCGAAAAATTGAAAAATTTTGTGACTGAATAGAGAAAAATATGCTTGTTTCATATTAACAAAAAAAAGTATGGGTGCCATTTAAAAAGAAAAAGTTGGTTGCCATAGGAACAAACCAGAAGAAGATATCAACAAACTAAAAAACTTAAAACATGCATGGTAAAGAACCCAACAACTTTCATATTGAACATTTTTTTGTAACTTTGCAAATAACAAAGTTAAAGCCATTATTTGATACTTTTGTTCCACCCAGTATGTACAATAATAAATATATATAATGTAGAAACGAAATCTAAAGGAGTCCACAGAGGAAAATCTTTAATATATGTACATATAAAAAAAAAAATAGTAATATATGTACTATTTAAGTCAAAACTGCGAATCCTTTCCCTCTAATATCTTAATAATACATAAACAACTCTTTACATAGCTCATTCTCAAATTCTACATTTAATAACAATCAAGTACTACGAATGCAGAAAGTAAATACATAATTTAATATTGCAATAAGCGCCACCAGATGGATTAATCCGAAAGGAATCCTCTGTTATAGGCAAAGCACGTCACCATACTGTGGACCGGTTTCTAGCTTATTAGCCTTCATCAGCATGGTACAGGTAACGCACAATGCCTACAACCGGGAGCTCAGTTCTTGATAACCGCGAACGAGGTGAGATGAAACTGTGGCCCTCTGGTGAAGCTAATTGCAATGTGGACAGTGTCCAGACCAGGCGAATAATAGAAACGAAATCTAAAGGAGTCCATAGAGGTAAATTTTTAATATAAAAATAATGTCTTCTTCCAAACATTCTAAAAAAGATTTTAGCAAAACTGCAGAGTATTCTAAAAAATGTGTAATAAATACATAAAAATGCAATAAGCCAAGTATAATATCCATTTTCAGTTTTTATATTAAGTTTCTTTGTTAGGAAGTTAGAAACGCGTTACAAGATGTAAATTTTTATCTAGCTCACAACACAATAAAATACATTTAGAAAACTTTTGGAACACGATGTAATCCACTCGGTTGTTTTATCTCCTCAAAACTGATGTAACTGTTTGCAACGGTCATAAAAACTTTTAAATCGATTTTCTCGCTTAAATTTACGTTTATTTCTGTTATTAAAAACACTGAAATTAAAAATACTACAATATATGATAAAAGTTTCGATACAGAAAATATTTAAGTACTAATAAATATGGTTTACTTAAACATTGCTTGTATTTTTTTACACATCGTAATAAAAAATGAAATTGTTTTAGATTGCCATACTTATTGTGAGGTACGTAGCTCGTTTTTGTATTGCTATCTCGTTAGACCTTTAAGAAACTAACGAAATTTTCTGAAGTTAATATACATGGTGATCTACCACGACACATTTTTCATTGTTTCCAATTTAAATGCTTACTCGTTATAATAATTGGTTATTATTAAGAAAAAAAATAAGGTAAAGATAATTTTAAGAGCAGGAAAATGCTCTAGAATTAAAAGTTCAATTATTTAGGGTCAGTTGCATACAAGTGGTTCAGCAAAAGTTTAGCTGAATTTGGTCCAAGATTTAAGGATACCGATTGTTGTATAAGTTAGTTTAGGAGGAAACTTTTTGCAAACATTGTCATTGTTTTATATTTTAATAAATGTTTTATTTTTAATATCTCTTTAACAATATTTAAATGAGTACGCTGTGTGGCTATGGCACTTGTTTTTATGCCATAGATTTGTTATACGCCATAGAATTATCTTAAAAATTGCCTATAATTGAAATGACCTTTAAGGTTTCACAATAGCCCGACATTATTAAGGATTCAACATGTCAACCGGACGCCATACTGGAATATTATTTTTTTCATTTGTACTCAATAAATCGCAAATCTATTATTTAAGAATATTGTTTTAAGATATTAATTATATATTTAAACTAAATACTTGTACCAGTTCAATGTCTACATCGAAAACATTAGTCTGAGTTTAAACTTCAGTAACTTTTACAAAGTAGTAATACAGATACTGCACATACTTCAAGGGAACAACGTGCCAAAGTGTAGCAGTTTTTACTAAACGGTTTTAGAAATATAAACTTTCAATTGCACATGATTAACACATAAAGCTAACAGGAAAGTTTGATTATTAAGAAAATAATTAGTACAAATTCAATTTCACAGAAGTATCCATAAAGGATTTAGTTAGAAGTTCTATATTTACATATTATTAAATTATATTTGATTCTGATTAGAATTAAAATAAATATGTCAACGTTACATAGAAATAAATCATACTGCTTATGTAATCGTTCATTTTACAGAATAATTATAGGATGTGCTGATATTGCAGTTTTATTAAAATCCAATTATAGTATTTCAAATATGTTGAATACATTTTATATACTAAATAAATAAAAATTTTCTATTTATACGCATGTTTAGGATTAATATAATATCCGTTTAGAATTTTTCAGTTTTTGCCAATAAAATTCATAAAGGATCACTGTCTGTAAACAAAGATAATATAATATTAGACTTCTCCTTCAACATTATTGACATAACAAAATATTTACTAGTCTCAGGAGAAAAGCGGCCAGAAGGGTTCCAGAGCTAGAATAAACAATGCGATAGTTTTGACAACCATTGCAGATTTCTTGAACTACAAAGTATCTTTTGTAGAATTAAGCAATACACTAAATACAGAAAGACCGACAAAAAACTGAAGCAAGTCAACTAATTAGATTATTACTATGATATTATTGTTGTCTGATCAAAAATTAAAATAAGGTTATGGTAGGGAGAGATGCGGAAAGAAATGTGTAATGAACATAAAAAAACGAAGTGCTTTCAACCAACAGTTTACTGCGAAGCGTTTTGTTTAAAGTAGTTTATTCAATTAAGAACTGGTAAAGCGTCGCGCTTTTAACCAAAATCACATTTTTTTTGACATGTGTAACCCCTTTTCAACCTCCTGCTAAGTTCTGGTTTAGATACTTCAAAGTTATTAAGAAAAATTAATATCGTCTTCAATTACAAACTCTTAGGACTGATTGATTATCTAACGAATTGAAAGACAAAAAAAATTATCAGGTACCTTTATTTTTTTGACATAGTCGCTCTATAAGGCAAACTTCTGTTACGAATTTCTTCCAGCATTCGTATTTTCTATTTTGAGTATTTAAATCGCGCCTCAATTTCCCCCGTATGCGCTCTGCGTTGGAACCGAACGCAAAAAGGGTCGACAAAAAACAAGTGGGAAGCATTTCTTTCTTACTACTTTGCGTATCGAGGAAGGAAAACGGGATCTTTCGTTCTCTAACAGCACACCAAGTCAGTTATATTTTTGTAAATGCCGATCGCTTATCGCTTTATTTATTTAATTTTCCGTTTAATTTATTGCTTCAGCTATAACGCTAAAGTAGGAAAATAATCTGTGAATAATACCTACTTATTTACAGTTTTATCGTAAATTTAGTTAGAATTTTTACCAATAACCTGTGCTTTGCACGTGGTTTGAGTTATTGCCATTTTACCGTATTTTGTCTAGTTGTAGAGTATTTCTCGTCAATTAATTATTAATTAAGGTATTAAGTATACAATAATTGAATTGTATAATTTATCAATGTAATTAAAAAATTACAGTTTATCTTTTATTTCGTACAGAGAACGATTTCTGTGTGGGTTTTTTTTCTGTCATTAGGTAACTCACGCATTATTGGAGCGTTGCTGAATCCTTGATTCAAAGGATGGCAAAATCTACCATAGCTGTTGGACTTGGATTTTGCCAAATTTAATTCCTGTCCAGGGCTAAGGATTCCAGTCAAGGAGTTTCCAGAACATTCAGGGTAAGTCATCCATTGTATTTTTTTATTAATCCATTAATTTGTTGTGAATTTGATCACTTGCTCTGGGTGACAGAAACCCGATTTTCGGATTTTCCATCACCTTGACATCAGAAGGCATTTACTTCGTTTTTCTTATCTACAGATTATTATTATTATATCGTTTATTTTTGGCATAATTTACAAAAGTGTAAATTTTATTTGGTTTCGCGTTATGTTCTGCCACATTGGCCTCATAGTTTTTATAATTGTTCGTCAGAAAACGAGGGACCTTATCGTTTGTTTTTGTTTAAATTTTGTTTACCGCTAGATGTTTCGCTGAAAATTTCAGATTTTTGTTTAAATATCGTTATTAAAATATTAGTTTCAAAATATTTATTTTTCTCTCTTTTAGTCTGGTGATATCATTATATCATTTGTTAAATATTAAATACTTGAATATTTTAAATTGATAGAACTTAACGTAATTTTATTTTTCTTCCTTTTCTTTTTTGGGATTTATTACCACATTCCTTGAGATTCCTAAACAAAAAAATTGATTTATCTAAAAAATATTCAAATTAACCAGTTTAAAACTGGGAAATAACCTCTACGCCTTTGACGTAATGTCAGAGGATCAGTTAGAGGGTGTTTTTTTGACAACTAATAGTAATTAAATTAATACAAAAATACTGCGCTGACGTTTCGGAAACTATATCCGTTTCCCTTTTCAAAGTTAAGCCTTTAAATTTTTATGTAACGTGTAGAATAATACGGCATAAAATAAAAATTGTTTATATCATTTCCATAGATATTTACCATAGAAATGTTGAAAAATATACTAAATAATATTAATTTTATTGAGTTCTTCTCTCAATATTGGTACCCAAGTTGAACAAAATTCTACCGAACAATTTGATACGCATTTATCTTCATTACGTAAAATTATTGCAGATTCATTGATTTTTCTTTTTTTGTTGTCTGCTTCTTTGGTCAAAATTTTTGCTGAATCCCATTTTATCCTGTGATCGTTTTCCCAAGCATGTTCACAAATTTTAGATTTTTCTATATCACCTTTTCTAATATAACTTTTGTCGCCCAATCGTACATTAAGTGGTCTAGATGATTCACCCACATAATGTTTATTACACTCTCACGGGATAATGTATATACAGATTTTTGAATATCATAAGGAGAACCCCAACCATCGTCACTTTATCCCCGGCTATACGCTCGACTACTTTACCAGAATAGTACAGATACAGAGAGATTGGTCATAGAAACTTATTTTATAATTTTTTTGTTTTATTAACTTTCATTTTCACATTGCCACCTTAAATTTTTCCTCATAATTGTCATTATTGTTGTAAATAATTTGTTTGATTAAAATTGTTAAGTCTATACAGGGTGAATCTTAGAGTGGCGGCCATATTTATATGAGGCGACACCGTTCAACTATGGGAACACAAAACTACAATTTTTTTTTTTTAACGCGCTATGAAAAATGAATATTGTTTAAACCCTTTTTATTTGAATTTGGGTACCCCGCCAGTGGAATGCGCTAGCGAGAGTAACGTCTAATAACTGAGACGCACACGCCTGTCTAGAACAGTGCGTTGTTGCCAAACTTCACGACTGAAATAAAATACGGGGAATTTATTGTAAAGCAAACAAGAAACTAAATAAAATGAACTATCTAAACAATAACAAAGTAAAAACTATTCTCCGTGAGTGTAACAATAAAAAAAGTAATACCTAAAAAACTTAATACTTAGTAACAAATAATGAACAGAAAATTATTTTTTCTAATAGCAATAAATCTTTACTTATCTTGGATCGGCATTTCTCATAGCAGGTGTTGAAACTGTCCTCCGTTATTTTCCAAACACTCTGTAGCTCTCCAACTTTATTGAAGTCCGTATTCTGCCTTATGTGATTCGCAGCGTTTTCTACTATTTCCCGTAATTCTTCAACGTTGTTGACAGGAGTCGTGTACACCAAACCACCGTACATTGTACGGTGCACCAAACTTTTCATGTGCCCCCACAGATAAAAGTCGCCTCTAAAACACCACTAAAATAAAACTACACACACGTAGAAGGTACACCTCACTCAATTATTAAAAACACAAACGCAAAACTACCACTTTTATAAATTTCTTTCACTAAAAACTGAAACAATTTAATTTTATAACAATAATAAACCACACTAGCTGCTGCCTGACTGGTCACTAACACAGACACTAAAAACTAAAACTAAAACATAGAAAAACAACTGGCACGCCGCCGTGCGAGGCTTTTGCATTTCAGGAGAACCTTTTTTTATCACCCTTTTTTGTTAATGCACCTGCTAAGTAACTAGGTCAGTGTCATAGTTTGTAAACAGTTCAGCGACTCTAACAGCTGATGGGTGGTTTTAAATTTAATGGCCTAACTAATTCTGTTTTTAAAATCTTTTTCATTTTGTGTCATAATTATGCAGACTATGCAGCCGGCTTTTTCATTTTGTTTTGTATTACAATTTTCATTATGGAAGTTAAAACTGCGTATGTCAATAAACCTGTTTATCCAATTGATTTAATTAATTTTTCATTTTCACTAGGTACCCTTATCTCTCTCTCGTGATTGGGTATCTCTGAATTATTAATGAAAAGTGAAAATGTAAAATGTAATCGATTGGTTTTATATCATCTACACTTGGCAACACTGTCGACCGGGCACACGTAATGCAGCAAGTGCTTGCCCAGCGGCACCGGAATTACAGGAATTATACATGAATCGCGAATTTTTTTAAAAAATTCATAACTCGGCCATTTTACAACCTACAAAAAAAAAAATTCGGATTCATGTTCATGACGACTAGTACTATTAACCCCAAAAATATGGCCGCCACTCTAAGATTCACCCTGTATATTTTTTTCTTTCTCATTTTAGGCTAATAAATACCTAACTGTGTGTAGAGAATTTTTCTGTATTTTTATATAAAATACTGTGGCGGTTAACACTGTTAGTAATAAAATTTCAAAACTTAATAATAAAAATTCAATGAAATCATCCTCACTGTAGCTAGCTGGAGCTAATTGTTTAACTGCCACTCTAGAATTGGGGCCAATTCAACTCTGGAGTGTCGTTGGATACGTTAAGTCTGTATCCATGTTTCCTCTACTGGTTGTTTTTTAATTTTTTCCACTATCTCTGTGCTCTATTAGTATCAGTAACACGGTAAAACTTTTTATTTCAAGTGACATGGGTCGCGTCAAATGTCACAACTAACATCTGCATTTGTTGCTTTATATTCACACTTTCATATATTTTTTTACTAATTATAAATTTTCAAAATTTACTGCAATAAATACGCGTGGTACTTCTTGTGTGAACTGAAAGCTGTAACTTATAAAATTCAATCAAAAGAAATTCGTCCGTTCCTAACCAAGCTTCAATGGACCGCATTAGTGTGACATCACATAATTATGCAACCGTACGTACTACTATCATGACAGACGGGTTGCGTTCAATAATAATAATAATAATAATAATAATAATAATAATAATAATAATAATAATAATAATAATAATAATAATAATAATAATAATAATAATAATAATAATAATAATAATAATAAGGGGTGCAAAATTCGGACCGGCAACCTCCTCGCGGTGCACCCCGGACAGGGAGGGGCAACCCTCTCTGACAAATGTCGGCCGTGGGTCCTCAGGGCTAACCATCCTGGGGACTCATTTCCTCTGGTTTTCGACCGTAACAGAGGACAGGCCCCTCACAATCGACCCCAGTCGGATGGGGGTCAGAGACAGGTGGGAGGGGCCTTACCGGACGGTCTCAATGATGACGACTTTGCTATTGGACATGGACGCTTTAGGTGGACGGAGGGATTAAGAGATGATCTGCTTAACTGCTACGAGAGCAGCGAACCTGCGCGCAGGGGATACATGGCGCGATTACACCGGTTGTGGTGCGATATGCACCCGGAGTATCGCGCCTTCTCTCAACAACATCTGAGAGATCAAGTATCCTTCCTGCGCAGAACAGGTTACGTAAGGGCACCTCGTCAGCGTGAGGAAGTGCCTGCCGCACTTCCACCGCGGCAAATACCAGCTGACGAGGAACATCCTCCTGAGTACACCGATATCGCTTTAAGGACGAGGGTTAACCTTAACACCAGGGTTAACCCAAAGCCACAAGACCTGACACGAATGGATTCGTTGATTAGTGAGGAGCTTCCAGAAGATGCCAACATCTGGCAGATCAACAGTGCGGTGTACGCTGCCGCCAAGCAACTCGTCCCACAACAGCGCCTGGCAAGCGCAGTTGATAGGGTCGAGAAAGCTAAGCGGCGCGTACAGAAGATCGAAGCTAAAATTCGATCAGCAAGGCAACACGCTTCTCGAATCCAGAGTGTGGTGGATTATATAGTCGCAGGTAGACCATTTACACCGAAGGTCCGGCGAGTGGCAGCCGGACTGAGACGCCAACACCACACTCTAAATCGCACAGTGCTGCAGACCATCAAGCAGCACTGTCTAGATAGGATTCGAGCGCTAATGGCTATTAAGAAAACTTTGGTCAGGCGAATGCGGAGTTTGAAACAAAACAAATTGTTTCAAACAAACCCGTCTCGCCTGTTCCAAGAGCCACAGCGTGTTGTCGAAAATCCGCCAACTGTTGATAATGTCGAAGCCTTCTGGAAAGGAATCTACGAAGTCGCGAGTCCATTCGATAATGACACTCCAGCTATAGCACACTTCGAGGCTCTCTGTCGTAGAGTCTTAGAAGAGCCAGAAGAAGTGTGCCCGGCAATCAGTACGGAAGAGGTTCAACAAGCACTTGTTGGAACCAAGAACTTCGCTGCCCCGGGTCCAGATGGTATAAACAACTGGTGGTGGAAGAAGTTTCCTTCCACCCACCGCCATCTGGCCCGAGTTTTCAACTCATGGTTGAACGAGGGGCAGCAAATTCCGGACTGGTTTGTCGAGGGGCGAACTGTGCTAATCCCCAAAAAGGGGGATCTGTCTGACCCAAAAAATTATAGACCGATTACCTGCCTCAACTCCTGCTACAAGTTATTTACTCGTATCTTGTATACCAGGATGTTGAGGTCTGTTGATCCGGTCTACCAACAGGTAAACGAACAGCGTGGTGCCAAGAAGGGCCTGGCAGGTTGCAAGGAAAACCTGCTGATAGACCGCTGTATTACACAGGATTCTGTGCAGTACAAGCGGAATCTGTCAATGGCCTGGATTGATTATCGCAAGGCATTTGATACAACATCCCACGAGCTTTTGTTACACTTGCTCGGATGTCTTGCGGTACCAGCACCACTAATGAGATGCATCGAACAACTGTTGCCGCTTTGGAGAACTCGCTTCACCATAACATCCGGTGCCGAGCGAGTTTCGACAGAGTTGGTGACATTTAAGAGAGGAGTGTTTCAGGGTGACTCTTTGAGTCCGCTCCTTTTTTGCATCTCACTGCTGCCGCTATCTGTTGGACTCCGCCAAACCCGCGGGTATCAGTGTGGGCCACCCAGCAACCGGAGGCATAAGGTCACCCATCTATTTTATATGGATGACCTTAAACTCTATACCTCCGGAGAGCGAGAACTTCAAAATGCTCTCAGGGTGGTCGAGGAATACACGCGGGCAATTGGAATGGAGTTTGGGTTGGACAAATGCGCAGTCGTCCACCTCAAGAGAGGACGATGCGGGGAATTCCACGAAGATGCGCAGCTCGCAGACGGAAGCATCCTACGACATTTGGATGCCGGAGAGACCTACACATACCTGGGTGTGGAACAACGCCACATCCAGGATGTGAACCAAATAAAGGATTCTCTCCGTGGCAAGTACAGACACCGACTCCGAAAGATCTGGTCATCAGAACTTTCGGGGAAGAACAATGTGTCTGCCACTAATATGCTTGCCGTTCCGATTCTGCTCTACTCCTTTGGTGTAGTCAAATGGGGAGTAGATGAGCTGCGTCAATTGGACAGGAATACCCGCAAGATGATGAATATTCATAGGAGTATTCATCCTAGATCGTCCGTTCCTCGTGTGTACCTCCCACGTCAACGGGGGGGCCGAGGACTCTTGAGTCTGGAGTGCATGCATGGCAGAGTGGCACTGAGTATGGCATGTAGTGTCATCAGGAGCTCGGACCCACTCCTACAGTTAGTGAGAGATCATGAAGCTGTGGGAGTTGGCGCTTTATTGTTTAGGGCAGCACAGAGGGCCGCAGATGAACTCGGTCTCGTGTTCGACTACAGGCGAGAAGGCCGGCGAGGTGACTCAGTCACTGAGCTTCCGCCTAATCGTCTGACAGCCCACATCAAAGCTGCCGAACAGAGAAATCTGTTCAGGCAGCACGTCGATAAACCCCTGCACGGTGTTTTCTATAACAACATAGAAGCACTGGGTTTATCGACAGAGCTGACCTTCGCATTTTTAAGGTCAGCGGGGCTGAAGTCGGAGACCGAGGGATACATTGTGGCCTGCCAAGATGGTGTTATTAACACATTGGTCTATCGCAGTCGCGTGATGGGTGTAGAGGTGCCTGATATCAACTGCAGGACCTGCCGTCAGGCGCCGGAGTCGCTCATGCATTTATTATCTGCATGCCCGATTTATGCGACTTCGGTCTACATCCAACGACATAACGCGGCTTTACGAGTGCTATACTACCATCTACGGCACTCGTACCAGATAGACCAAACACCAATGCTGCCTTACGTCCCCGGAGATATCGAGTCCGTTGTCGAGAACGAGAAATGCCGGATTTACTGGAACTACTCGTTCCCGACCGTCAGGCGAATTCACGCCAATAAGCCTGACATAGTCCTCCTCGACCATCAGACCAAGGTGATGTATGTCATCGAGTTCTCAGCACCTGCTGAGACAAACATCGCCTTGAAGGAGGAGGAGAAACGGACTAAATACAGAGATCTCCGGTACGAGCTCCAAGTGCTATACCCAGGCTACTCTGTCAAAATGGTCGTCCTGATAATCGGTGTACTCGGAGGTATAAAGCCCACGCTGCTCTCCGCATTGAAGACCATGCCTGCCTGCCAAACATCGGCAGAATGGTTGGCTGGTCAAATGCAGAAAGCGGTCATCCTGGGATCCCTTCGTCTACTTAGGGCACACGAGTCTGGAATCTACAGTAACTAACCCTGCGGGATGTGGGGAGTTGCTGTAGATTATTCGCTGGCGCTCTCTCTGTGTGGTGTCGGAGGCCACAGGGAGACTGTCCAGCATTTTCTTCCGGAAACGGTAAAAAAAATAATAATAATAATAATAATAATAATAATAATAATAATAAGGGGTGCAAAATTCGGACCGGCAACCTCCT
This sequence comes from Rhagium mordax, assembly GCA_963680705.1. Lineage (NCBI taxonomy): Eukaryota > Metazoa > Arthropoda > Insecta > Coleoptera > Cerambycidae > Rhagium > Rhagium mordax. Next base: position 41,324,410 of record OY796659.1, on the reverse strand, counting down.
CGCGGTGCACCCCGGACAGGGAGGGGTAACCCTCTCTGACAAATGTCGGCCGTGGGTCCTCAGGGCTAACCATCCTGGGGACTCATCTCCTCTGGTTCTCGACCAAAACGGAGGACAGGCCCCTCACAATCGACCCCATTCGGATGGGGGTCAAAGACAGATGGGAGGGGCCATACCGGACGGTCTTAACGATGACGACTTTGCAAACGTACATGGACGCTTTAGGTGGACGGAGGGATTAAGGGATGACCTGCTGACCTGCTACGAGAGCAGCGAACCTGGGCGCAGGGGATACATGGCGCGATTACACCGGTTGTGGTGCGATATGCACCCGGAGTATCGCGCCTTCTCTCAACAACATCTGAGAGATCAAGTATCCTTCCTGCGCAGAACAGGTTACGTAAGGGCACCTCGTCAGCGTGAGGAAGTGCCTGCCGCACTTCCACCGCGGCAAATACCAGCTGACGAGGAACATCCTCCTGAGTACACCGATATCGCTTTAAGGACGAGGGTTAACCTTAACACCAGGGTTAACCCAAAGCCACAAGACCTGGCACGAATGGATTCGTTGATTAGTGAGGAGCTTCCAGAAGATGCCAACATCTGGCAGATCAACAGCGCGGTGTACGCTGCCGCCAAGCAACTCGTTCCACAACAGCGCCTGGCAAGCGCAGTTGATAGGGTCGGGAAAGCTAAGCGGCGCGTACAGAAGATCGAAGCTAAAATTCGATCAGCAAGGCAACACGCTTCTCGAATCCAGAGTGTGGTGGATTATATAGTCGCAGGTAGACCATTTACACCGAAGGTCCGGCGAGTGGCAGCCGGACTGAGACGCCAACACCACACTCTAAATCGCACAGTGCTGCAGACCATCAAGCAGCACTGTCTAGATAGGATTCGAGCGCTTATGGCTATTAAGAAAACTTTGGTCAGGCGAATGCGGAGTTTGGAACAAAACAAATTGTTTCAAACAAACCCGTCTCGCCTGTTCCAAGAGCCACAGCGTGTTGTCGAAAATCCGCCAACTGTTGATAATGTCGAAGCCTTCTGGAAAGGAATCTACGAAGTCGCGAGTCCATTCGATAATGACACTCCAGCTATAGCACACTTCGAGGCTCTCTGTCGTAGAGTCTTAGAAGAGCCAGACGAAGTGTGCCCGGCAATCAGTACGGAAGAGGTTCAACAAGCACTTGTTGGAACCAAGAACTTCGCTGCCCCGGGTCCAGATGGTATAAACAACTGGTGGTGGAAGAAGTTTCCTTCCACCCACCGCCATCTGGCCCGAGTTTTCAACTCATGGTTGAACGAGGGGCAGCAAATTCCGGACTGGTTTGTCGAGGGGCGAACTGTGCTAATCCCCAAAAAGGGGGATCTGTCTGACCCAAAAAATTATAGGCCGATTACCTGCCTCAACTCCTGCTACAAGTTATTTACTCGTATCTTGTATACCAGGATGTTGAGGTCTGTTGATCCGGTCTACCAACAGATAAACGAACAGCGTGGTGCCAAGAAGGGCCTGGCAGGTTGCAAGGAAAACCTGCTGATAGACCGCTGTATTACACAGGATTCTGTGCAGTACAAGCGGAATCTGTCAATGGCCTGGATTGATTATCGCAAGGCATTTGATACAACATCCCACGAGCTTTTGTTACACTTGCTCGGATGTCTTGCGGTACCAGCACCACTAGTGAGATGCATTGAACAACTGTTGCCGCTTTGGAGAACTCGCTTCACCATAACATCCGGTGCCGAGCGAGTTTCGACAGAGTTGGTGACATTTAAGAGAGGAGTGTTTCAGGGTGACTCTTTGAGTCCGCTCCTCTTCTGCATCTCACTGCTGCCGCTATCTGTTGGACTCCGCCAAACCCGCGGGTATCAGTGTGGGCCACCCAGCAACCGGAGGCATAAGGTCACCCATCTATTTTATATGGATGACCTTAAACTCTATACCTCCGGAGAGCGAGAACTTCAAAATGCTCTCAGGGTGGTCGAGGAATACACGCGGGCAATTGGAATGGAGTTTGGGTTGGACAAATGCGCAGTCGTCCACCTCAAGAGAGGACGATGCGGGGATTTCCACGAAGATGCGCAGCTCGCAGACGGAAGCATCCTACGACATTTGGATGCCGGAGAGACCTACACATACCTGGGTGTGGAACAACGTCACATCCAGGATGTGAACCAAATAAAGGATTCTCTCCGTGGCAAGTACAGACACCGACTCCGAAAGATTTGGTCTTCTGAACTTTCGGGGAAGAACAAGGTGTCTGCCACTAATATGCTTGCCGTTCCGATTCTGCTCTACTCCTTTGGAGTAGTTAAATGGCGAGTAGATGAGCTGCGCCAATTGGACAGGGATACCCGCAAAATGATGAATATCCATAGGAGTATTCATCCTAGATCGTCCGTTCCTCGTGTGTACCTCCCACGTCAACGGGGGGGCCGAGGACTCTTGAGTCTGGAGTGTATGCATGGCAGAGTAGCACTAAGTATGGCATGTAATATCCTAAGGAGCTCGGATCCGCTCCTACGGTTAGTGAGAGATCATGAAACCGTGGGAGTTGGCGCTTTATTGTTTAAGGCAGCACAGAGGGCCGCAGATGAACTCGGTCTCGTGTTCGACTACAGGCGAGGAGGCAGGCGAGGTGCTGATGCAGAATCAGTTACTGAGCTTCCGCCGAATCGTCTGACAGCCCAAATTAAGGCTGCCGAACAGAGGAATCTGTTCAGGCAGCACGTCGATAAGCCCCTGCACGGTGTTTTCTTTAACAACATAGAAGCACTGGGTTTATCGACAGAGCTGACCTTCGCATTCTTAAGGTCAGCGGGGTTGAAGTCGGAGACCGAGGGATTCATTGTGGCCTGCCAAGATGGTGTTATTAATACATTGGTCTATCGGAGTCGCGTGATGGGTGTAGAGGTTCCTGATATCAACTGCAGGACCTGCCGTCAGGCGCCGGAGTCGCTCATGCATCTATTATCTGCATGTCCGATTTATGCGACTTCGGCCTACATCCAACGACATAACGCGGCTTTACGAGTGCTATACTACCATCTTCGGCACTCGTACAAGATAGACCAAACACCAGTGCTGCCTTATATCCCCGGAGATATCGAGTCCGTTGTCGAGAACGAGAAATGCCGGATTTACTGGAACTACTCGTTCCCGACCGTCAGGCGAATTCAAGCCAATAAGCCTGACATAGTCCTCCTCGACCATCAGACCAAGGTGATGTATGTCATCGAGTTCTCAGCACCTGCTGAGACAAACATCGCCTTGAAGGAGGAGGAGAAACGGACTAAATACAGAGATCTCCGGTACGAGCTCCAAGTGCTATACCCAGGCTACTCTGTCAAGATGGTCGTCCTGATAATCGGTGTACTCGGAGGTATGAAGCCCACGCTGCTCTCCGCATTAAAGACCATGCCTGCCTGCCAAACATCGGCAGAATGGTTGGCTGGTCAAATGCAGAAAGCGGTCATCCTGGGATCCCTCCGTCTACTTAGGGCACACGAGTCTGGAATCTACAGTGACTAACCCTGCGGGATGTGGGGAGTTGCTGTAGATTATTCGCTGGCGCTCTCTCTGTGTGGTGTCGGAGGCCACAGGGAGATTGTCCAGCATTAGGTTCGAGAAAACGGAAAAAAAAAAAAAAAAAAAAAAAAAATAATAATAATAATAATAAGTTTATTCACATAATACATAGAATTACAAAGCATATATAGAAAGGCAGTAAATAAACTAGTAGAAAATCATAGAAGTAGTTATATAACTACTTGTTTGTGATACACATGTTGTAAAACTTATAAGAGGGAGCATACGCAATTGTAAATGTAAAGCAAATACAAATAAGTTTTTTGTTTTATTACATAGTTGTAAAATATAAACATATTTTACTTACGAACAACACAATATAATATCCATATGAATAATACACTTAAAATATCTGTAGACATACCCATTCTATATTCCATCACATACTAGACTTACATATTAATTACATTTCTTATTTTTAAAGTAAATACATTTCTTATCTTTAAAGTAAATTAGTTTAAATTATTTTGGTTTATCATATCATCAATTTTTTTCCGCGGTGTATTTAATAACCATTTTTTCAGATGTTTTTTGAAAATATTGACAGTGTTTGTATTATGTATTTCTGCTCTGCTTTCTGCTTTCTCTCACGGAAAATTGACCCTTAATGCATATGTGCATAAGGCGACATTTTTTGGTATAGAAACATGGCCTGGAGTTTTATTTTATTTCTTCTGTGGAAGAAATATATAAGAACTTTCAGTTACCATAATGCACAAGATACGAAAACTTTATTATTAATATAATAAATCAATATTAAAATAAAAGTTTACACTGCTGCTAACTTCATTATACTTCTGAGTTGTTACAGCTGTCGTTAGTGTCAGTGTCGCTGACGCAACCTTTATAACCTCTTATCTTGGTGTCAATAATACAATAAAAATCAATTAAACCTATTTAAAAAAATATAGAATATTAAAGAAAGCACAGGTAGGTATTTAAGCATTATTTTGTCTTTACAATTTACGTATCCCCATATTTAAGAAACGATAATCAAACTAACATACACATTATAGCTTTACCTCTTTTATTTTAATTTTGAATCCATTGGGAAACTAAACATTTTACATCCTGTTTTATTGATATGATCACACTCAGGTGCAAAGCACAAACCCACATTTGAAATTAAGCACAAAAACGAGTTTATTAGAAAAAATAGTAGAATAGATTTGAAACTGAGAGAAAACTTAAGTTAAACGTCAAGTTCATTGTCAAAATGAACGAACATGAATTAAGTGTTTGAAATTAGCGCTGCAAACTCATAATTTGAATTTTTGCATTCTTTATTCCTATTGGAGGAAGCTTCCGCCGCTTTACATATAAATTTATAACACTAAAATGAAGTTTTTATAAATCACACGTGGATACATATATTTTAACATATTTCTTAAATAATAATAATAAAATAAATAGGTATTGGAAGTCCTTAAATAGTCTTTCAACATACAGAAATACTATAAAATTCCCGACCATGTTTTAGTACTATATATTATAGTCCTTATGGACAACGCAATACGGGTCAGATTCCCGTATTACAGTTTCGGCCGTAAACTTGTATGCCAGCAGAAGTGGGGGTCGTGACGTCACAACTAATGGAGTGTATAATAGAATCTAAGATTTAAGTGATTTAGTCTTTCAAATCTATAAATACCCGAACTGCTGGAATATGGGGCAAACTAATTTTGGTGTTATTCATAAATGAGATTTACGGTAGTCTCACCTTTTTTATTATCTACTCTATGGTAGCAATTAAGATGCTATACGTCTACTTATCAAGTTATACGTCTACTTACCTTGTTTGAATCGGTTTCTAAAGCATGATTCCAGTAAGACTACAGTTCCAAATAAAGTATTTCATATAATCATATAACTGAAACATCACTTGATTTGCTTCTTTTACCTATCATTAATCTATTTTGTATGTATGTACAACCTATCCTACTACCAATGTGTTATCAACTTTTGTATACTTAATTAGTTAAATTATCCTATTTCTTCTGAATCATTTAAATACCAATTCTTGTCTCTAATACCACCTCCGTGAAAATGTGGTGCATAAAGAGATATCAAAAGGTCCATAGAGGACTAATCAAGCTGCTTTGATCGTATATCTTCTTGATCTCTCAGCATAATCTTAATCAAACCAAATGATTTACTATGAAGTTATGCCTTTACATACAATGAGTACGTGTAACAATCGTGAGTTTGTAACGAAATTATACTCTTCAATTTAATCACAAAAATTCATTCCAAAGTATTTGTGCACCTCTGTACATGATGAGGCACCCCAGCCCATTCTTCATAAATTTATCTTATTTTATTTTCAGTCATGGTAATTGCATAGGAGATTTCGGTGATTTCTAACATATATAATTATATTTTAAATAACTGGGTTCTTGTCAATTTTAAAAAGGCTAAAAGTTACCTTACAGTTGCCTTTCATGCCAGTTTAGTAGGAATGTAATGTTGTAAATATAAACCAAATCTAATTTCACGGGAAACCAGTCACTATGTAGCGCTAAGTCTCAGGTCAGAATCTAATGCCAGGATACATATACATCATTGACATCTGACACTGGGAGAACGAACGCGTCTTTATGAAAAAATTGATTGTTGTTAATATAAACAAAATAGTCAAGAATCTAAAGCTCCGAATTCGATCATGGGGTATGCACTCGCATGATTTTAAAAATATGGATATTATCCAGAATTTTATACCGAATCCGATTCCTGAGGGCGCGATGTCGGCCAAGATTGCAAAATTGCAAAAAAAGTAATATTTCCAAAAAAAAATTGGAACTTAAATATTGCATTATCTGTCGTTTACATTGCATTTACGAGCATATTTATAAAGATTTTTTAATAATTTTTATATCAATCAAAAGCCTAATGTTTGTAGTTTCATACAAGTTGAATAGAGAGACATTATTTTCATTATAAACAACACTATAAATTGTTTAAACAATATGTGCTCGGAAAATGTAGTGTAATTTTCGGCATTGAGGTACTTTTGTTATTATTGCAGATAGATATGTAGTTATGTGAGACGAAATACGTAGAATAGACCAACGAACATTTTCTATTAAAATAATTTTTTAATTCGCTGAATAATTTAGGAGATATGATTTTTTTTAAATGAAGCGCATTATCTGGTCTACCGCGCGCGCTGTCTTGTTTCTGTAGGCAGGCCATTTACACATGATTTCGAGGCACTCGAGATGATGTAACGACTCTTCCTTTCGATGTACAGATACTTACGTCACCTTTCTTTTTTTTATACGGAAAACTCGGGCGCCAGTTCTTTCCCTTTTTGAAGTGTAAAGAACAACACTTTTGTTTCCTGGCGGTGTCCAGGAAAACCCTAGATAGCTAACAGTGAAGACACGGTTTTTTGCCAGAGGGTCTTGAGATGACTATTATGTCAGGACTAGGCGATATTGAAAAAAATATCGAAAATATCGATATCTGAATATATCGATATATCGATATATCGATTTATCGAATATATCGATATATCGAATATATCGATATATCGGTATATCGAATATATTGATATATCGATATATCGTTATATCCGATATATCGTTATATCCGATATATCGACATTCCGATATATCGATTTTTCGATATATCGATATTTTGATACAGTGTGTCTCACTTTTCACCACTACACCCCCATATCTAGGCCATTTGTTGATCGATTTAGATCAAATTTGGTATACTTCTTTTCTTTCAGATTGTGTTTTAAAAAGTTATTAATAAAAAAATTTTTCAAACTTAAATACGCCTACTATGATCAAAAGAAATTGGCAAAAATTAGGAATTTATATTAACGATTAAGATAGGGTTTTTGTTTTTGTAATAATAATAATAGTGTTTTGGATAAAAAAATGTGTCCTATTGCTTAATTAGCATCATTATCACCCGACTACCAAGTTATGTAAATATCCGACAACAAATACTGGAATAGTAGGGTGATTATTATTGAAATCTTGGATTTTTTTTTTTTTTGTTTTTTTTAACGAAATTTGGTATACAGGCGTTTTAGGTCATGCTGAACAAGAATCTGTAAAAACAAAAACCCTATCTCAATCGCTAATATAAATTCCTAATTTTTGCCAATTTCTTTTGATCATAGTAGGCGTATTTAAGTTTGAAAACATTTTTTATTTTTAACTTTTTAAACACAATCTGAAAGAACAGAAGTATACCAAATTTGATCTAAATCGATCAACAAATGGCCTAGATATTGGGGTGTAGGGGTGAAAAGTGAGACACACTGTATATACCGGGAGTAAATGAAATTAGGTTCACCCCTATAGCTTTTTTGTTTTTTCAGTTAGCTGACTTCACGATTTTAGTTTTCCAATACTCAATGACTCAGAAAGAAAATATTTTCAGTAGTCATGGCTCCCTAGATGCCAATTTAAATTATCCTAAAAAAATATTTGAGGTTATGTTTTTTCCTCGAAGTTAATAACATCGTATGCAGAATGAATCCCTGAATCCAAAAATGTAAAAATATACAGGGTGTTCCATTTAAAAAACAGATGTTACAGTTATTTCCGGTGAAACCGGAAGTGTTGGAATCATTTTGTTAACATGCATTAATTCAAATTTACTTGTTATTGGAACTGCCAAAATTTCAAAATGATATCTGAAAAAACAAAAAAGCTATAGGGGTGAGCCTAATTTCATTTACACCCGGTATATATCAAAATATCGATATATCGAAAAATCGATATATCGAAATATCAATATATCGGATATAACGATATATCGATATATCGGATATAACGATATATCGATATATCGGATATATCGATATTTCGATATATTCGATATATTCGATATATCGATATATCGATATATTCGATATATCGGTAAATCGGTATATCGATATATCGATATATCGAATATGTCGATATATCGAATATAACGATATATCGATATATCGATAACTCGAAATATCGATATATTCGATATATTCGATATATCGATATATCGAGTTATCGATATATCGATATTCTAAAAATTTATTATCGTTATTCGATATATCGATATATCTATATTTTTATCGATATATCGAAAAAAGTTCCCACCCCTAGTCAGGACGACTTGAATAATTTCTCAAACGGGTTAATTAGAAATTTAACAGAAATGATAACTCGGAATTTCTGGAAGGTATTATAACAGATTTATTCAATGTACAATTCGGACGTTTAATACAAAGGTTTATGGTGAAACAAAATAACATAAAATAAAATGCAGTAAAGCCTCGGTTGACTACAGTCGGCTTTATACAAAAATATGACAACTAATTTTCAGCTGGTAAAAGAAGTACAATGAAATTTCGGACAACGCGGGCTCGCAGTGCGAGAGAATCGAAATATAAACACGCTATTGAATGGATCGGCCGGCGTTGACGGGAAGCAAGTTATAGACACCCAAATTAACGGAGTGCGGTGAACAAGGCACAGAGATTCTTTGACTTTTATTTCAGATTTGAAAACTACTTATTACACGCGGGTTTCTACGGCCTCAAATACAGAGTTTTGTTAAACAGGAAGTATATTTCCTTACCGAAAAATAAAGATTTAAACCATACACTGGGGCCATAAGACTACCAGACTGATTATCGAATTATTTTGCCAGTGTATGCTAAATCTACGTTTTGAAAATACACTCGTTGGTGGCTGTACCCAACTACCAGACTGATTATCGGAAGGTACAACCGACGAATGTGTGATATAACATTAAATACAACTCAACGGAAACTTTACACCGAACTTTGATTTGATCAAATAGATTTACAATGCGGCGATATTTACTCAATACAAACTGCAGTGAATCTCGGTGATTATTCAAGCTACGGAGCAGCGGTTGAATTACTAGTGTTCTTACCAAGATGGCTTACGAAAAAAATTGCAAAAAATACGTTTCTGGTCGGACTTTGCTTTCGAATGCGTAGGTATCGATAATTCGATTGATGTCGATTTGACCGTTCCCGGTGAATTTATTATCTTTTTTCGCTGACGTATGCGGTCAATTTTTAAACTATATTCCAAAAAGAACCGGCTTGAAACGGAGACGGATTAATATTTTAGCAAGTTTTCGTAACTATACTCGGGCCAAAAAGAGTAGTCAGTAGAGCCAGGGGCGTACGGATTTACGAATTTCATAAATTCCATAATTCGAACAAATGAAAGCGGATTGTGTTAATTATGCATGAGTATGAGTTACTATGTCTTAAATTTTAAATAATATGCTTACATATGGCAACATTATCTCCACGAATTAGGTATAGCAACGAAGTTGAACAATGCACATCCTTTGCGTTGCAGCATATGTGACGCCACTGAATGCGCTATCTAAGCCCTCTCGACGACTTTTATAATAGTCGAACAAATTATTGGGTATAAGGGCGGCACGTTCAAGCATGTACTTTATTTGGTTGACTATACCAATTAAACATAATGACCTAGTTGTGGTTTTCATCTCTGGTAGGCGGAGAAAACTGGATATATTTCTCTGAATTATATGGGATTATATGGTAAAACGAGCTGCCGCTTCTGTATTCCATAACAGCTAAATCCTTTGAAGAATTGCCGGTAAGTTTTTTGCTCTACTGACTACTCTTTTCGGCTCGAGTATAATGATTTTTACTTCCGGCTTGCACATTATTTTTGAATAATTAACTGATTTAAGCTATACAGGGGACTATCGAAAATTAATCAATTAATTTACCAGCTGATTTTACAATAAATTGATACCTTAATTATAACTTAAATAATGACAGAGTTACAGGGTGTACCCAAGTGACGGAGATAGTGAAATAAAACTGGCAATCCTTGACAGATAAAAATCACTTCGTTACACCGATTAAAGTATTTCGCACACGAGTTGCAAACAATATTTTTTCTACAACGAAGAAGAATTAAGGGATATGAACACATTATTAAAACAAAACAACCAATTATTGGAAGAAAAAGTGAACACCATGGAAAAGAAACTAGAAAGCAACAAAAACAACATAAATAATGAAATAAATAAAGAGCGTGCTACAAAAAAGAAAAAGCCTAACTTAACCGTATCGACGTCTACTGAAAACCACACGATGCCAATGCACTCAGCTCCCGTACCTACGAATATTAACAAAAACATGATAACATTCGATTTCCAAACTCCTGCAGACCTCGTACAACAGATTACCCCCTCTGGTACCAAAAATCAAGCAACCACCAATACATCAAATCAGAATACTCATAGTGTACCTTCAACATCATGGGCACATATAACAGCAGGTCGCTCCTCAACTGCACCTGTACTTAATAAAAATACTGCCCGACCTAAAAGAAATATCCTTATAGGAACCAGGGAACCAAATGGAAATGAAAACTTTATAGGCAGAGATGATTCAAACAAAAAAGCATGGTTATTTATCTCTAGAGTGCCAGATAAAATATACGAGATCATTGTCAGAGATTACGTTAAAAATAAACTGAATATAACCAATGAAGACGACCTCATAGTGAAACACATTCCAACTAAAATAGAACAAGATCGATCGGACAGTAAATGTTTCCAAGTAGGTATCAGATTTGATTTAATGGATACAGTGTACCTTCATAACTTATGGCTGCGTAACATCGCTTTCGAGAGATATAAATTTAGGAGGCAAACACAGCAGGATTATACAAGTTCCAGGAAGACTGAGGATGCTTTTTTAAAGACTTAACTCAAAACGTGAAACATGTAAATCATTTATTTAACTTCAGAATATTGCACTTGAACATACAGAGCATTCGAAATAAAGTAAATGAACTAGAGATATTTCTAAGTGAAAACAAATATAATTTTGTACTAATAAATGAACACTGGTGCACAGGTGATGAAATATACTATGTAAGTATAAACAATTACAATCTCATCTCTAAAATTTTGCAGAACCAATTCCGCTCATGGCGGAGTGGCTGTGTATGCATTTGAGAGTTACACAAATTGCACTAATCTAGAACAGATAAGTAAATTATCAATCGAATTACATTGTGAGTTAGCAGCGATCGAATTTGAAAATGATAGATTAATGACTATTTACAGATCCCCAAATGGCGACTATGATCTATTTCTGGAAATACTTAACATTGCTCTCGAAATCTTCTGTAAATCTGATAAAGTAATGTTTATATCTGGAGATTTTAATGTATATTTCCATAAAGAGAAAGACCAACGTACTATATCACTCATAAATATATTCACATCCTTTGGTTTCTCAGCAAGCTACACTGGATTTACCAGAAATAATCATTGTCTTGACAATATATTTACAAACGTCTGTACAAACTTACATACTTTACCAGTAGACACCAATCTGTCTGATCATTTGGGTATATGCCTAGAGACAAACATAGATGGTAAAATCAACCCCAAAACTATAACATATAGACCTATCCATCAACCAGGATTACTTAAACTAAACGATTATCTTGACACAATAGACTGGAGCTTTATTTTAGATACGAACTTAGATATTAATGATAATTTTATAAAGTTTATTACAATAATTACAAATGCGGTAGATAACATTTTTCCATTAAAATCCCGGTAATAAATAATGCAAATCAAAACAAAATCACCTGTTTTAACAACAATCTTCAATGCATGCGCGATCACTTACAGTTTCTAGCTGATTTTTACAAAAGAAACCCCACCGAAAATAATAAGGTCATACTCAACGACTACAGGTCCCGTTACCGCCGTGAAATAAATAAAGCTAAATTACAATCCCACGATAATTTTATAAATAGCCACAGCAATCCTCAGCAAGCTATGTGGAAAATAGTCAACAGCTATAAACCAACCACAAGAAAGGTCACAGGTAATATATCTAGTGAGCAATTTAATGATTATTTTGTAAACGTGTCAGATAAAATCTTAGATGAACTACCACCATGTAATGTTGACTTCCTAAACTACCTAGGTGATTTAGATACATCTAACCAATTTTCTTTTGCCCAAGTGTCATAAAAAGAAGTAGATGAAATCATAAGCAATCTAAAGAATAAAAAGAGCAAAGACGTTTACGGCATTACCGTCGATATCATAAAAAGTATCAAGCAGAGCATTCTTATTCCTCTCACCATCTTAATTAATATTGCTATATCTAAAAACGCATTTCCTGATTCACTAAAAATTTCTAAGGTGGTTCCAATTTATAAGAAAAATAATATCGATGATCCATCAAATCACAGACCAACATCTGTCATACCGTGTATCGCTAAAATCTATGAAATAATCTTGAAAAATCAACTAACGACATATTTGGAAACTAAAAACTTGTTTAATCCCAACCAATATGGTTTTCGAAATAAATTATCGACTACTCTTGCTATAAACAAATTAACATCCATAATAAATACGGGATTTGAAGAAGGGGAATATGTATGCTCTCTGTTCTTAGATCTCACTAAGGCATTTGATTGCGTGTCCCATGACATACTCATTAATAAATTAGCCTACTATGAATTTGCAAATGATAGCAAATCTCTTATACATTCATACTTTACAAACAGACAACAATTGGTAGTTTACAATGGAATCAAATCTACCCTACAATACTTGAAACATGGTGTTCCCCAGGGGTCAACCTTGGGACCCAGCCTATTCCTAATTTATATTAACGATTTTCCAAATGCAATAAAAGAAAATGTCGCAGCTATACTGTTTGCCGATGATACTAAATTAACCATAACCAACAGCAATGTTGAAGATCTATTAGACCAAGTTCCATTTATTGAAACTGACACCAAACAGTGGTTTACCTCTAACAAATTATGCCTAAATGCATCAAAGACAGAGACCATGGTATTCAGTTTACGCAACATGGAAAATATAAGAAATCCGGATTCTATTAAATTTCTACCCCACAAATATGTAAAAAAATTTATAAATTTACTTATCTGCTTCGAAATCTTGTTGGAAAAGTGTCACAAAGTACTTTAACAACTGCATACCACAGTCTCATTCACTCCACTATGTCCTATGCCATTTTAATCTGGGGACATGCGACAACAAATAACGCAGTATTTTCGGCCCAAAGGAAAGCTATACGAATAATAACTGGTCTAAATTTTAGAGATGACTGTAAAGAACAATTCACGAAATTAAAAATAATGACTGTACCTTGCACGTATATATTCCAGTGTCTTCTTTATGTGAAAAATAACGAGGAGCTATTTATTACCCGAAGCCAAGTTCATTCATATAATACTAGAATTAAAGATAATATAAACAATAATTTCTTACGGCTAACTAAAACTAGAAATGGATCTGGTTATTTTGGAATTCAATATTATAATATTTTACCAACCGAAGTAAAGTCACTCAATATATCTCAATTTAAAAAGAGAATAAAAAACTACTTACTTCATAACGCCTTTTACAGTAGGTACGAAAGAGTTTTTAGACAGTAACTTCAACTTTATTTAGGATGTTTTGTGTGTGCTGGTGCAATGCTCAAACCCTACTCTAGTGTATAGTATATACAGTACCCCACATATTTTTATATTCAACTTGAAAACAAGAACAGAGAATATCAGTAAGGAGTATAAAATAAAGACAGATACCAGAGCACTAGAGACACGCCTCTCACTCCATTCTACTTCAAATTGAAACACCTAAAAACTTGGAAAAAAAAAACGCCGCAAAAAGAATTTAATAGGGTATCACTTACCGTATGTCGACCACATGAGTAACCGGCATACATAAAACGATATTTTTACTGATGCTTTGGCGGTATTTTTTGCCCACGTTTTTAGGTGTTTTAATTTACGGTCTTTACCGCTGTCACTCTCCGTGTAGGCGTTACATATTCACCGTTTGTTTTCTCTTTTTAATTCACGCTTTTCGTACTATAAACTCATCTTTGTTTCCAAGTTGAATATAAAAATATGTGGGGTGCTGTATATTAAACTTTTGTCATATCTATTTATTTACACCTTGTTTTACATCCTATTTATTCATAGTTTTATACCTATGTTTTTTGTTTAAATATGTTTGTCCTATTGTACTTAGTCCTAGTTTCATATATATTTTACTACACATACACTCTTTAACGTTTTGCCATTATAACTTTTTAACTTTTAACTTTTACTGTTTTATATTTCATTATTTTTTATATTATTTTAATATTTTAATATTACAATACTTGACGTGTGTAAACACTTTTGTGTAATTTTGACACTAATAAATTATCTATCTATCTATCTATCTATCTAAATAATGTCTCTCTATTCAACTTGTATGAAACTACAAACATTAGGCTTTTGATTGATATAAAAATTATTAAAAAATCTTTATAAATAAGCTCGTAAATGCAATGTAAACGACAGATAATGCAATATTTAAGTTCCAAATTTTTTTTGGAAATATTACTTTTTTGCAATTTCGCAATCTTGGCCGACATCGCGCCCTCTGGAATCGGATTCGGCATAAAATTCTGGATAATATCCATATTTTTAAAATCATATACCTCGCGAGTGCAGGGTTCGGCATTTTAGAAGCGTCTTTTTGGATGCTAGATTCCTTACTAAAATCTATTTACACGGGAAACTAATCACTATATGCAGCCCGTGGTCTCAGGTCTTAATTGAGACATGCGCGCCCTAGTTTCTTTGTTTGCTGCATGCGAAATAGGTAATAAGTCGCAAGGAAAATCATATAAATACGGCATCCAAAACCCTTGTCGAGGAAATTAACTACGATGCGACGCTGTCGGTACTCACGACCTATGGCGCCAACGATGCCTGCCACTCTTCTCCACGATACTACCCAACGCGCAACGTCTACTTCTCTATGCAAAACCAAGTTGTACACACCGTTTGCGGCCGACGCAATGTCTACACTCGCATAATTGTATGCACCTATGAAGCGGGACTTGCTGGACGTTGCTTGAAGCTACGACACCACTATTAAACATGAGTTCCATAGATGAACCGGTTGGGGATCCTGGTGGGGAGAAAACTTCGGTGATGTGTGTTTTCTTCAGTAGGTATTTAACTTCACGAAGTATAAATGACTAATTACGACTCTATCTATCAATATCTCGTCGATATTCAGTTCTGTTCATATAAACTATATTTAACAGAAATTTATACCTATTATAAACATCTGAGTCGATATGCAATACTTGACGGTTTTTAAACACAATCTGTACCTCTTGGAGGCTTTCCTGAATTTGAGTGTCCTTTAGTGGTAATTTCAGTGCTACTTCGGTTAATAAACACCACAAAACTTAGTCAACCTTCAAATCCAAAGCCAATGCTGTCCGGAAGGGAGATACACATTAGAAAAAACGTAGATAAACATCCATACCTACTGACGTTTGCCAGTGCCGGTGCTGGGTCTCGAACCCAGTTCTCGGTAGACACTGTGACTATAGCCATGCCTGTCACCCATATTTTAGCCCGCTGTGCTATCTCGTCGGTATTTATAGGCACAGTATTTGTACATTTTTACTGTTACTTTGCGTCTATATACACCTACCTAAAATTACGATTAGCAATAAGTGTTCCTACAACGCCAATAAACAAGGAACAGTTGTTCCCTCTCAACGTGTTATGTAAAAATGCGTCGTGATAAATTTTCTAAGTAAAACGCTACAACCACAACGTATTTTGGATATTTTAAATATTTTATTTGGGTATTTTATTTTGGTATTTTAAAACTTGACGATCCATCAAATGGCCAAATTTGTTTATTCTCTTTCTACGGAGAGATTAATAAACATACGAAACATTTATTATTATCCTAAGATGTAGGTACCCAGTTTTTAAAACAATTCTTACAATGAGCAACATTGTAGCTATGTCGAACTATTTTTGTGAATTGTTAAATCTTTCCTATTTGGTAAAAGTTTCACAGAATGAATGAGAAAAATTTTTCAAAAATGTTCGTCTTATGAAAACTATTATGATAGTCCATTGTATTAATATAATACGATAAAATAGATACTCTGTTGATGATATTAGCTGTGTTATTAGAGATTGTTCAATATTAGTTACTTTGCTATCACTAGCGACCATGCATGATGATAAATACCACAATGTGATTCTGTGCCTATATATAGGTAATATATATTTAAATTAATTTTCAATTAAATTTACTATAATGAATAGTTAGCGAATTAATTTTGCAATTTATGTCTCCTGAGATAATCTCTCTGTTTTTAAGTAGTTGTAAATGTAAATGACTGTTTCAGGACATTTCAGATTTCAGTACGTTCAGTTTAAAGAGCATTTCATTATTGTCGTGCAACTAAACTAAATTAAACTAAAGAGTTTATAACAATTAATAGTCATAATATAACTGTCACCTACTATTTATTTTCTTAAAATAAAATAAAAATGTTATAGTTTAGTTGTTGTACACTATGCTATATGATACAATGCGCACCTAAATGTGAGGGAAACTAGTTTGTTAGAAACTTTATACATAAACATGTGAGTTAATATCAGAACGCAGTAACGAAACTTTCAATTCTCTTAGGGCCGGTTTATCAATGCGGTTAAATTAACTATAATCTAACAGATGAATATAATTTAGAGGTAAATCTGTTAATTAATATTAACAGAGAAGTTGTAACTGTAACTTCTTGCAACTAGTGGATAGCGAACTAACGATAAAAAAAAATACCAAACGCAAATAGTTTTATCAATTATTGGTGGCGACACCGATTTGGATTTGATTGACTAGCACTGGTAGGCAACTCGTAATACAAGCTCTGACGTCGCTGAAACTGGCTCGTTATTCCTCTTTTTATTTTAAAACTTAATTGAAGAGAGAAAACAAAAAGTAAACCAAACTTTTCAATTACATATAATCCTTTTTATTTCTGTACAAATATTGTATAGAAACTCAACTAGTTTAGGCTACATAGCCATCATCAGGGAACAGTTTTAATAATAAGAAAACTTGAAATAAAAAGGCTCAAAGGTTAAAACATTTTTGTCACGTTGCATTACGAGTATATTACTGTTAACTTGTAAAACAAATGGATGTAAAAAACAACACATTACTCTGTGACAAACGAACAGTAAACTTAATGGTGGGAATATTAGTAACCAACGCGCCAACAAATCATACAAAGTAAAACATATTTGATTAATAGATAACAATATACATTATAAACTAAGTATTCAGACTTTAACGCCATTCTTAACTACCAGATTGCTAAGTAACAATTTTGACGACACATTATTGGTAAAAAATTTCCTAATTCGATTTCACAATGTATTTAATTAATTGACAAATCCAAAACTGTATTCAGTCGATTAATCAATCAAATTGTAATATCGACTACTTAAGAACTGGAAGTTGAAACAAATCTATTTTCATACCAATCACCCAAACTATACAATAAATCTAAAGGTTTATCTAATCGACATAAATCCAATTTAAACAATTAGAGTTATGTGTAATTTCCGCCTATTATTGATCAAAGGAACTAGTAAATATTATACCAAGCTTATTTACATTACGTTTATGTATGCTAAAATGGCCTATAAAAAATAGACAAACAGTCGTTTCGTTATAGTCATATACGCATCATTTGATTCTTTGTTTTAATAATGATAACTGATGTCTCTCTGAAACACTTTATATTAAAAAAACGTACTTATTTATCATTTCTGAAAAATAATGATTTCATTGCCGATATTGTCGAGAAAAAAATTATATGAAATGCTAGTAATCAAATTAAATCAGATAGAAAACACGCAATATTGCACGCCATAAAACAACCCCTTTAGTATTTTTTGCAATTTAGATACGAAAAGTCATCTTTTTGACACTGATTGTCATTGTCAAAAGTGGTTTATTTTAGCACAAGTGCTAATATGAGATTTCATTTTAACACTTGTGCTAAAATGAGTTTTCATTTTATCACTTGTGCTAAAATGAGCTTTCATTTTAACACTTGTGCTAAAATGAGTTTAGTCACATAAACAGATATTGCGACAGATCCATTTATTTTTACTAAGAATACAACATAAATATTAAACGTACAACATTTTTATTGAGAAAACACTTATCTTATTTATTATATTATGTTAAACCATTGAGTAAAAATAATAAAGAGACGCAACTGTCAAGGTTTCGAGATTTTAGTGTTGTATTTTTTCACCAATAGCTTCATGATTGTCTTCAATTTTAAGGGCTATACAGCCACATTACAAATACCTTCCCGTAGCACTAAAAATTGATGACAATCATGAAGTTATTGGCAAAGAAATACAATACTAAAATCTCGAAACCTTGACAGTTGCAACTCTTTATTATTTTTTACTCAATGGTTAAACGTAAAGAAAACGTAACAAAAATTTTATTTTTTTCGTAACAACTAAATTGCAAAAAATATTGTATAAAACACGATGCAAAACTGCGTGTTTTTTGCACACGATGAGTTGGACCACTCGCTACGCTCATGGTCCAATCTTCACATCTTGTGCAAAAAACACGCTCATTTTGCAACTAGTTTTATAAATAGCTATTTCATAATAGCAAGGTGATAATCAGACGAGATGAGCTAATATTAATTTGAAGCTCTAGAAATTAAGATCAAAACATGTAGGGACTTAAGTTACTATAATAGTGTATGTGTTAATTAATAAAAATTCTAAACAGTTTAAAGATTTTGTTGTTCTAACTTATCCTAATTTAATAAGGTAATATACAGGGTGAATTTAAAATACACTGAATATTTTTAATCTGTAATTTCTTATAGCATAATTGATGAATTCGCAGTGTTTTAATATCAAAATTTCATGGTTAATGTTTCAACACAAAAACCCTAAACTCGTCCCACTGGGGATACACTGACCGGTGAACTTGACATTGACTTGGTTACGAACAAACACCTCTACGCAGTATTCGCAGTGTTTACCAAATAAAACCATAACTGAAATATAAAACACAAGGAAAAACTCACACTTGACATCATGGATGCACAGGCTGAACCACGCGGGCAACGTGGTAGCTACGAACACAAAACTGAAATCTAAAACACTAGGAAAAATTCACACTCGACATCATGGATGCACAGGCTGAACTACGCCAACACAACAACACGATAGCTAAGAAGAGTGGGGGTACAGGCATTTATGTCGCAACACACATCAGCTGTTCTGCTCAGGCACGAACGTCGTGAATATTTAATAAATATTCAAAAATTGTTTTCTTGACTGTATTTCATTTATTTTACAAATGACTATTTTTAAGAATTTTTACGGACCATAGAGCTTAACGGATTAAAATTATCCAGTGTATTTCAAATTCACCCTGTATGTATAATGTGCTTCAATTTATAAATATCTACGGCATAACGAAATTGCGGGAATAGTAGATACGTTATACGTTATTCATTTGTTAACAAAAGTGGAACAGAAGATTTCCAGAAAATGTAAGAATATTCGAAAATTTTCTTTTCAGCAATAAGTGATCATATAGATAATTACGATAGAGGACAATATTTGTGAACTATTTTTGTATTAATTAGTGACAGTTAAGTGCATTTTTAAAAACTTTCCAGATTATTTTATTTGAAAATTACAAGAGACTTGTCAAAGTGATCTTTTTTGACAAGTCCATTTTTTGTAATCACAGTTGAAAAAGGACCTAGACTTTGGTTCGAAACGTTCTGTTAAGATAAGTTATTGTTTTATAATTGTTTTTTACGTATCATATTATAAATATATATATCTATATATTATATAATATACATTTTGTTATATTTTCTAGTGTAAAATACTAGAAATCCACTGATACGAATTTTAGATAACAATATTGTATTTATATTCATTTAGAACTATATACAGTGGTTTTCTGGGGCAAACTGTTGAGGTTTGCCTTTGATACTACACTTTTATCTTGACACATTTTGGCAATTTTCTTATTTCTATTTATTTTTTAGAATTTGGCGTGATTCCCAGAATTAAGTTCAATGAATAATAGATTTTGGTTCCCACTTTTTTATGTTTTATTAATTATTATTATGTTTATGGCCAAAACACACCGTTTGTAAGGCCAAAAATCAGTAAAAAAAGGAAACAGAAGCGACGCATATGTTTTCATAAAAAAAATTTTTTTTTAACCGCCTCTCAAGTCACCGAAGTAATCCCCGGAAAATCCTAGGATTTTGTGTTAGATAAAGAGAGACGATGTTAAAGAGTTTATTGTGGAGTCCGAACCACATCTAGGGCTTCGATAATTTTTGTAAAATTTGTCCCAGGATGGATTCTAACCATCGATCTTTGCAATCGAGCAAGTAAGTACGTATCAACGCATTTACCCTCGCGGCTACCGAACCCTATGTCATGTATATGCACAATTGTGAACTGTTTGATGGTGTTGATTCAAGTTACTTTTAAAGCGTTAGTTTATAAATGCTGCAAAAGGCAGTATCTAGCAGTTGCGCGTTCCAAAAATTGAAACAGTCTAGAGAAAACAATGGTTCTAGCAAGAGGACAAGTCTTGGAATTACTGCAAATAATTTCGTTGTTACAAGTTTTTACAGCATTTTATAGAGAAATTGTATTAAACTGAGATATGACGAACATCTTGCTCCGGCTCAATTAAATTAACCTCAAATAACGAAAGCAAATTTGAGGTCGAAGTGGGACGACTGATTCGCTTTGCATACTTCCGATGCATCAGTGTAGTTTCAGCAAGAGTTAACTGATGGAACTTGTTTATTAATGAAATAAGGAGAACGTTTAAATTAGTTCGACATTGGCGTAGTAGTGGAGCCTTATATATGCACTAGAGATTGAAGTTAAGTTTGAGATTGCAGCTGTCCTCAAAAATACCAGATGTTTAAGCGAAATGGTAAAAGTTTACTATACCTTTAGTTTACAATTCAGATTAAATTAAAAATCAAGCAGTTTCCTATTCAAGCGGTTATTCCAAGTGAGGTCAAACTGGAACTAGACGAGAGCGTCAAAAGTTTCAATAAAGCCACTCAGCAAGTGGGAGTTATTTTATTATGTAATACACTGGAACGCGGCATGTTTCGTAAAAAATTCGTCATTGCCTTTTCCATATATAATCAATACGCTTGAATAAAATGAGTCTTGAAAAAAATAAGACAAAATCTTACTGAGCCCATGATACTCAGTAGTAATGCAGTTTCTTATTAAAGACAGTTCTTGGAAATACCCTGATAATTGAACTTCTAAATTTAGTTAACCAAAACGGACAAAAGTAACCAGGGATATTATAGATGAATTTGTTCAACATAGTCATCAAATATTAATATTGCCATCCATTCCAACAACAAAAGAGTAATAGAAGACCAAGTAAAAGCATCCAATGCTTTAAATGCTGATAAAGAGACCACATCAAACGAAACTGTTACCATTGTAGTTCACGGTAGTTCTTAAGGATTAGTTAAGACCGTTGTTTATCTATACTCTAGAGAGACTAGCAAGATATTCAGGAAATAATAAATTATCTGCCTGGAACATTCAGACTTAAGTAGGTGGCAGTGTGATGAGCGATGTGTAAATTATAGTGAATTTTATGAAATTTTCCTGTATTAGTTATATAATGTACATATAGGTAGCGTAGCTGTTTCACAATTAACTGTAATAAAATATTAGAGAAGCAGAAGAAAATGATGAGGAAGAAGTAAACGAAGAGAGAAAAGACAAGGAGGGAGAGGACGAGAACGAGGACTACCTGTAGAACATAAGCCTCAATAAAAAAAATCGTTAGAAAACACAAAGCAAAAATATGGAAGAACTCGTAAAATTTGGGCCCATCATTCGTATACACCAATTTTGGTATAAACTTAAAATATTAGCTGAAGCTTGGCTGCTAACTTCCACATATTCGAGCAACATTCTAAATATAAATTTATACATAGTCATAAAGGAATAATGCAATAAAGTAGTACTTAACTGTTCGGAAACCAAACCTCTTTAGTACTACTTTAGCCGCGTTAGTTATACTAGTCTATTAGGGAAGATCACATATAGTGATTTTGAGAATATATATTGAAGAGCTGTTAATTTACCACTGCACCTGACAATTTTGTGTGGTCTACTTTTGTTATATTTGTTGGAAAATATAGGGAGTCAAGTTTTAGATTACAATTAACAAGTTGACTCAATTATGTAATTTTGAAGTTGCTGAAATTAGTTGCTTTGTTCTTCAGGTGTAGAAAGCAGCTGCAGTGTTTGATTTCTGAAAGCAAGAGTTTGAATGGAGAGTTCCGCCGTCTGCAAACCTATCTACAAGGTATTAATATGAAGAAGCAAAGCTTGCGCTAAAATTCAGAATTAGCAATGAGATTTCAGTAGACAAGACGTGTTTGTACATAAAATTTAGAACTCCGAATTCTGCTAAAAAATATCTCCATTTCACATTCATTATTTGCAACTATAGTAAAGCTTATAATTCAGTAAGTGCTTACCATTAGGTATGTACTATACAGGGTGTTCACCTAGTACGCAAAAGTCCAATATCTTGGTTAATAAAATAGATAAATAGATTTTTTCTTTGTTATGTCTCGTTTCTCAAGTTTTGCAGAGACAAAATAATACCGATTATACAGGGTGTCCCATTTCTTCTGGACAGTTTGGACTTTGTTTTTCTTAATAGCGACCTACATTTTTTATATTTTTTTAGAAATCTACGAGGAAAATACGGTACTGTATGTATACTTAACTGAAAATATTGACAGTTTTCGAAATATTCAGCTCGATAATGTCGTTTCTGTTTTCGTTACTCATAATATCTGAAATTCTTAGACTGATCTGTAAAAGTATGTTTTGTCTGATTGTTGAACTTGAGAAAGTAGTAGCTACATAGCAAAAAAATCTATTTATCTCTTTTATTAACAAAGATATTGGACTTCCTCAAACTAGGTGGACACCCTATATTTTCTGGTATGTTTGTCTTTTGTTAAGTAACCATATATGGGGTAGGTACTGAAGATTTTTAAATATTTAACTTAAAAGTAAAATTATAAAGTAAAGCAAAAACGTTTAAATATTATATGTTATTCTCTATTCATGTTCTAATAGAAATACAGCAAGCTTTTCGAAATGAGAATTTGAATTGAAATTTTTCAATAAAGAGACACTTTGCTTAGTGAATAAGTATTTGTGTGTTTGTGTATTGTAAATACAATAAAACGTATAAATTATTGAAACCACTTTATAATGTAATTATCGAGGATATCATTTTTGATTGGTAGCCGTAATGATTAAATTTTGTGGTAAGTTAAATATTTTTTTGTTTTCGACGCTATGAATTCTGTAACATAATACAATATTTTATGACATATAGGTTTAAGAAGTAGTTGTTTCTATAGGATTCGACAATAATTGCGTTCTAAAGTGTATTCCACAATTTTTCCGTCCAACAGATTTTATATTTGTATGCTCAGAAGTAGATCATCAATATAAATATATCAAATTGGATATTTTTGTTATTATTATGCTTGTAAAGGGTGTCCAAATTTGAGGTTGCTTTTTGAATTACCCTCCATTTACAGTATTCAATGTTATTTGTCGTGTTGCATGTGACATTTGTGAAGTAAAAGCATCGCGGTGTTTAGTTATGGAACGCTATACTCTGCAAAAATGTCTATTTATAATGAAAACCTATCACAAATATAGGGAAAGTATCGCGGAAATGGTTAGAAAATGCCATATGGAATTTGGAAAAAAACAATGCTCCATTCAAAACTACTATTACAAAGTTAATAAAGAAAGTTAAGGAAACTGGTATAGTACAGGATGCAAAAAAACGTGTTTACCATCGTAATGGTCGTTCACCAGAAAACATTGCTGCTGTTAGTGAAAGTGTTGTGGAAACTCTAAAACATCAATTCGTCATCGAGCACAGCAATTGCACATTGAAAAAAATAACCAGAGGAGGTCACAGCCCTGATGGTGTTTTCCATTATTAATCGCCATTGTTGTACTTTACCTTAAAATAAAAATATCGTACGATCTAAGTAATGCATGTGTTTTATTCCAAATTCAAAAAGCAACCTCAAATTTGGACACCCTTTATAAAACCTAAATAGTTATTTAATAATGTATACAGAGTGTCTCTTTAATGGTTAAAAATATCCGAGTTGGGAATTCTTAAGTACAAATCATGATGATTGACTAAATATTTTGTTATCCAGAAATGTTTCCCTGAAGAGTTATAGCCCATCAAAGTTGCAAAAGAAAAAGAAAGAAATCGTATTTAAATCAAGATGTGTTAAGTAGGTAGGAAGTTTTTGATCTAGTCTATGGTTAATTTGATGTAATATGAAAAATAAATATAAATTGCAATGCCTTTTTAAGGGGGGTCACCCCGCGGGTGGGTCGCATTATTATCTCACGAACTTTTTTTTCTTAGAAAAAAATTAGGTAACAGTTAGGATGCGTGACAAGTAACGTGTAAAATAAGCCCTTTGTATCTCTTGCATTAATCTCGTAGGAGGAGCCATTTTCGAGAAAAATAGTAAAGAAAGGAGAATTGCATTTAAATTATGCATTTTTGAGGTAATTATCGAAACACAAATCCTAAGATGGCGGTTTTTCAATCAATTAATTATTTTGACTTCTTACCAAATTTAGTTTCTCTGACTTAACACATCTTGATTTAATTATACATTCTTTGTTTTTCTTTTGCAACTTTGACGGGTTATAACTCCTCATGAAAACATTTTTGGATAACAAAATATTTTGTCAATCATCATGATTTGTACTCAAGAATTCCCAACTCGGTTATTTTGAAGCATTAAACAGACACCCTGCATTTGATTGTTGGTATTCTTTGCTTACTCTGTCTTTACAAATATTCAGATAACTTACATCATTATCTGTGATTTAATATGTCCCTAAATATAGGACATATTTTATCGAGATTGTAAATTAGCGTTACCTTACAATATAAAACAATACTTAATCTTAATCAGAAGAGATCTCTCCACATATAGCATTTTTAATCAATATGATATTTGACACAGGTATATACCCTTCTGCCTTCAAAACTGCCGTAATACAGCCCCTTTATAAAAATGGTGACAAAACTGAAACGTGTAACTATAGACCCATATCTATTATTAGTAGCCTGTCAAAAATTGTGGAAAAAATTTTAAAATGTAGAATAAATGAATACACAAAAAAATATAAGTTAATTTCTAACAGACAATACGGTTTTCAGGAGGGAAAATCGACCCAAGACGCTATTGCATTTTTAACATCGGAGATATAAATCTCTGGACAAAAGTAAATCAAATCTTTGTGTGTTTTTAGATCTTGCTAAGGCGTTTGACACTGTTAGTCACCCGCAATTGTTAGATGCCTTAGAAGACATGGGATTTAGAGGTCCAGTTTTAAATCTGATAAAAAACTATTTAAATAATAGAAAGCAGATGGTTAAAATTGGATCAGTATTTAGTAACGAATGCGTCGCTGAATACGGTGTACCGCAAGGTACGGTATTGGGACCGATACTGTTTATATTGTATTTGAATAATTTATTTGCTTTAAAAACTAAAGGTACCGTCATAAGTTTTGCTGATGATACGGTTATTTTTTATGAAGATAAGAGTTATGAGGATCTAAAAATACGCGCAGAGGAGGATTTAAAACAAATAAAAAACTGGTTCGATTGTAAACTGTTAACTATAAATTTTGCTAAAACGAAATATATATCTTTCAGTTGCTATGATAGAAATTTACACAACTTCAGCTCCCTTAAGATTGAAAACGATACAGAAATCCAACAAACTGACTCTGTAAAATACCTAGGTATTACCATAGACAGATATATGAGATGGGATATACATATTAACAACGTGTGCAATACTTTGCGAAGCATTTTATTCAGATTTAAATTCTTAAAATCCATTCTAGACTTGCCAAATTTAAAAACAATATACTATTCGTTGGTAGAATCTAGATTGTCCTATGGTATAATTGGGTGGGGAAGTGCAGTCAAATATTACATAAAAAAACTTGAAATAATTCAAAAAAAATTCTTAAAAATAATGCTAAATAAGGTAAACACTTATCCATCTGATAATCTCTATAAGGATGCTAATGTTCTCGATATCAGGCAATTGTTTTATTACATTGTAGTAATAAATTTGTATAATAAAAGAAACACATTAAGACCTGTTGATCATACTTATCAAACAAGAACAAGAGAGGTTTCTTATAGAACTCCTTTTTCAGTCAAGTCAATAGGGCAGAGAAATGTCTCCTACCTTTCTCCCAGGTTTTATAATTTTCTTCCCAATGAAGTAAAAAATATAAATTCTTTTAACTTTTTTAAAAAACAAGTAAAAGTGTTTATATTAGAAACTAATAGAATAGATTTACATAAACTCGTTGAAATAAAAAATTAAAAAAAAAAAAAAAGGAAAAACTGTATCGTTACTATGCAAACATATTATGTACTATATCACCATCCTACTTTTATTTATTCAAATTTAATTCGTGATCTCATGTATGGTTCTTTGTAATAAATATTTTTTGTTTCATATTAAACTTTAATTTAAATTTTATTTTAATTAATTTTAAAAAGTTTTATATAGGTAGATACTTTTTAGATATGTATGTGTGTATACATCAATGTATAGTGTGTAGTTAGTTGTATATTTTGATTTGTAGTTCAAACACATTTTTCCTCATAGACAGTCTATGACTTTATGAGTTCCATCAGTTTGTTTGATTTATAAATTTGAAATGTTGTTGTTTTGTTATTTAATATTTTAATAATAGTTGGAAAAAAGAAAAAAAAAATCAAATTAACTCTTTATTATATTACTATTGTAATTTGTTTGTATTTATATTTGTTTTGTAAACAAATAAACTATATTATTATTATTATTATTATTAATAAAGACTAATCCATATTTATATTATGGCGTATGCATTTTATTTTACAGATTTTAATATAATGTAAGTACTGCCGATTTATGTTAGATTCTATCACATCACGTAGACAGGAAAAGTGCAATGGAAGCAAATACGTTGTAAAATGGATTCGACCCAATTTCACTGGGAAACACGTATGTGCCATTGTGGGTACAGATACTTTAAGTTTAACATGAGCATATAATAACTATAGGTCAGAAATTATTATTTTAATTATTTATTTTTTACTGGCATGATTACATCTGAAATTTAATATTGAATATTGCTCAATATTCTTCCTAAGAGGTGTCGGTCTGTTATTAGTATGTTATTATCAGTTATGAGGGTTATCAATTATGAAGCTTTGTCATTTTCCAAAGCGTGTTGACGCTCCTAAAAAGTCCTCGTAACCTGTTGTTGTTTTTGTATTGCGTCAGTTTTTCTGTTATCGTGGTCTGTAAGCTCGGTGTCAGGTGTCTGTCACTTTGCCATTTACGGCGTCAGGCAAGTTTCCTTCCTTGCGTGGTTTCAGTATAAATTTCGGTGTGGTCATGACTTTGTTGCGTTGTGTAGTATGGTGGTCCGTCTGTCTACTTCGTTGTGGAATTCTTGTATTGTCTGTATCTTGTTGTTTATAGTTAATTGTTCGTCCGTTAGTCTTTTGAAATATTTCCAGTTTGTCTTTTCTTTATATCTGTAAGTGGTCTGGGTGGGTGTAGGTATGTCAGTCTTAAAAACAGTGAATACGATAGAATTATGGTTGTTGGCCAATACTGGGACGGATGCAGTTTTGGCTAACATGTTATTTAAAGCTTGACTGGCTTTTATGGGTTCTTTTAAATTGATAAGAGACTTAATTTTTTGTATTTCTTTTACCATAATGTTAAAGTCTGACATGGACGTACATATCCCCACTGATCCAATCCATATGCAAGGGCTAGATCGATTTATGTATTTATGGTAACGCACCCTCATGTGTTTGAAAGATATGTACAGATAATTTCTTCCTTATTGCTGAATGTTCCATTTTGATTGACCAGCAGTAATTAGCCATCATATATTGGTCCCATCTCCCTTGATATTGACGCTCATTTTCTTAGCGGAACCACTTTCCTTGCTCCTCACTGTAAAATCAAAGATTTTTAGGGGCAAAGTCAAGATGAAAGTGGAGTAAATGCAATTTGAGATTCATCAAAAACAAGTTGTTCAAAGTTGTCAATAACTTCAGCAACGATCTCCTTGTAATTTGAACTTTAACTCTAGAAAATTTTCAACAGCCTTATGGAACTAAGGCATTCAGCTCTCCCAACGTCATTCATTCGAGTCATGAATGTTTTACCCCCCAATAGAATATGATTTGAGGTTCGTTAGAAATTCCCTCCTTCCCTCTAAGGTACTCAGAAATTTATGTAGTTGAAGTACAAACATGTCTTATTAAAAAATTTGATAAATTGCCCAGGTTAATGTGGATGGGTGGGAGATGATTTTTTTATGGATCGATTAAAATTACAGGTTCGTCAATAATCTCTTTAGATTCAAAATTTAGCAATTTTTTTTGGTCAAACTGTTTTTATAAAGACTTATCCATTTACGTAGAAAGAAGGGGTATTTTAGAAATCCAGACTGTTGTCTAACAAAATCTTAAGATTTCTTATCAGCTGCGCTGCGAGTTTAACATCTATTTTTTCTAGCACTGTTCTAATAATGTTCTAGTCTTTTTTAACACAGTTGAATGTGCTATCGGAACCATACTCGTTAGTGGTATGAAGTAAAACTGACTTAAGATACTGTTTGGATGAATATATGAATAACTTTATCGTCATAAACAATTTTAAGGCATTCATCACGTCATTTATATTGGAGCAGTACCTAAACTGAAGATTCTTCTCTTGTAAAGAATTGCATGTAAAGAATTACAAATATTTGTTTTCTCTTGTTCGATAAACTGTTACTTTTATTCCTTTTGACATGAGCGCGTTTTGCTTGAAAGTTGAGACCAGCACTTCGAAACCATCCTTGGGTAAATCCTTATCCCCTGAAAGGTTGAAGAGTCTCAGAATCGTATGAAGGCACTTTTTTTCCACTGATGTTCCCTTCGTCATTTTCTTCATTATTTTATTTATTATGCAGCTTTCATAATTTTGACTCGTATAGATTTTGAAATCTTTGTTGCTTTTCCCTATTACTTTTACTATATGTATCCTGCTCAGGAAATATTTGTGCTATCATTGATGGAAGAATTTTTCGACTTTTATTATTGTTATTGTTTGACAGACGTTAGCAACTGAAAAATAAGATATTCTTTGATGTAAGGTTTTTTTCATTTCATTGATATTTAACATTCCATATCTTCTTTAATTTCAATGTCTTGTTAAATATTAAACAACGGGCCTAATATAACTTCAAGATTTCAACAAATTGTCGTAAAATGTCCAAAAACGTAATTTTTCTCGGTTTAAATAAAAAGGTGTGAAAACAAGTAAATTACACCTCGGATTCGAAAACGTGGGTTTGGTTCACTTTCAATGTGGGGCTGAGTTATCAATATTCGAGTCAATATTTCAACAAACAGTTTAAATTTAATATTGGTATTTAGATTCGTTACATTAGTTGAATATAATACACCAGAATATGTCCTTTTATTAATACTAATTGAGTTTAGAAAATTGTAGTTGAACTTAACATTGCACACGAAACAAATTTAACGTAATACAAATTCCATTTGGGTTTTTCGATGTTTTACGAATATGACAACTCATTTCAGTGACGTCATTAGCTTAACATTTTATTTACGTCAATTTCAAGCAAACCGGATTTCAGAGCGATTAATGAGAATAATTTATATTTAGAAAATATTTAGTCAATCGAATTTATTCCTAAATTAATATTTACAGAGGATTCATATACATCTGTACACGAACTAATACGCTAGACAAATTGAATTATGTGCCGTCCCATTCATTTCGAATTGCGTACTGTAACCATAAGCCAATCCAGCTTGCCGGGTAATTATGTCTCAAGAGATAAACTCGACCCTTTTTACCCTCTAACCCCATAACATGATCTAGCGAACCACCGGAGGTGTCCAAAATTAGTTACGGTAAATAGAGATTTCCTTTCATCTCTCAATTGGTGGAATGTGTTATTCAGGGATAAAGCTGCTATAGTTGGTAAAGTTCCAATCACACAAGTAAATTGCGTCGATTAATTTACAAGGTGATCTAGCAAAATGGAAATATTTTGTTCTTAATAGAAAATGTATCCAACAGAACAGCAATTGGCAATTTTTTCATGTCATTTTCGATAGAACTGGCAAACGTTGTTTATTTCTTATATAATACTTTGTTTGTTTCTGACCTCCAGAATTCAAAAGTAAAATAGAAAACGTAATTAATTGCTTTTATACACATCACAGATGCGCTAGGCATAGAAAATACTGCATTAGGTGTATAGGATATAAATAATAGTGTTACTTCCGTTTTACTATTCTCTCAACGCATTCATATATCATTTCTGAAATCAATATTTCTGAAATTTATTCAAATGCTGTTTCTTAAGTGTCTCATAAGCAAAAAATCTGCCAAATCTTATCTATCTACCTATATTAATATATAATATAATATAATTAATGGTTAATCATTGAGATTCATTGATATGCCTCCGACCGGTGAGGACGATGAAAGTAGTGCGATACCTAAAATTACGAAAAAATGTGAATTTTGTAATAATGGTATTCGTTCGTATGTTAAATGTGTAAAATGTGGATTCATTATTCATACAAAATGCCTCGATATAGTTTATAAATTTTTTAACATTAATAATAAATCTAATTGTCAATGTAAACAATGTATGCAAGACCAAGATTTTGAGGAAGTAGAAAAAGCGGAAAGTCAACGACAAAACATAAATGATGAGTTTGAATCTTCAAAAAAGCATTTTGAACAACAAAAACGTGAGTTAAATCTATTATATAAACTAAATAGTGAATTAGAAACATCAAACAAGTTATTAAAATTAAGATTAAAAGATATTGATGCTGATTTTAGAAAAGTTTTCGATTCTGAATATAATTCTATAAAAAGCAATAAAAATTCATGCACGCAAGCTGCATTGTGTTTCTTTCTTGGGGTAAATGGCAAAAATATTTTCTATTTAATAATTATATGTTTGATTGCAACTTGTCCTAATGGTAATAAGATTAATTGATATCAGTTTTTTATACCTTCAACATTATTAAACCATAAACAAGAATAAATTATATTAAAATCTGCTATATCGAATATACTTTTATAGATGATATTTAAATTCTTTGTAGATAGTTTTCCTGTTTGTCTATAATAGTCTGAATTTGTAATAAGAAACATAAATAGCTTTATGCCATTCAGCTTTTGTATTAGTAGGTACTTAATGTATTTACCTACCAAATCCATGTTTGAATACGCCTCACTTATTTTGAACCCCGACTGTATAAAATATTGTAATAGTATAGAGAAAATTGAAATAAAAAATTGGTAAGGCATCACTGGGTCTCAACATGAACAGCAAAATAGAATTTCTTTGCTGTACTAACTAATTCATCCAAGTGACTACCAGAAACTTTAAATATGATGAACTTTCTGCTCTTGTATTTGTAATTTGTAAATAAAAATCATTTTATCTCTTTAATCTAAAAACTAACATCGAAAATTTCCCACCTTTTGTATTTTCCTTAATAATTACTTGTGACTACTGAGAGTACTGAGTATAAATAATTTAGAATGTTTCTACATTGTTTCTGAGAAATATTAAATTATCTTACAACGCTTTATAAATTACAATTCTGAATTGAGTTTCGTGTTTTGGCACCGAAGCGTTATTCAACGGTGAGTCAAATAAGCTGGTGCTAATTTAAAAGTTAAAATCATTGCTTACAAACTTCCAACTTGTAAGTGGGCACACTTTCATCTAAGAAAGCAATTGTAGTAACTTAACAGTGTAATAATTCATAGTGACATCACAAAGAAGTATACGTAAATAGTGTTGTTATTTTATTAAACATTTTTATCCGACAAAAAAGCAGGTTATTTTCTAATATGTAACTAAATATGTGTGTGCAACAATGTTCACACGGGCCACTGAATCGCTTTTGATGAAATTTCCACTAAACAAATGTTCTGGGAAAGGTTTTGCATTAACTTGTCAGGGATTGAAGTCGGCTTTGTGTTTTTTAAATACAGTTATTATAGACCTGTGGTAGACGATATCCTAAAGTTTAGTACTTAATTGTTAATCAATCTTTCTTATTTGTTTAAATTATATAAAATCTAAGGTTTTACAATCATACTTTTTTAATTATGTTAACCAACTTCTGTTAAATGTGTGAAAGACCAACGATTTAATGGGAATAGAAACATTTGTAAATAATATACGAAAAAGATATATTTCCGATAGCCGTTGACAGTTGTTAACGCAACGGGGATTTATATAAAAAACGTTCTCATAAATATGCCTACCATTGTTGGTGCAAAATTCAAGGCAGGCCCTGGGGTGTTTTCTAGGGGAAAAATATTATCCCCCAAGCGCAAAATTTTAAATGGAAACCAAAACATATGCATTCTCCCTAATGGAGAAATTGATCGTTGGTGTCGTTGTTCTTACACAACTGACGTGAATTTGTGTGGAGTCGAAGTCTCACAGGAGTATTTACTGTAAACTAAAATTATTATTATGTATGCTCTCTTGTTCAGAAATTGCATTCGATTTTATTGACACATATTATACAATTGTACGTCCTTTCAGAACAATATCCTTTTGAACTTTTACTTTTAATTTATTTATTTGAAAGATAAGAGCATTGACTAGTAGACCTGATCTCCGTTAGTAATAATTTCTTTAACATCCACTATATTAGGTACATTAGTTGTGTTATCGTTGAGTGCGTGGTTCTTCCTAGTGTTATTTTAGATGTTCGTACTACAAGCATACATTGCTTGTAGTACGAACAATTAGTTCATTTTTAGAAAGCAGAAGAAAATTGTGTTAATATAATGAAAACAACTGACGATTAATACATTGAAAATACATATCAGACATGCAATCTCATGAAGATTTATTGGATGGAAAATAAACCATTTTGTGACTACGTTAATATAGTTAATATAGCTGTGAGAGAATATATAATAACAAACAAAGTTCTAAAGTATAAAAATAATTTGTTTTACACTTTATGTATACAGGATAGCTGATTAAGAATGAAGATCTTAAGAATCGTTCATTGTACAGCTTCAAGGAAAAAAAATGAATAAAGAAACTAAAAAAGTATGTGCAAATAATTTTAACCACAATACGATGGTCCATTAGACGAATCAAGGATACCCTCAAATTTGTATGGTTAGAATTGAAATTAAATTTATAAAAATTTCCAATTCTCTACAATTTCAATTTGCCATTTAAAATTCTAACTCTGTAAGAGGTGTATTTCTTCAACAGACAAACTGATGATAATTCTGATTTAGAATTCGTTGAAAAATAGTTCTATATGCCGATTAAAATCATTTAATTACAAAAAAATATTTAGATCTATGAACGAAAATTAAGAAATTAAGGAGCGCCATCGTTATGGAAATATATTGCATTTTAAAAGAAATTTCTAAATTCAATTCGTCAATATCGATCGCAGATTCAACATTTTTGCGCCACTTTTAAAATATTTTATTCGAAAAAAAATTTGGACTACAAATACATTAGTTAAGAGAAAAAAAGCATATTTTTTGGTACTTTAGAGAAAAAAGTCAATATATAAATAGCCTTTATTGTCATACTTGCAGCAACTAAAAGTTAAAATTAATAAATCATAATAGTACGTTTTTTTATGCCAACTTCAAATCAGTAGTAGTTAATACCTAGGTTATAATTTCTTCATAAATGGTAGACAGGTTTTTGCAAAACTGAGTGAGATATTATTCATACTTTTTCAAGGGGGTTAAAATTTTATTATTATAAATTATTTTTTATTTAAAAACTCTGAAGCGATGCTGCAATGTATTCCCTTACATGAGCTATTTAAAAAATAAGTATATTTGGAAAGTTGTGGAAAATATCCTGCAAAATGTGCAAAAGTTCTATAAAAAATATAATAAATTGAGTATTTGCACAATATTTAACGGAGCTTGTTGGCAATATTGCACTCCAAAAACGATGCTACATTGCAGACTGAATCAATTATTTACGTTCGAGGCATTTAAGTTCGATATATTATCAAGTGTTTAATAATCGTCCTAAAAACTTCCCTACTGGGGTCAAAGTTCGTACCTCCGTCTTTATTGTACATAACCTTTACACGCACAGCTAAATACTTCACTTAGCATCTTGAAGAAATTCAGGCCAATTTAATGCTAATATGAATTTATTTTCAGGAAAAGGCGTTCTTTTTATTTAATTTTACACAATATCGTCATTATGCAATGAAATGAAAAACTTCTTCCTCCTTAGCTTGTAATAGGAAACTTTTAAATTTATTAAGATGGACGGGTGTGATACAATACAATTCAGAGGTGAAAGCCCTGCCTTAAATAGGGTAGACTGACGGTTGCGTAGGCGTTTAAAAAAGTAATGATAAATTATTACTTGTGTATAATAATAATTCATATAGCTTAAACTAAAATCTCGCACTTTACGAAATATAATTGCAGTTGCGGGCGCAATTCCCACATAAGTATTTCAATAAATTTCATATGGACAAAATTGCCCGTTCAATACTGGAGTGTTAAACGAAATGGTGGGCGTATTTAGAAATCTCTAGATAGATACCATTATATTATTTTACTATATACATTTATATACAAATTAATTTAAATATGTTTAAAGATCAACTCGCTAGTTTATCATCGCTATATTCACGTAAATGAATGAAATGAAACTTAAGAATTATTGAGTGGAAAGAAAGTACTTTACAAGTTAATATGTTTAAGGGACTACAAATATTGAAAGTCATATTTAGAGACACACGTCAAAAAAGGCGACTCGGATTTTAATATTTCTCTAATATATTTAATTACTTGTGTAAAACGTAAAAAATGTGATATTTGCTCATCAATTGTAAGTATACCGTAAACATAAAAGTAATGCACCATAATATATAATAAAAATAACATACCTGTTCCACTGATCCATAGTAGCGCCTGGAGAAAACTCCTCTGCGAGATATCAGATCACTCGCTGTTGAGCTGAAACGAAAATAGTTTTGTTAATAAATACAGCATGTAATTTTGCGATTCTATCAAAGTGGTTTATAAGAAAATATATACTTATTTTCTATTAATATATTCTATGACATTGTCACCATCAGCAATACATTATAGATTGTATTAACGGGATATCTGAATAGATTTATTGTTTGACAGCGTTTATTGTTCACTATTAATTAATTGTTTCAATCCCGTTGCTGACAAATTTTTAAAAGTTTACTACCTATAATTTTATTGCTCAATGCGCGCTTCTTTACGTCTTTCTCAGAACAACACAAAAAATGAGTTATTAGATGTAAATCACTTGAGGTAATTTTTCAAAAAATATAGAAATACAAGTTCAATATCTAGCAGTGGTTCCTTTATTAAGTACACTTAATAAAGAAGAATTGTGAGGTACTGGAATATTACTTAATTTTTGTTCGATATAAGTAGTATTCATCAAATAAACGTAATAATAAAATGAGAAAGTTTCAGAATAACACATATTATACAACAACAAATGAAAATTTTTCCTCTGCAAAATTCGAATGATGAGATAAACCTAACTCATGTGGCCACCTCTCACCTTTCAAATTCAAATTCTAGATTACGCCCTAAAGGGAGTTAAGTTGTAAGCAATAACGTGTAAATATCATCACGACCGCGACGCCTTAACCTTTTAACTTTATGCGTCGTATATTCAATAAAGGCGCTTAAATGTAATAAAATTTAATTCTGATTATAAATTCGTTTACGGTTTTACTGTTTTGATATTGCCGTTGTTAACTTTAGATGGCAATCTCTGTTTTATGATTTTTGAGAGTCGTAAAAATAAGGCCAAGTAATAACTGTTATTTTTACCCTGTGTAATAAACAGTAAGATACCAAGATAAACAGTAAGATACCAAGACAATTTGGTTTTTTGATTGTTTTAATGATTATTAATCATTGCAATACATACATATTTCCTATGAAATATAATATAATCATTTTAGTTAACCTATTTTCATAAATTATTTCTTTCCTTTTCTTTTTTGGGATTTATTACCACATTCCTCGAGATTCCTATCCAAAAAATTCGATTTATCTAAAAAATATTCAAATTAACCAGTTTAAACTGGGAAATAACCTCTACATCAGCGCAGTATTTTTGTATTAATTTAATTCCTATTAGTTGTCAAAAAACACCCTCTAACTGATCCTCTGACATTACGTCAAAGGCGTAGAGGTTATTTCCCAGTTTAAACTGGTTAATTTGAATATTTTTTAGATAAATCGAATTTTTTGGATAGGAATCTCGAGGAATGTGGTAATAAATCCCAAAAAAGAAAAGGAAAGAAATAATTTATGAAATGCCACAAATAACATTTAAACACTATTTTCATAGTATTGACTATAATACTAATAATCATAACAAATTGTATTTAGCAAATGTTATGCTACAAAATATTGTAAAAGTGCTTCATATCCGACTTTTAAGTCACTAATGAAACACCTGGAAATATATGATCGGTCTCAAGTGAAGTGGGAGCCCTAAAGATTTTGCTGAATCCGAATCACATCTTAAAATACAATTCCTGATTCTTTATACATCAAGAACATCATACACTCCTCGTAAAACTAGCTCACTAAGTACCAAAATTATAAAAAACACGATGGCCAATTCAGTGTATCAATATTCACCTTTAGTGGAATTATTCAACGTTCAACAAACCGACAAAGGCATTTTTTGGTTACAACAAATTTATTATTTGCGGTATGAAGAGAAATGCCAATGCATTTTGGATAAAACTGATCAAGGCTTCGTCAAAATTAACAATTTTCAATGAAACGTTTGGGAAGAATTTTGGATAATTCGTTAATATATAAAAATAAAATAAAACTGGATGTCTCAGGTGATAATGCATAAACATGTATTATAGAACTTTACTCAAAGATTCATTTGATCAAATTAAATAGCTCTACCAAATTGCAAATAATAATATTAATATAAACTATTAAAAAACAATGAAAATTTCAGTCGCTTATAAATTTGGATGTAGAGATGAGTAAATGCTAGCTGAAAATGTAGGGTTTTTACATTGATGTTATGATTAAAAAAAAAGAAATAATTTCTTATTTAAACCATTTGTTCGAATTTGGTTAAATTGTTTTATTTCTCTGCCTTTTTCATTATACCTCAAAATGTAAATGTAATGTGGAAGTATATAGATAGAATTGCTTCTACGTCAATATCGAACCGAGTTATCTTACTTTTGACATTATGATTGCTAATTTTACCACATCTTCTTTTTGCCACTCTATTTTCTGCAACATACGAAACTTACGAAAAACAGCGTGTCCACTTGAGAGCAAATCTAGACTTGCTAGCTGCCTAATAGCAAATCACTACTGTACGACAGTAATTGCTCTCAAAACTGTGTCCACTTGCGGGGAAGCCTCTCGAGAGTGGCTCTCAAGAGTTTTACTCTCAAGTGGACACTAATCATAATTCTTAATGGTGGTTAACGGGAATTAGGTCTGCTTTTAAGAAAACTAGTTTTTCAAAAGGCCTTTTGAACGGGAATTAGGTCTGCAGACCTAATTCCCGTTATCCACCATTAAGAACTAAATTACAGGTCGTAAATAAATTCAAAAAAAACCTAATCATAATAGTTAATACGCCGCCGAATTTTAGGAGATAAATGTTTGTGGTGTAGCTATAAAATATTTTTTCTACGACTGCCCTCGAAAATGACAAAAAACCCACAGCAACCACGACCCGAAACTATAATTTTTCACATGATGTGTGCAAAAATCCGAAAATATTTTATTTTTTCATGTTGTTCATCTTTGTTTATTGTCTTGTAGGAACAAATTGGACTGGATCATATTATAAGATTTTTGTGAAATGTATCTTTCATAATTCTGCAAAAATCAGGTATAATCTCTATATTTTTGAATAAAATTCCGTTTTGGTTTTAAGAAGCTTTTTATGAAGTGGACCAAATGTGTCTCGAATTGTCGAGTTGGTAGTACTACCGTTATTCTACTTTTATCAAATACAGAGTGTTTGTAAACTGATGGAGCTACACTATCTTTATTTATGTCAAGTACAATTTGATTTTTAAATGAATTTAAACTTTTTTCTGAAATAGGTATAGTAAATATAGGGCTTTCTAGTGAAGTATGTTGTGTTTGTGAGTCTGTATTGTCGACTGGTGGATTAATTTGCACGTCACTAACTATAATAGCTTTCGTCTTTGACGTGGTCATGGGGCTTGTTGCAATAGGTAAATTGTTTTCTAGTCGTTCTAATGATTCGGGGCTTAAATTTAAGGGTGTATTTATCGTGTTTAGTAAGTCGTCAATTGTTTCGTCAAATACATCGTCATTAAAATTGTTTTGCAGTTTATTTCGTCTTGGTCGTCTGTGTTGCCAATTATTGATGCATTTTCTATTGCGTTAAGTTCTATCATGTCTATCTACTGTCATGTTTTTCACACAGTCCTGTCAAAAACAGAACGGACATCTGGTATTTGTATTTTTTTAGGTAGGCTAGGCTTATTCATGTTCATAGTAACCGACTTGTTTTACGTGTAAACATCATTTTTGAAGTCTTTATAGCTGTGGTGTTTCAAAGCGTTGCGTTTAACAAAGTTTATTAAAAAATGGTTGATTCTGCTGATTTAGAAAAAGCGGCCCAAATATCAACAGACCTTTTACCTCAAAAGTCCAAAGAGAGGTATGAACTTGCTTTTGAACAATTTATGAAGTGGAGAGAGTCAAAAAACATCCCAACGTTTTCCGAAAATGTGATCTTAGTGTACTTTGAGGAATTATCTCAAAAATGCAAATCGTCAACGTTATGGTCCACATTTTCCATGATGATGAAAGAGTGTATTGAAAATTAAGAATACTATTGACTTGGGGAAATATAATAAAGTTCAATCATTTTTGAGACGAAAATTAAGGAATTTTTAACAACAGCACCTGACGAAAAATACTTACTTGTTAAGGTAAGCAGAAATAATTTCCTAAGCTTACCTTTCGAAAATTGTTGAAAAAAATAATATGCTTAGGAAGAGTGCATATGTATGATCTGTTTACATTGTTTATTGTTTTAGGCGGTGGTGGCGGTTGGACTATCTGGAGCTTGCCGTCGAGAGGAAATTTGGAAACTTACGACTGATGACATGAAAGATTTCGGCGAAGCCATGCTAATCAAGATCACAAACACCAAAACAAAAGTCCCAAGATCTTTTACAGTCTCTGGAAGTCTGTATGGAATCTTAAAAAAGTACAGTAGACTTCTGTTGTAAAATAAATATAGATAGCAACAGTAACCAATGTGGATCGAGTAGGCAGAAAATAAAATAAAATATGTTGTGTATAAAACAGATGAATTGTAAATTATTGAATTTGAGAAGTGTCAATAAAAACTAATAATTTATATAAAGTATTGGTAATTTCCCATAGTAGTAATTAAAATTACAACAGGTTACGGGCCCAGTACAGAGCCATTAATAATAACATTTAAAACATAATTGAAACTTTAAAGGAAGATAAATTAATTTGGTTAGGATGGATAATACGAAATATAATATAACCAAGTTGAATGGAACCAATTATCAATTATGGAAATATAAGGTGGAATTATTGTTATTAAGTAATGATTTATGGGAAGTTATTAAAAATGATTTACCATCAACTATAAGTGACTCATGGAAGATTAAAGATGGGAAAGCTAGAGCAACAATTGGTTTGTTAATTGAAGATGATCAGGTTGTCCATATAAGAGATACAGAAACTGCAAAAGAAGCCTGGTTAAAATTAAAATCGTACCACGAGAAGTCTACAATATCAAATAAAGTATTTTTATTGAAAAGATTATGTAGAGCAAGGTTGGCAGATAATGGTGATATGGAACAACACATAAATTCAATATTGGAAGTTAATCAACAATTGGTTGGTTTGGAAGAACAATTAGCTGAAAATTTAGTAGTGGCATTTATGTTATGTAGTTTGCCAGAAAGTTATGACACACTAGTAACTAGTTTGGAAAGCAGACCAGAAACTGATCTTACTCTTGAATTAATTAAAAGTAAATTAATACAAGAATATAAACGAAGAAAAGAAAATGATTTAACTAAAGAAGCTGGTAATGAAGGAATAGCATTAAAAATAAATAATGGAAAATTTATGTCAAGTAAAAGTAAAACATGCTATTATTGTAATAAGAGTGGTCATATAAAGAAGAATTGTTTTCATTATAAAAATAAACTGAAAAATAATCGAATTAATGCAGTGAATTCTATAGAAAACAAAGAAAATGATATAGATATATGTTTTAATATGTCAAAGAAGGTTTTAAAAAATGCTTGGTATATTGATTCTGGAGCTACTTGTCATGTTACAAATGACAGAGAATTTTTTATAAATTTTGTTGACAATAAAAGCGAAATTGAATTAGCTGATGGTAGTAAAGTATTATCACATGGAACTGGTAGTGGAATACTGAAATGTATATTAAAAAATGATGAAGTCATTAAAGTAACAGTTAAAGATGTGTTATACATACCAGAATTGGAAACAAATTTATTGTCAGTTAAAAAATTGACAAATATGGGTTTAAAATTATTATTTACCAATAATGAATGTGAAATTCAACATAATGGAAAAGTTGTTGCTTATGGTGTATTAAATAATGGGTTATATAAACTTAACAATATAGGAAGTACAGAACAACAAGTTTTGGGTGCATGGTCTGGTGGTGAAGCCACTGAATGCATACATATATGGCATCGAAGATTTGGACATTGTCACCCAACATCAGTTGAATGTTTAGTTAAAGAACATATGGTTAATGGTATAAAATTATCTAATTGTAAAAGTAAAATGATATGTGATATTTGTTTGAGAGGAAAAATGACACGAAAAGCATTTCCTCAAAAATCACTCACAAAATCCCATGGTATTCTAGAAATAATACACACAGATGTTTGCGGCCCTATGCAAACCGCAACACCTAGAGGAAATAAATATGTATTGACTTTTATTGATGATTTTTGTAAATATACAATGGTGTATTTAATGAAGACAAAGAATGAAGTATATGAAAAAACGAAAGAATATGTTAAAATGGTAGAAACAAAATTTAATAGAAAACCAAAGATAATCAGATCAGATGGTGGTGGAGAATATAGAAGTGAAAATTTAAGAAATTATTTAAGAAGTGAAGGTATTCAATATCAAGTTACAGCACCTTATTCGCCACAACAAAACGGGGTTGCAGAGAGAAAAAACAGAACATTATTAAAAATGACAAGATGTATGTTGTTTGATTCAAATTTAGATAACAAATATTGGGGTGAAGCTTTAATGACAGCAAATTATATACAAAATATTATACCAAAAGAAACTGATAAAATAATTCCTACTGAAGTGTGGAATAATGAAAAAGTTGATGTGAGACATTTAAAAGTTTTTGGTAGCGAGGTGTATATGCATATTCCAAAAGAAAAAAGAAGAAAACTTGATGAAAAAACAAGAAAATACAATTTTGTCGGATATGAGAGTGGAAGTAAAGCTTACAGATTATTGGATACAACTACAAGCAATATTTATATTAGTCGAGATGTTTATTTTATAGAAAATTGTCATAATGGTTTTTATAAATCTAATGAAGAAAATGATAAACATGATGTTGAAGTAAAATTAAATTAAAATAATGACTATTGTAGTGTTGAAGCTATAGAACATGAAGAACATGAAGAACAAGAAGAAGATAATGGTGAATATCAAACTGAAAATAGAGAAATTGAGGATGAAAAAGATGAAATTGAAGAAGATGGAGTATTAAATAAAAAAGAATTGACTTTAAGAAGATCA
The DNA here is from genome assembly GCA_963680705.1 of Rhagium mordax. Lineage (NCBI taxonomy): Eukaryota > Metazoa > Arthropoda > Insecta > Coleoptera > Cerambycidae > Rhagium > Rhagium mordax. The sequence continues at coordinate 41,281,814 of OY796659.1, read as the reverse complement.
AATAGATCAACAAAAGGCGTTACACCAATTAAATATGGAGATTTTGTTAATATGGTTAATTTAGTAAATAATGAATTAATTGAACCAAAAACAGTAAAAGAAGCTTTATGTAGTAGTGACGCTGAAAAATGGTTAATAGCTATGAATGACGAAATTAATTCAATGAACGAAAATGAAACTTGGTTTTTAACTGAATTACCAGAATATAAAAAGGCTATAGGTTGTAAATGGATATTCAAAAGAAAGCTTGATGAAAATGGTGAAATAAAGAAATTTAAAGCAAGAATCGTAGCACAAGGTTATTCGCAAAAATATGGTCATGATTACGACGAAGTATTTGCACCAGTTGTAAATAAGTCTACATTCAGGTTATTATTAACAATCGCAGGTAAAAATAATATGATGGTACAACATTATGATTTTAAAACTGCATTTTTGAATTCTGAATTAAATGAAGATATCTACATGAAACAACCAGAAGGTTATGTTAAAATTGGTGAAGAAGAATTGGTATGTAAATTAAATAAAAGCTTATATGGTCTTAAACAAGCTGCTCGAGCTTGGAATACAACATTAGATGAATTATTACAAAGTATGGACTTCAGAAGGGGTAATTATGATCAATGCCTGTATGTCAAAAAAGAAGAAGAAATAATTTATGTATTGGTTTATGTTGATGACGTTTTAATAGCAAGTATGAACGAAGATTTAATATTAAAAACAGCTCAAGAACTTGGAGAAAAGTTTGAAATAAAATGTCTTGGAAGTGTTAAATGTTATTTGGGAATTCAAGTTAATAAAAACAGAAGGGGAATATATTCAATTAATCAGAAAAATTATATTGCAAAATTATTAGATGATTATGGAATGACGTTAGCTAAAGGTTCTAAAATTCCAATTAACACAGGTTTTTATAAACTTGATAAGGACAATGAAATAAATGAATATTTCAATAATACAGAATTGTATCAAAGTGCAATTGGTTCATTGTTATATCTGTCAGTTATCACTAGACCAGATATTGCTGTTGCAACCTCAATATTAGGAAGAAAAGTAAGTAAACCAAGAAATTTTGATTGGAAAGAAGTTAAACGAATAATGAGGTATCTAAAAGAAACTATTGAGTATGAAATTCTATTGGGCGATACAAAATTAAATGATGATATATTAATTGGTTATGCCGATGCTGATTGGGCAAACGATAAAAGCGATCGAAAATCAAATAGTGGTTATTTATTTAAATTAAATGGTAGTTTAATTGATTGGCGGTGTAAGAAACAAGAATGTGTAACTCTGTCAACAACAGAAGCAGAAATCGTATCATTATCACTGGCATGTAAACAAGCTACATTTTTAATTGGATTATTACATGATTTTAATTTAAATATTAATAAAACGATTATGTATGAAGATAACCAATCATGTTTAAAATTATTGAAAAATGAAAAAATGTGCGAAAAATCGAAACATATTGATGTAAAATATCATTATGCAAAAGAAATGATGAAGACTGGGAAAATGGAATTTTTGTATTGTGATACAAATAATATGTTGGCTGATTTTTTAACAAAGCCGTTAAATAGTAAGAAGTTGAAATATTATTTAGAATTGGCTGGAATTAAGAAGCAAGAAAATTTAGTTGAAGTTCGATCAACATTGAGAAGGGGTGTTGTAAAATAAATATAGATAGCAACAGTAACCAATGTGGATCGAGTAGGCAGAAATTAAAATAAAATATGTTGTGTATAAAACAGATGAATTGTAAATTATTGAATTTGAGAAGTGTCAATAAAAACTAATAATTTATATAAAGTATTGGTAATTTCCCATAGTAGTAATTAAAATTACAACAACTTCGTCCTTCCACCGTGTCTGAAAAAAGATTCTTTTTGAACTATCAGCAAAGTAAATGTACCAAGCAAGTAGTAGGAATCAATAAAATTGGCAGTATGGCCAAAGAAATAGCAAACTATTTAAAACTAGCCAATCCTGGCGAATATACAGGTCACTGTTTTCGTCGTTCGTCTGCTACCATTCTTGTAAATACAGGTAGATTTGCTGTCACTAAAACGACACGGAGGGTGGAAATTCAGCACGGTAGCGGAGGGATATATCGATGATTCACTTCAAAACAAGATGCAAATTTCTAATAAAATTCAAGGATCAGTAAAACCGTCTACGAGTATTTTGAACCAATATACCTCATTAACATGTCCAACAGACACTACGGAACCAACAATCCATCTTCCACAATCTTCATCAATACAAAATTTTTCGATAACCGAACAATTTGTAAAGAAAAATAGTATTCCTGGAGTAAGTGTCCAGAACTGCTCCAATTTTACATTGAATTTTAATTTTTAATGTAATTGGTTTTGTTCAATAAAAATATCTATCAAATTGTTTTTCCAATCGTAGAAAAAATATTGTTAACAACACGTTTGAAAACATCGATCTTTTCACACGAGTGAGACGGTTTGGTGGGACGAGCTGAAGGCGAGGCCCACATGTCGAGTGAGTCAAGTCAAAACTTGTTATTTAAATAGCTATTTGTATCACTAGGGAGGAAAGTGCCCCACTTTTCCTCCCGTGGGTGAAGTTCACTGCCCGACGCGAAGCGGAGAGCAGTGATCACCCAAGGGAGGAAAAAGCACTTTGATCCCGTGTAATACACATGATTTTTTCTCCTACCTGTATAATTAACTTATATACCGGGTGACCACGAGATGAGGTTACACCCTGTAACTTATTTGTTATTAAACCGATTAATTTTAAATTTATAGGTGAGGCATAACATCTAAATGCGCAACTTTTGACACTTGGTAGCCTTATTTTTTACTTCCGATTTAGCCGGAAGTGATGTCAACTTTCTTATTTTAATAACAACTCTGTTTTTGTAATGTATCTTATTCGTTATAAAATTTACAATACAAATGATATGTCATACAATGACATTTCATTTGAAAATGGCCGAAAAATTAAATTTTTTCAAAAATATTAAAATGTCGATTAAAAGATTTTGAAAATTAATTTTTTTCCAAAGTTGGCCGTGAAATCAAAAGAGTAATGAATTTGACATGTTTAGTTTTTAATTTGCATCAAAATTTCGTTTTGGCGGCAAGATATTAGAAAAATAAAATAAATATTAGGAGAAATTTTTATTTAATTTTTATATTTTGTGAATAATTCGGTACGTTAATGGCATTAAATCAAAGAGAAGAAACAGGCAATTGCGAAATTTAAAAAAAAGTCAGGTAGATGTATTTAAAAAAAAATAGTTTTGAGTATTTAAAAATTGCAGAAAAATATTTATCTTATTTTCCTAATATCTTTCTGCCAAAACAAAATTTTTGTACAAATTAAAAATTAAACATGTCAAATTCATTACTCTTTTGATTTCACGGCCAACTTTGAAAAAAAAAATATTTTTCAATATTTTTTAATTGACATTTTAATATTTTTGAAAAAATTTAATTTTTCGGCCATTTTGAAATGAAATGTCATTGTGTGACATATCATTGTATTGTAAATTTTATAACGAATAAGATACATTACAAAAACAGGTAGAGTTGTATTTAAAATAAGAAAGTTAATATCACTTCCGGCTAAATCGGAAGTAAGACATAAAGCCACCAAGTGTCAAAAGTTGCGCATTTAGATGTTATGCCTCACCTGTAAATTTCAAATTAATCGGTTTAATAACAAAGAAGTTATAGAGTGTAACCTCATCTCGTGGTCACCCGGTATGTACCTAAATAGATCAATTATTTGATTTTATTGAAACTATTTATTGAGAAAAGAAATAAAAACAAATCCTTAAATATATCTTAAATACATTATTTTTAGATGTTAGAATTATTGGTTATATTTATATTCAATGTTTTATACACTTTCCTCCCTCATATGGGGGGAGAAAATACTTTCCTTCCTAGGGAGGAAAAATGGCATTTTCCTCCCTCATATGAGGGAGGAAAGTGTGTACTTTCCAGGAGAAAAATACTATTTCTTACGCTGTGAGCGTAAGAAAAAGTACAACTGATTCCTTTATAAATAATGATATCTTTAATAATGCAAAACTTATGCTTTAAATGTTAAGTAAAAAAAAATAGTATATTGTTTTATTAGGAGTAAAAGTGATACTTTGTGACGAGTTTGTAGGTCACTTCGTTCGTCCGGCAATTACAGGCGAGTCACAAAAGTGGCTTTTACTCCGAATAAAACATGCTATTTTGGCCAATTCGATTTGACAAGTGTCAGTTTAAATTGTACTGCGAGTGTCTTCTTTTAAACCACACTTATTCTAGATTAGAATGACACACTCAGTTTTTGATTGTACACCCCCTGAGGTTGAGGAAATTGCCGCAGAGGTCATGAATAATTTATTACCTATACAAATAATTATTGTTCTTTTAATATAATGTTTAGTAAAAAGTTAGCTAATCTGGAAGTTTCACTTTTGATGCATCGATCTTTTAATGGATCGGTTATAGAGTACGGAGTTATATTTTATGATGCAGCTAACCACTTTTTACCGTTTAGAAATTCTTCAAAATAAGTGCTTAGGTTTAATGAAATCAAGTTCTTCAGAAGCTGTTAGAGTAGAAGCCAAAGAACCCTTTTTAAAATTTAGGAGATAATTTCTTAGCGTCATTAAAACGCAGAGGGAATTAGACAGACACATTATTAAATCCTCTGGATAGCTTGCTTAGCATTAAGTACCTACTGAGTACCTCTAGCGGACTTTTTTAATAGTACTGCCGCTGCCAAACATGACGAAACTGTTTTTAAATGCAGGATTCTTCCTGGATTAAAATTTAATAATTTCAAGCATACTTGTATAGCTCCCATTTACAATTCCGTCAATAAATAAAATTAATTGCAAAAAGTTCCTTCAGCAATATTTAAATGATATGCAAATATATACGAATGGCTTAAAAAATATCAATGGTACGGGTTGTGCATTCCTTATTCCCGAATTGGAATTTTCATTTAAATTTAGGCTTTTATATTTTACATTAGCGTCTCCATTTTTTGTAGAAGCTATGGCAATTTTTAAAGCCTTGGAATTTACAGAATGTGAAGCATTGAAATATAATTATCTTAACAGATTCTTTTAGTGTTTTTAATGATTTTATATACAGGGAAGTCCATATTGCACTGACGGTTTTTGGTATTGACTAACTTTTTTATTTGTCGTCAAATTTTGAATTTGTTTGAGAATTCTAATCAAGAAAGCATATAATAGGAGTTTCTTTGACATTGCATTTCATTATTTGTCATGAACAATAATTATGTACTTTAATTTAACTTTTTTAATATTTTCCTACAATTTAAAAATTAAAAATGTGGTTTTAGGACCGTGATTGTTCTACCAGGTTGTCGATATCTGGTACGTATTACGTATGTAATATAATGTCTTTACGCAAAATTTTATCTGGCATAAAATGGTCACCAGCCCATTGACTAAAAAATTAGAAACAGATAACAAACGTGACAATACTGAGAGGAAATGGTCGCCGTTTTGAAAAATATCATAATAGACGTCAAAATTGCACTATTACGTTTACTCCTTTTGAGCCGAAAACCGGAGCGGGACCGTGCAATTCACGATGTAGTTCCAAGTTGGACCCTCTGCCTTGGATTTCTTAATAGAACAGCCCCCTGGTGGCGTTTCTTCGTTTGGAAAGGTGTTTGAAGTTTTCGTGTTTTTGCAATTTATAATTACTTTACTTCCCCGGTTCAATTTGACAGACTCATAATTGCACAAAATACACTTCGCACATAAATTATGGAATAGGTAAAAAAATGAGTCAAGTTTATACATTCATATTTTTGTTAATATTGAAGCAATTTCAATAATTTTTTTACTGCGGATAGGTCATTTCTTCTGCACTTTAATACCGTATGTTCGATTTAACTACGAGTTTTGTTATACAGGGAAACGCGAAAAGTATGAGGGCATGTAAATTCCCTAAAATTTCAAAATGATCTGTGGCAATTAGGAGCCTATGAAAATTTATTTTTATAAGTGTTTCGGTTACGGCCTCTCCTATTGTACTCACTGCGCCAAGCAATTTGCCATACAATTCTTGGTAAATAAAAAATTGGTAATTCTTTGAAAATTTTTTTGTTGCGTGTTAAGACTAATTGTGTTAGAAGCCTTCAAAAATGTCGATCAAATGTTCATTCCAGATTTAATTTTATGTATGTCCGATCGATGCCAAACTGTAGTGAATGCCAGGGGAGGTAATAACCGTTATTAGTTTGCATTATTGCTTAGATTTTTATTATTGCTATCGTTCTTTTTCCTGTTAAATAAATTTATTAAGTTATTTTTATTCCAACCCATATTATTAATCTCGATATTGGTTTCATTACTCTTTAATGAGAGGAAAATGAAACAAAATCCACTAAAATCATTGTTTTTTAACAGTTATTGGCAACAGAACAATTTTCAAAGAATTGCCAATTTTTTATTTACCAAGAACCGTATGGCAAATTGCTTGGCGCAGTGAGTACAATAGAATAGGCCATAACTGAAACACTTATAAAAATAAATTTTCATAGGCTCCTAATTGCCACAGATCAAATTGATATTTTAGGGAATTTACATGCCCTCATACTTTTCGCGTTTCCCTGTATAACAAAACTCGTAGTTAAGTCGAACATACGGTATTAAACTGCAGAAGAAATGACCTATCCGCAGTAAAAAAATTATTGAAATTGCTTCAATATTAACAAAAATATGAATGTATAAACTTGACTCATTTTTTTACCTATTCCATAATTTATGTGCGAAGTGTAGTTCAGAAAAAATTATAACCATATGGTAAATTTCAGTGTATGTTCTATTTTATGTTTTATGTTATACGTGAACGTTAGCTAAACTTCAAAGTTAGCAAAATCTTCATTATAAAAACACTCCAGTATAAAATTCTTAGGGATACTGATCGATGAAAAGCTAAATTAGTAATATTTCAGTTTTTTTTCTTTCTGTTCTTATTTGGGATTTACTAAAGACTATTCCCTGAATATAAGGCTCTAAGTTGTAAAGCCTACGACAAGAGAAACAAAAACAATGTTATTATCAAAAACAGATGTTTGTAACTTCCGATTCCATTTTGCATTCGTTAGACAAGGAACGAAGGTATACAGGAGGTCGAAGCTAGGTAGAGCGGTTTTACAACTTAGAGCTTTATATTCAGGGAATAGTCTATAATACCACACTTCTGAACATTACCCAGACAATCTAAATATATCTGGATTTTTTTAAAAAATAACCATTACGCCTGTGACTTTACGTCAAAGGAACAGTTAAAGGTTGGTTTTGTGACAAAATATAAATAAACTAAAATAAAAACAATGATGTTTTGCCCAGTAGCTCTGTTAGGAAGCATTTTCGGAAATACATTTATAACAACTTTCGTCTTATTTTGGATCACAGAATCTCCAGTTTCCGTTTGACGGTGATTTTAGAATACACCCTGTATTGTGATGGTGCCTATTTGTTACGGTGCTTTTTGTCACTATACTTACGTAATATTTTTATACGTAAATCTCGGGCGCCAGTCCTTTAATTTTTTAAGTGCAAAGAACTACACTTTTTTGGCTCTCCTAATTGGGAGAACAACCCTGAGTAGCGAAACAGCTGAGATACGGAATTGCCAGGGGTCGGAGCTGGAGATCTATCTAATGGATTTCGATCATGCTGCTCAAACGGGTTAATCAGAAATAAATGACAGAAATAATAACTCGTGAATTTTACCTCTTTAAAATAACGTATTTATTCAGTGGTAATAATGAACAAATTAATTTACTCTAAAACTATTTCAAAATAATTAAAAACAAGTCAAGCTGGCAATCAAGAATCTTTACGCGATTTTACGGCGGGATTTCGGAGACATTGAGTTAATAAATTATTGTATGCGACAAGCAAACGGATCTTTCCACTAGGAAATATTATAAACGGCGGGCAATCCGTTAGCTATAGATATTTGAGGCTATACAAAATATTGAAACCCACGGCAAACTACTGCCACAAACGTAGAGCCATTTGTTAATGATTATATTGAGTAACGTAAGTTTTTCGAGTCAACTCTATGCAGATCACCTGTACGGATGGCCCAAGTGAACAGATCCACGCAGTTGATGCATATAATGACTATTTGGTTTCACGTAGGTTTTCCGGTAACCTATTATGCAGGGAGGCTGTTAAGATGGCCCAAGTGAACAGATCTCAGCAGCCGTTGCATATGTTTAGCAAAATAAAAGACCAACGGAGGTATTACTAATGAGCTCTAGTTTACTTTGGTAGCAAAATAAGGCGATACTCACGGACAATAAGATCTCTCAACATCTATACTTAACTGAAGGCAGTACCTGCAGAATATGTAGCAGGTTGCGTTGAACTCTTACCAATATTATATTCAAGGGAATTTACTATTAAAACTCGGAGCGGCGGTACGGAAAGATTTACGGCTTCAGTTTGATCGCCAATTGCTGGCGGTCGAACGGATCTGATATGCGGACTATTTCGGAATGAACCTGAACTGCTGCCGGTTTTCTCGGAATGAGAATGACAGCGAAGTGAGCATTCCTCTCCCTTTTGTAACCTTTATAACGTATCTGTCGTGTTACAAGAGAGGTGGTCACCGACTTTAAACGACGGACCAGGATGCACAACCCGGCGTAACTTGCAGAGGTGCAGCGGATTATGCTATTTGGCGCATCAACTCAGAACGTATCTAACCGGGAATGAGTTACTTGCAATTTCTATACTATATTGCAAAAAGAAACGGATTAAAACGGGCAAGGATTAACAATTTTAGTAACGAATGATTTTTATTTCCGACTCGGCCATTATTTATAATAATTCTCGGATTTTGTTTATACGGGGGATTGTCGAAAATTAATCAATTAATTACTTGACTGCTTGTTTACCAGCGGACTTTTTAACAACTCATTAATAACTTAATTAGAACATGACTTACTTACTAAAACCACGGCAGGGTGTACCCAAGTGACGGTAATATTTAAAGCCAAAAATGAGCATTCCTTGATTGGAAAAATCACTTCGTTACAGTATATGGGTGGCAGCTAACGTGTTAAAAAATTTCCGATTTTCCGATTGCGAAGTCTCTCTTAAAGAACACTTACTAATAGAAGGTCTTGATAAACGTTGCCGTAGTAACGTTGTAACAAGCTGGCGTTCGTACGTGCAGTATATAGGAGTGCCTCTTTATTTGGCTGTCATCATGTCTGAAAGTGCGTAGCAGCTTTTTTAAAATTAGAAAATGCGACAACTTATACAGGACATTGTGTAAATATTAATGTACATTACCATACCAAGTAATTTTTTTCAATAAAATACATATTAAAATTATTTGTTAGTAATTTCATTCTTCCGGGATTTCTGTCATTATTTGATCCCGGAGGGATTAAATGTGATACTTCAGTCCCTATCAAAATGGAGTGAAGTTGTTACTTTATTCCCGGAAGTGCGAAAAATATATTATTGAATGTTAAAAGAAAGAAAAGTCTTTATCTCCAAAAAAAAAAGATGGGAGATAAAGACTTTTCTTTCTTTGACATTCTATATAAGATGAACTCCCATGGGTACATATTTCCACTAAAATATATTATTCCTCAGGCTAAATTAAAGAATGTAATATAGAAACCTTGCTTAAAGTTTTTATTCATTTTAAAATGGCGTGTAATTCTTTGACGTCAAACATTTGCATCAGCAGCAATTTCCATACAACCACAATAAAAACAAATTTATACGTTCCGTTGGCATTTTAACATACATTTTCATATTAATTTTTAAAGTCACCACCTTTATTTATTGAATCAAGAGTAAATATACATTTGGAAATAATATCAATATTCAAGATCCGCAAATGAAATAAAAATATTAATTATTAGACTTTTCGGGTAAAGGTACCTATATTTGTACTAAAATTTATAACCAATTGTCACAAAAATAAGAACACAAAATAATATCTACTTATATGTTCCAAAAAACATTCTCATATACAATTTTTTTATACAATACGTAAACTCGGTAAACTCTTTGAATATTTTTTAAGCGAAAAAAAAAACAACTACACTGTCCTCTACCTCGACCAGCATTATCTAGGAGGCTGAAATTTTGCCCTTGACCCAAAGGGTGCAAAAATATTTTATATTTTTTGGTGAGTTAATATTCCATAATGCCCTAAGCTGTTGTTAAACTTATTCATTATAATATATTACATAATATATTAAAAAAAAAGGATTTTCTGCATAATTTATAGCGTCACTATCAGAATAGGCCCTAGTACAATAAACTTTCTGATTAATAAAACCACCCATTGAATTCATAATTTTCTTTCACACGGCTCACATGTGTTTAAAGCAGATACGTTTAAAACAAGCACAGGTTGTCTCGTCACCGTGAACTTTTATTTCCGGATCGATATTTTCTATTATGTTCAGTAATATAACTTCCTAACCGTAACAATGAATATGTTTTGAAAACAGTTATAGGACGTACACGCGTTATAAAGTTCAATAGAAAACTAAAAATATAATCGTAAATAGGTATGAGAGTACTGGATGTTCTCGGAAGTGGAATTTTATTTTATATAAGTCAGTTAAGGGCGGTCCTGTGTCAATGCATGTCTTTTGCCTGAACAATCTCAATGGGAAACAGGGCCAACCTTAGAATTTCATTAGGGCAATTCTACGCCCTGATAATTATTACTGTCTGAATGAACTAAAGATACTCACTATTATTTATACAATGTACAGGGTGGGGGCAATAGCTCCTGACTTCGATATCTCGATTTCTATGAAGTAAATTTAGATGTTTTAAAAATATAAGTCTATAACATTAATAAGTAGATGTTCTGTTAGTTCATTCTTATAAAATTAAATACAATTCATGCTCTGAAAGGCACCAGGAACTAAGTGATTTTCGATTTTCAAAACTGTTTGCGGATTAGTAATTGTATTAGAGATAAAATGCAAGAAACAGCTACTATACTTTTTTCACAAATGTTTTACTAATGACTGATGAGGCAACTTTTCAATTCTCACTTGGAATCATTGTAGAGCATGTAATAGGGCTACATTCACATTCTAGCTATTTATTTTCATTTTTTAAAGAACCGCCTGCCACAAATTGACGAATCTTCTACAATATGAAGAAAAGGACAACAAATGCTTCTAGAAGTATGACACTACCAATTTTAAAAACAGTATTAGTTTCATTTTAAATGAGCATATAAATAGGTATGTGTCTATTAAAGTGAATTACACATGGATCACTTATTGTAATTTTTTTTTAAATTATTTAAACTCATGTTTTAAAGTTTATTGTTGAATTTACTCATTGCTCAGCAAATCAACAATAGTTGTAAATAGTCATAATCAGTCACATTGGGATTATCATAAAGATTTACGCAACTTCACTTCTCTGGTTGTAAGAAATGAAGAAAATGCATAACTTAAGCACAAATTTGAGAGATTTAACACAAAATAAATGTGAAGAGGACTTGAAATTTTAAATAATATTAATAAACAAAACAAAACTATTCCTCCTGTTAATCATAATATCAATAATTGCCTACCAACACTGTATCCCAAATGTCAATAACAACTAAGAAACAATTAATTTTTACAAAAATGATAAAAAATTCTATTTTTACGAAACTTTTAAAATCAACTTACTGATACTGTAGTTAAATTCTTACAGGAAATAACTTCTACTGCAACCAGCAATGAGTCGGTACTAATGACAAACTTAACATTACCTTGATAAATTTATGCTGCCTATATATTATTAATTAATTAATAACATGATTAATTGTTGAATACTAGAAGACTACCTTATTCCAAAATAGAGGAACCGACAACATTTAAGCACTTAACGCCAACTAGTATCTTCTAACTTTCTCTAAAATATCCGAAAAAATTCATGAGGCAGCTGACAAAATTATGTTACCTGCTTTAGTGTTATTGGACTACAGTAAAGCTTTAGACGCTCTTTAATTCACCTCTAGATTTTATTTATTTTTAGGAGCTTGATAAAAGTTAATAATAATTAGCTGTACTCATTTTGTAATTATTTGCAAAATACTCTAGAACAAATTCATCGAAATAACTGAGCAAATCTGGCTAGCTACCATAAAAAAGGACATAATGTAAATAATGTAACAACTGGGGGCGAAAGATAATCTCGTTCGATAGAGTGTACCAACCTAGGCTCCATGAGCCAAGTAATCGTCTTGCTGGTGTTATGGACAGTGGCGGCTTCGGTTTAAGTGAAAGTAAAGTGCTCGTGCCATTATTTTTTGAAAGGAAAACTGGATCCACTAAATTTCCAATTTAGCACTGCTAGTGACTATGCTGATGAGCTTATCTCGTTAGTGTCAGGCCTTAGTAGCGGAAATAAATGGAAGTGAAAGAAGTGATTTAAAAAAAAATTAGTCAGGGGAATGATTTTTTCTGAGACGCTATGTACTTTAGACCTATAAAAGTATTCTAGAATGGTGTAAAATGTAACAAAAATAATTTATATTGGAAACATAGAACACTAAATGGTCTTCTCAGAAAATACAATGTATCTGTGTTGAAATAACTGAAATGATGAGAAATACTTCCATTAAATAAATAGTAAAATCAGTCGCGTATTTTCGGAATTATAGAAATAAAATTCACAGTCCTTCGCAAAGATGCAACCGGAGGAGACATTGGAAATGACGAAGTAGAACGCAAATTTTGTGGTGAAATACCATCCGAAATGGATGTGATAAAAATGAAAATTTGTTGCAAAGTAGTAAATAGTTATTTCATTAACACAAAACATTTAAAAAAATTAAAATCTTATTATCAGTAGTTTTATTTAGAAATTAAAATAAAAAGTTATTTTATTAACAAAAACATTCTCATAATGAAAACTAAAAAGGTATTATATACATTTTTTTCACTAACAAACATTTTTAATGTTAAAATTAAAATAATTTAAAATTCGTGAAGATGAAAAGTGATTCCTAACAATTACAAATACCGATATCGATTAATCGCAAACTATTAAACGCAGCTAATAGTACAGGAAAAGTGTCCAAACTGAACAATAACATAGTGAATTCGTTGAAACTTGACATATACGTTTAAAAATACATACCTATGTTTCAAGAAACTTAAGAGTCCCGAACCGTAGTGGGTGTGTCGGAGCTGCCTACTTGAAAAATCGTGGGATGAACTAGGTTTTCACATGCATAATAAAAATTGGCAATTGAACCATTTTCAAAAAATAAGAATATTTTCATTTATAGAGAAATATTAATTTTTGACTTTTTTATTAAATTTTTTTACCAATTTTACGTTTGTTTCCTTCATTTTTTGCTTGTTTATCTGTGAGTATATTCTGCAAAATGAAAAAGTACATAATCATTGTACAAGTGAGGATTATCGAGTTGTTTAAAATTTTATATATATTGAATGAAACACACTTTGTATCTAAAGAAGATCGGAATCGATAGCATATAAATAAATAATTTTATCCATGTATGAATTTAGACATCGTACTCCCTGACAATTTCCGTAAATTTGTAAGCATCTTCAACCTGTTTTTCTGTTGCGGTTGCACGAGATAAGCTGCAATATTGATTCTGCTGTTGGCACAAAAAGTGTTGTCACAGGTTGTAAGGAGCCGTTAATTTTCTTCTATCCCCACTGTTGTGGATTTTTTTTCATTGCCAAGCCATTTCTGAATTTTGTAGAATACTCGTAATGAATATTAAGCGACTGCCTCTGAAGTTGGTGGTAATATTTCCAACTTTGATTTTTGTTCGTGCAGCGATTTTTTGAATTGATTAAATCTGATGTATGAGTTGAGTGAGACATTTGTGATTTTCCTTGCACCGTGTACAAGTAGGAAAAGAGTTTCACCAGCCTGTTTTACTTGTGAGGGGGTTAAATTCTTGACATTGAAAGTTCTTACTACATTAACCAACTGCATTTCTTTCTGAAGAAGTTTGATGACTTTTAATTTTTCTTTCTGAAATATTCTAGACGTGGTATCATAACCACTGAAGGCATGAGTCAGTAAAATTGTATTTTTTTTTCTACTACCGTCTATATCAATGAGCTTTGTAACCCTAGCAACACGCGCGATAACGAAAGTAAACATTCGAGTTACCTGGTTGCTAAAGCGTTGCTATCTACGAAAGTAAAACTTATGCGGCCAGGACAGAAAAGTAGAAAAACAAATTTTAAACGAAACTAGGTTAGGCGGCGCCAGACCCTACGGGTCTGGCTTGCCTAACCTATCTCTGCGAGGCTGACCCTCTATATCAGTAGTTTTATCTCGGGGTTTTTAGTTGAAAGACGGTTTTTAATTTCGGGAAAAAGTAGAGTCCGACATGGGGTCGCGGGGTCGGGAGTTGGAAAAAATTCAGGATTTTAGGATTAAAATTTGAGAAAAAAAATAAAAAGTTCAGAGCCCCTGCGGGGCTCTATTTAAGATATAGTAATGGAATGGCCCCTGCGGGGCCGTAGAAATAGTGAGTTCTAGACTAAAATTTTTAAACATTTCGATGACAGCTGTCAGTGACGTTTTTTTGGTAAAAAAAAATTTTTTGGATTTTTTTTTTTTGGTGGGGTGTCTAAAATGGGGGAAAATTTTATCGAAACTTTTTTAATTTCGGCCCCCTTCGGAAAAATTTTTTGGGCGCCCAATTTCAATTTTATTTTCGACCCCAATGGGGAAAAAATATGATGCCGTTCTTTAAAAAATATTAAAAAAATGGCTCCTGTGGGATCGTAGAAATAGTAGGTTCTAGACGGTCCAATATAGCAAAAATAATAATGACCGTACGCATCAAGTAGTTTTGGTAAAAAATTTGCAAAAAAAAATGAGTCCGACATAGAAGTCTTGAATAAAAAAAAAGGTGAGAAGGTTATCGGAAATGAAGCGTATGGTGTATTTTCGTAGGCGTTCTCGATTAGTTAAAGGATTCGGGCGTTTTAGTTGGATTCGGCCGAAAAGCTTCGGGAAAGATGCAGAGCCCGACAGAGAATTTATAGATAAGGTGGAAATGAGGCGTTTCGTGTATTTTCGTGGGCGTCTTCGATTAGTTAAGGGATTCGAGTAATTTATTTGGATTCGGTGGAAGAGTCTCGGGAAAGATGTAAAGTCCGACAGAGATGCTACTTGAAAAGTAGAGGGTCATCGGAAATGAGGCGTTTCGCGTATTTTCGTAGGCGTGTTCGATTAGTTAAGGGATTCAGGCAATTTAGTTGGATTCGGCCGAAGAGTCTAGGAAAAGATGTAGAGTCCGACAGAGATGCTACTTGAAAAGTAAGATGGTCATCGGAAATGAGGCGTTATGCGTATTTTCGTAGGCGTCTTCGATTAGTTATGGGATTCGGAAAATTAGGTGGATTCGGTGGAAGAGCCTCGGGAAAGATGTAGAGTCCGACAGAGATGCTACTTGAAAAGTGAGAGGGTCATCGGAAATGAGGTGTCTCTCGTATTTTCGTAGGCGTCTTCGATTAGTTAAGGGATCTGGATAATTTAGTTGGATTCAGTCTAAGAGTCTCGGGAAAGCTGCAGAGTCCGACAGAGATGCTACTTGAAAAGTGAGAGGGTCTTCAGAAATGAGGGGTGTCGCGTATTTTCGTAGGTGTTTCCGATTAGTTAAGGGATTCGGGCAACTTATTTGGATTCGGTAGAAGAGTCTCGGGAAAGATGTAGAGTCCGACAGAGATGCTACTTGAAAAGTGAGAGGGTCATCGGAAATGAGGTGTCTCTCGTATTTTCGTAGGCGTCTTCGATTAGTTAAGGGATCTGGATAATTTAGTTGGATTCAGTCTAAGAGTCTCGGGAAAGCTGCAGAGTCCGACAGAGATGCTACTTGAAAAGTGAGAGGGTCTTCAGAAATGAGGGGTGTCGCGTATTTTCGTAGGTGTTTCCGATTAGTTAAGGGATTCGGGCAACTTATTTGGATTCGGTAGAAGAGTCTCGGGAAAGATGTAGAGTCCGACAGAGATGCTACTTGAAGAGTGAGAGGGTTATCAGAAAAGAGGCGTCTCGCATATTTTCGTAGGCGTTTTCGATTAGTTAAGTGATTCGGGCATTTTAGTTGGATTCGGACGGAGAGTCTCGGGAAAGATGTAGAGTCCGACAGAGGTGCTACTTAAAAAGTGAGAGGGCATCAGGAAAGAGACGTCTCGCGTATTTTCGTAGGCATTTTCGATTAGTTATGGGATTCGGGCAATTTAGTTGGATTCGGCCGAAGAGTCTAGGAAAAGATGTAGAGTCCGAGAGAGATGCTACTTGAAAAGTAATGCGGTCATCGGAAATGAGGCGTTTTGCGTATTTTCGTAGGCGTCTTCAATTAGTTAAGGGATCCGGGTAATTTAGTTGGATTTAGTCTAAGAGTCTCGGGAAAGCTGCAGAGTCCGACAGAGATGCTACTTGAAAAGTGAGAGGGTCTTCAGAAATGAGGGGTGTCGCGTATTTTCGTAGGTGTTTCCGATTAGTTAAGGGATTCGGGCAATTTATTTGGATTCGGTCGAAGAGTCTCGGGAAAGATGTAGAGTCCGACAGAGATGCTACTTGAAGAGTGAGAGGGTTATCAGAAAAGAGGCGTCTCGTGTATTTTCGTAGGAGTCTCCGATTAGTTAAGGGATCCGGGTAGTTTAGTTGGATTCGGTGGAAGAGCCTCGGGAAAGATGTAGAGTCCGACAGAGATGCTACGTGAAAGGTGGGAAGGGCATCAGGAAAGGGGCGTTTCGCGTATTTTCGTAGGCATCCTCGATTAGTTATGGGATTTGGGCAATTTAGTTGGATTCGGTGGAAGAGTCTCGGGAAAGATGTAGAGTCCGACAGAGATGTTACCTAAAAAGTGAGAGGGCATCAGGAAAGAGGCGTCTCGTGTATTTTCGTAGGAGTCTTCGATTAGTTAAGGGATTCGGGCAATTTAGTTGGATTCGGCCGAAGAGTCTAGGAAAAGATGTAGAGTCCGAGAGAGATGCTACTTGAAAAGTAATGCGGTCATCGGAAATGAGGCGTTTTGCGTATTTTCGTAGGCGTCTTCAAATAGTTAAGGGATCCGGGTAATTTAGTTGGATTTAGTCTAAGAGTCTCGGGAAAGCTGCAGAGTCCGACAGAGATGCTACTTGAAAAGTGAGAGGGTCTTCAGAAATGAGGGGTGTCGCGTATTTTCGTAGGTGTTTCCGATTAGTTAAGGGATTCGGGCAATTTATTTGGATTCGGTCGAAGAGTCTCGGGAAAGATGTAGAGTCCGACAGAGATGCTACTTGAAGAGTGAGAGGGTTATCAGAAAAGAGGCGTCTCGTGTGTTTTCGTAGGAGTCTCCGATTAGTTAAGGGATCCGGGTAATTTAGTTGGATTCAGTGGAAGAGCCTCGTGAAAGATGTAGAGTCCGACGGAGATGCTACTTGAAAAGTGAGAGAGTCATCGGAAATGAGGTGTCTCGCGTATTTTGGTAGGCGTCTTCGATTAGTTAAGGGATCCGGATAATTTAGTTGATTGAGTCTAAGAGTCTCGGGAAAGCTGCAGAGTCCGACAGAGATGCTACTTGAAAAGTGAGAGGGTCTTCAGAAATGAGGGGTGTCGCGTATTTTCGTAGGCGTTTCCGATTAGTTAAGTGATTCGGGCAATTTAGTTGGATTCGGTCGGAGAGTCTCGGGAAAGATGTAGAGTTCAACAGAGATGCTACTTGAATAGTGGGAAGGTCATCAGGCAAGAGGCGTTTCGCGTATTTTCGTATTAGTCTTCCATTAGTGAAGGGAATCGGGTAATTTGGTTGGATTCGGTGGAAGTCTCGGGAAAGATGTAGGGCCCGACAGAGATGTTACTTGAAAAGTGAGATCATCGGAAATGAGGCGTTTTGTGTATTTTTGTAGGCGTCCGATAGAGGTGCGACTTAAAAAGTGAGAGTGCATCAGGAAAGAGACATCTCGCGTATTTTAGTAGGCATCTTCGATTAGTTATGGGATTCGGGCAATTTAGTTGGATTCGGTGGAAGAATCTCGGGAAAGATGTAGAGTCCGACAGAGATGCTACTTAAAAAGTGAGAGGGCATCAGGAAAGAGGCGTTTCGTTTATTTTCGTAGGAGTCTCCGATTAGTTAAGGGATCCGTGTAATTTAGTTGGATTCGGTTTAAGAGTCTCGGGAAAGCTGCAGAGTCCGACAGAGATGCTACTTGAAAAGTGAGACGGTCTTCAGAAATGAGGTGTGTCGCGTATTTTCGTAGGCGTATTTGATTAGTTAAGGGATTCGGGCAATTTGGTTGGATTCGGTCGAAGAGTTTCGGGAAAGATGTAGAGTCCGACAGAGATGCTTCTTAAAAAGTAAGAGGGAATCAGGAAATGAGGCGTTTCGCGGATTTTCGTAGGCATCTTCGATTAGTTATGGGATTTGGAAGAGTCTCGGGAAAGATGTAGAGTAGGACAGAGATGACACTTAAAAAGTGAGAGGGCATCAGGAAAGGGGCGTTTCGTGTATTTTCGTGGGAGTCTCCGATTAGTAAAGGGATCCGGGTAATTTAGTTGGATTCGGTCTAAGAGTCCCGGGAAAGTTGTAGAGTCAGACAGGGATGCTATTTGAAAAGTGAGAGGGTCATCCGGAAATGAGGCGTTTCGCGTATTTTCGTAGGCATCTTCGATTAGTTAAGGGATTCGGGTAATTTAGTTGGATTCGGTGGAAGAGTCTCGGGAAAGATGTAGAGTATGATAGAGATGTTACTTCAAGAGTGGGAAGGTAATGAGAAATGAGGCATTTCGCGTATATTCGTATAAGTTTTCGATTAGTTAAGGGATTAGGGTAATTTAGTTGAATTCGGTGGAAGAGTCTGGGGAAAGATGTAGAGTTCAACAGAGATGCTACTTGAATAGTGGGAAGGTCATCAGGCAAGAGGCGTTTCGCGTATTTTCGTATTAGTCTTCCATTAGTGAAGGGAATCGGGTAATTTGGTTGGATTCGGTGGAAGTCTCGGGAAAGATGTAGGGCCCGACAGAGATGTTACTTGAAAAGTGAGATCATCGGAAATGAGGCGTTTTGTGTATTTTTGTAGGCGTTTTCGATTAGTTAAGTGATTTGGGTAAATTAGTTGGATCCGGTCCTAGAGTTAGTTAAGGGATTCGGGTAATTTAGTTAGTTGGATACGGTGGAAGAGTTTCGGGAAACATGTAGAGTCCGACAGAGATGCTACCTAAAGAGTGAGAAGGTCATCGGAAATGAAGCGTTTCGCGTATTTTCGTAGTCATCTTCGATTAGTTAAGGGATTCGGGTAATTTAGTTGGATTCGATGGAAGAGTCTCGGGAAACATGTAGAGTATGATAGAGTTGTTACTTGAAAAGTGGTAAGGTAATGAGAAATGAGGCATTTCGCGTATTTTCGTATTAGTCTTCGGTTAGTTAAGGGTAATTTATTTGAATTCGGTGGAAGAGTCTAGGGAAAGATGTAGAGTTCAGCAGAGATGCTACTTGAGCAATGGGAAGGTCATCAGGAAAGAGGCGTGTCGTGTATTTTCGTATTAGTCTTCGATTAGTTAAGAGATTCGGGTAATTTAGCTGGATTCGGTGGAAGAGTCTCGGGAAGGGAAAGACGTAGAGTCTGACAGAGATGCTACCTGAAAAGTGGGAAGGTAATTAGAAATGAGGCGTTTCGCGTATTTTCGTATTAGTCTTCGATTAGTTAAGATATTCGGGTAATTTAGTTGGATTCGGCGGAAGTCTCGGGAAAGATCTAGAGCCCGACAGAGATGCTACCTGAAAAATGAGATTATCAGAAATGAGGCGTTTTGCGTATTTTTGTAGGCGTTTTCGATTAGTTAAGTGATTTGGATAAATTAGTTGGATCCGGTCTAAGAGTCTCGGGAAAGAAGTAGAGGTCTATAGAGAAGCCACTTGAAAAGTGATAAGGTAATGAGAAATGAGGCGTTTCGCGTATTTTCGTAGGCATATTCGATTAGTTAAGGGATTAGGGTAATTTAGTGGGATTCGGTCGAAGAATCTCGGGAAAGATGTAGAGTCCGACAGAGATGCTACTTGAAAAGTGGGAAGATCATCAAGAAAGAGGCGTTTCGTGTATTCTCGTAGGCGTCTTCGATTAGTTAAGTGATTTGTGTAAATTAGTTGGATCCGGTCTAAGAGACTCGGGAAAGAGGAGGAGTTCAACAGAGATGCTATTTGAAAAGTGGGAAGGGCATCGGGAAAGAGGCGTTTTGCGTATTTTCGTAGGCGTCTTCGATTAGTTAAGTGATTCGGATAAATTAGTTGGATTCAGTCTAAGAGTCTCGGGAAAGAAGTAGAGTCTTACAGAGATGCTACTTGAAAAGTGGGAAGGGCATTAGGAGAGAGGCGTTTCGCGTATTTTCGTAGGAGTCATCGATTAGTTAAGGGATGCCACTTGAAAAGTGAATAAGGTCATGAAAAAAGAGACGTTTCGCGTATTTTCGTAGGCATCTTGGATTAGTTAAGGGATTCGAGTAATTTAGTTGGATTCGGTAGAAGAGTCTCGGGAAACATGTAGAGTCCGACAGAGATGCTACCTAAAAAGTGAAAGGATCATCGGAAATGAGGCGTTTCGCGTATTTTCGTAGGCATCTTCGATTAGTTATGGGATTCGGGCAATTTAGTTGGGTTCGGTGGAAGAGTCTCGGGAAAGGTAATGAGAAATGAGGTATTTCGCGTATTTTCGTATTAGTCTTCGATTGGTTAAGGGATTAGGGTAATTTAGTTGAATTCGGTGGAAGAGTCTGGGGAAAGATGTAGAGTTCAACAGAGATGCTACTTGAATAGTGGGAAGGTCATCAGGAAAGAGGCGTTTCGTGTATTTTCGTATTAGTCTTCGATTAGTTAAGACATTCGGGTAATTTAGTTGGATTCGGTGGAAGTCTCGGGAAAGATGTAGAGCCCGACAGAGATGCTACCTGAAAAGTGAGATTATCAGAAATGAGGCGTTTTATGTATTTTTGTAGGCGTTTTCGATTAGTTAAGTCATTTGAGTAAATTAGTTGGATCCGGTCTAATTTTCTCGGGAAAGAAGTAGGGGTCTATAGAGAAGCCACTTGATAAGGTAATGAGAAATAAGGCGTTTCGCGTATTTTCGTAGGCATATTCGATTAGTTAAGGGATTCGGGCAATTTAGTTGGATTCGGTGGAAGAATCTCGGGAAGATGTAGAGTCCGACAGAGATGCTACTTGAAAAGTGGAAAGATCATCAAGAAAGAGGCGTTTCGTGTATTTTCGTAGGCGCCTTCGATTAGTTAAGTGATTTGGGTAAATTAGTTGGATCCGGTCTAAGAGTCTCGGGAGAGGTGTGAGTTCAACAGAGATGCTACTTGAAAGGTGGGAAGGGCATCGGGAAAGAGGCGTTTCGCGTATTTTCGTAGGAGTCATCGATTAGTTAAGGGATTCGGGTAATTTAGTTGGATTCGGTGGAGGAGTTTCGGGAAAGATGTAGGGTCCAACAGAGATGCCACTTGAAAAGTGATAAGGTCATGAAAAAAGAGACGTTTCGTGTATTTTCACTGGCGTGTCTGTTAAGTTAAGCGATGATTCGGGTTATTTAGTTGTATCCAGTTTAAAGACCTCGGGAAACATGCGTACAGTCCGACAGAATTGTTACATGAAAGGAAATAAGGTTCAGGGAAAAGGGGTCTCTCGTATTTTCATTGGCTTCGCCGTTTCGTTAAACGATTCGTGTTATTTAGTTGTATCCGGTTTAAAGTTGTTTTTATCTTTTGCAGATGCCGCATTTTGCTTTTGTATTATACCAACAAACATTGCCCCTGTTTCATAGTGAAAGTGCAGCATGTACCTATTTTCTTTTCTTGTATTTTTGTTTGCATAATATTTTAAAAATATTCTTGTGATTTCATTATTTTTAACCAAAAGTATTGTATAAACCCAAATGGTTCATTTCCAATACGTACCATAAGCATCAAATACTATAAAGTAAATCGCTGTTTTCTCAATACTCTGTAATTAGATGCGCCACTCTTGCTTATGAGGGCAGAATACAAAAAATGTATGCGACGCTCGGCATGGGTATTTAATAAGGGTGTCCATATGTTTGGTGACGTCACCGACGAATTTTCGGCGTGTCTTGGTAATTTAAAATATCCACCGCTCGGACGCCGGTGGAGATTAAGGAACGAAATTTTCAGGGACCCAAGAGGTAGGATGGATCTAGCTTTCCCGAAAGTCCGGTCGAAAAAATCCTCCGGTTAAAGAAGTTAGAGCCTGGGGAAAAGTAGCGTTTTTCTGCAAAATCGACCTTTTTTAAATATTCGTATCTCGGGTAATATCTCAGATGGACGAAAAAGAAAAAAAGAAGTTGTTCATTTGTCCTTCTTCTTGGCCGTCGTGCATGTCGCGATCCTCTAAATCCAAAGGGAAAGGCTGTGACGCGTTTCTAATGGGTAGGTGTCGGAAGAATCGTCGAAATCCGACAAAATCGCCGCTTTTCAAAAAATCATAACTTTCTTGGGAGGCAAAATCGAGGAAAACGATTTTCGACAGCGATTTTCTAAATTTCATCTAGTTTTCAAAAAAAAATACGCCGCCGGTCCATCTCAAAGGAGTCGCGAGTTAATAAGCTCGGAAGGGGGACATGTTTTGGAAATTCGAAAAAATTGCGGAAACACGAACACTTCAAACGTTATTTCCAAACGAAAGATCGCCGCCGGACCGCCGTTCTTGCGCGAAAACCGAGTTAGAGGATGCAACTTAAAACTACATCGAGAATCGCGCGGCCCCCCGCCGGTTTTAGACTCAGTAGGAGCGAACGAAAAAGCGCTATTTTGACGTCTATCGTTCAGAAAACGCCGGCCATTTTTTTTTCAAATTTCTCGCGTGTCGTATCTCTTTCTAATTTCTCAAATTTTACAAACCTCTTCGACACGGTGCTATCGAAACGTCAATAACTTTTAAAATACTTGGCGGATCGCCACGAAAGTCCGCTATTCGATGGTCCCGACACGAAAAGGTCCATAACGCACGGCGCTGCGCGGCCAAACGCGTTAAGAAAAAAGCCTTTAGCGCCGCAGAATGTGTGAAAAATCGGCGCCAAATTAGAGTGAGGAAGGGCTGTCAGATTTTAATAGATAGTAATTAATTCGTTCTATTTGAACAAATTAATACAACTAAACAATTTTGTATTAATAAAGAAATGTCTTTCTAGGAAGTACGCCAACATTTTTGTCGGCACGTAGTACCCAACGTAGTACCTACCTACCTACCTCCATTTTAAAAACGCTTCATAAGTTTGCATATACCTTGTTTTGGATTTCTTGGGGTAAAACAAGCAATATTCCCATTTATATCGCCACAAAACATATGTATTGGTTAATTTTAGTTTGAAACCACCAGAAATTAAAATGTGTAATATTTCGTTGCCATGGAAACAATTTTCACAGGCAGCCTCCTAAACTATAAAATTTATTAAAAACGTCAATTAATTTCATGAAATAATTAGTTTTAAATTAGTAAATCCCAAAATTTTTTTCGGTATAGTAGAAAAAATATAATACATTTCACGATGCAAAAGCCCTTTTAAGTATTCGGTGTTTTTTGAAAGTAACCTTTCTCATCTTATAGTAATGTAAATAACTATTTTTATACGATCTTGTCATTTCCGGATTTCTGACGAAGAAAGAATTTTCCATATAATTTTTCCTGTTCCTGGCCTTATGAAAAATCTTTTTCTTCTGGAGTTAAAGCGATTAATAGAACAAGGAGATCAACGTCCTCATCAACTAAGTACAAATGTTCGTCTATTATTTAATATTTCAATTGCTATTTTAACAATAGGCGAATCTACATCATCTACAGCTTGTTTTACAAACAATCCTTTGTTTTAAAGAATTTTTGGCAACATTGAAATTAATCGGATTTCGTTTATATCATTTGACAAAAACTTTTCTTGAGGGAGGGCTACGATTACTGAATATTGCCTAAATTTGGTTTTCACGTAGTTAACATACGTCGTACAAATTTGGATGCAATAAATCCACCTTCAAATTACATAAATAATAAGTATAGAGTTACAAAGATTTCGCAATTTTCTTGCTTATTTGATTAATTTCGGTACATTTTGCATGTACTGTAACCGTGTGACATACCATTGGATCAGGCATTGAGGGAGGAGTTGAACATATATTTTATTTTGCTTCTTTGTAAATTGCGAAAAACGACAAAATTTTAAGTTACATATGGTTTTCGGCTATACATATTTCGACGGGACAAAAGGAAATAAGCTGTTCGACGTGCTTCTCGATGTTAAGTTGTCTTGGAGATTGTTGGGCGTGACTTTTCTAATGCAGCGATAAATTTTTTTGTTTACTTTTGCTTAATCTACCTCATGTTAAAGTAATGGTACTCAAACCTAGTCTAACACTCGGTAACACGTACAAATCAGATATCGGCAACCTGCCAGAGCAACCCCGATCCTAAGTCCACCCCTATGATTTGTCAAATTGCAAGTCATTGACAAAATTGAAAAAATTCCAAAAACAGGAAAACTTCAAGTACTATTTCCAAACGAATTTCCGAGAAACTGTTTTGGTAAGAAATCCAAGGTAGAGGGTCGAACTTAGAACTACATCGTGAATTGCACGGTCACGCTCTGATTTTAGGCTCAATAGGAGTGAACGAAAAAGTGTAATTTTGACGTCTATCGTTCTGAAACCGCTGAAATCTCACGCGTTCCGTCATTTTGCAATGAAACTGATTTTCGACCCCCTACTAGGAAACTAAAAACATTTGTTTAATCCTGCTCTTGAAACATGCAGTTTCTTACTTGGATCATTGAGTACAAAATAATAAAGAGGTGCAACTGTCAAGGTTTCGAGAATTTACTGTTGTATTTTTTTACCAATAGCTTCATGATTGTCTTCAATTTTAAGGGCTATACAGCCACATTACAAATACCTTCCCATAGCACTAAAAATTGATGACAATCATGAAGTTATTGGCAAAGAAATACAATATTAAAATCTCGAAACCTTGACAGTTGCGCCTCTTTATTATTTTTTACTCACACTTTAATGAAGTTTTTAACAAATATCCGATACGTTGTCATAGAAACCTTGTTCACTATATACTGCAGTGAATAATGAAATTAATATTCACTGCAGGGAATAATGGATAACATATGTATATCTAGGTTGAGAAGTTAGCTATGATTTACCGAGCACTATTATAGGTATACTGAGGCGCGTAGCGCCGAAGGATATAATGTGCGAGGTCAATAATGGCCTTCTCAACCGAAGTACATATAGAATTTTTTTTACTACTAAATTACCATATTTGATTTGATTAGATTTTGATATTAGCCATTTCTCACTTATTTTGAAATATTAAGTAGTCTGGGAGTTTAGTTGTCAAACTGACAAAATGAAACTAATGAAATATAATTTTTCTTCAAGCGTATAACAATACTTACATTACATAATGCAACACGTCCTGTAGAAAGAGCCTATTATTGTATTAGTACAAATATTTCTCATTTTTTTCCTAGTACAAAAATGAAATAATGTATCCATGGCAACGAATTAAAAATCTAAATTATGACTTGTCATAAACTGTCATTTTAAAAGTTGACGTCGCGCGTCGAGCCGTTTTTTAAATTTAAAAGCGAAAATGTCTGAAGAAATGCAGTACGTACCACCTGAAATACTTGAAATTGCAAATTCACCTATGACATGTTTCATTGATAAATAAAATGGTTAGTATTACATATATATTTTTTTACTAAGATTGAACGCTTTTGACCTGATGTCATTTTTCAAAATTAAAGTTTTGATATTTTTGATTTTAACGCTTGAAGAAAAAATAGTATATGTCACTCGGAGTAGAAGGCTCATTATGTGTTTCGCCCAGTTTGCTGCCTCGGCTTGCGCCTCGGCTGAGCAAACTTCTGGGCTCAACAATAATGGTCGCCTTCTACTCCTTGTAACATAATATACTATATGTCGTTTACTATTTACCTAGGTGGTTTTTTATTATATTATTTTACGGTAATTTTCTATATTACGGGACGTCCGATTTTTGAAATTTGAAATCGGCGCTCGGCAACGGTTTTCGAGATATTTGGCCCCAAAGTCTCTGAAAGTCGTATTTTTCCACTGCCATAATCACTTATTTTCACCAAATTTCTCACTTTATGCTTATGGACACCTTTAATACAGACTTATTTAAACATTATTAAAATAGTTTCAACATATTTATTCCATCAATAACTATTTTTTGAACCTTCTTATAAAAGCCATGAAAACATAACCTAAAATTTCAAACAACACTAAGATCATCCGAGGTTGTGATATGATAGTGCCGTAAGATCTAGGGTCCGCGAATAAAACGAATATGTTCCTTCTTTGATATAAAAATATGCAGCACCCGCCCGCCCCCGCCCGGGCGGGCGGGTGCAGTATATTTTTATATCAAAGAAGGAACATATTCGTTTCATTCGCGGACCTTGTAATGTTTGAAATCTAGAATACACATAAAACTAATATGTTCCTTTTTTGAGATAAAACGATAAAAATATACTGCACCCGCCCGCCCGGGGACGGGCGGGTGCAGTATTTTTTTATGTTAAAAAAGGAACATTTGTTTATGCATAAAATAGATCCCGCGCCACTATAGTAATGTTTGAAATTTTAGGTTATGTCTTCATGGCTTTTATAAGAAGGTTCAAAAAATAGTTACTGATGTAATAAATATGTTGAAACTATTTAATAGTGTTTAAATAAGTCTGTATTAAAGGTGTCCATAAGCATAAAGTGAAAAATTTGGTGAAAATATTGAAAATAAGTGATTATGGCAGTGGAAAAATACGACTTTCAGAGACTTTGGGGCCAAATATCTCGAAAACCGTTGCCGAGCGCCGATTTCTTTATTAGAATTTTTTGTTCAGAAGGCAAAACTACGTATGTTAAAAGCAAAAAAATTCAAAAATCGGACGTTCCGTAATATAGAAAATTACCGTAAAAAATAGTACATTACATACCGAGCTGGGAAGTACTTCATTACAGCCGAAGGTTGCTATCTGACAGACGCGTAGCGCCGAGGTCAGATATATACGCGAGGCTGTAATGAAGACGACCAGCGAGGTATGTATACTATCTTATTCCCTAGTGTATAATAACATAATGTTAGTATACAGTTTTTTTATTTAATTGAATAGATAGTGAATGAGAATTAGGAAATTATTCAAAATAAGTAGGTAGGCTGTAGTAACTGACAATAGTTGGGCGTTGCTAGATAACGAGACATTAAGGTTCTTCTGTCAAATAAATTATTTTATTTCCACAAGTATTTATTATCAATAATTTCTGTTAAATCCGCTCAAAATTCTAAAAATAATGTTTGATTCTGATCATTGTGACTTAGAGTGTACTTCACCAGATTTAAAGGCTGCTGCAGAAAAGACAACCAGAAGATTTGCTGCCGCAAAGTGACGTTTAACTTGCCGGGGGAGTGACGTAGCCGGTACCTAAAGCTACTTTTCCGGCTAGCTGAAAATGAAAGTAAAGAATTGTCTACTTCCCAACTTTTTATAAGTTGGCAATTGCAGAATTACGTACCTATATGACTGTGAATAAAATAATTTATCTACTCTTAAGTAGGTTATATATTAATCAACTGATTTTGAACAAATAGTATCTATAAACAAATAGCGTTGAGTTTATAGTCGTAAAAAGTCACCGGGAAATCTTTGTTCACACCAATGTTCTTTTATTCACAATCATATATGTAATGCTTCAATTGCCAGCTTATAAAAAGTTGGGAGGCAGGCATTTGTTCACTCTTCTTTTCCAGCTAGCCAGCTAGCCGGTAAAGTAGCTTTACCGGCTAGAAACGTCACTTTTCCGGCAAGTTAAACGTCACACTTTGCGGCAGCAAATCTTCTGGTTGTCTTTTGTGCAGCAGCTTTAAAATTTGGTGAAGTACCTGCACTCTCTAAGTCACAAATGATCAGAATCAAAAATTTTGTTGTAGAATTTTGAGCGAATTTAACAGAAATTATTGATAATAAATACTTGTGGAAATAACCTAATTTATTTCACAGAAGAACCTTAATGCTCGTTACCTAGCAACGCTCAACTTTTATCACTGCGCCTACCTACTTATTTTGCATAATTTCCTAATTCTCATTCACTATCTATTCAATTAAATAAAAAAATTGTATGCTGATATTGTTATTATACAATGATTGTGAATAAAATAGTATACATACCTCGCTGGTCGTTTTCATTACAGCCTCGCGTTTACATCTGACCTCGGCGCTACGCGCCTCTCTCAGATGTCAACCCGCGGCTGTAATGAAGCACCTCCCTGCTCGGTATGTAATGTACTATTACTTTATGCCTAGCCTGTCCAATAGAAATTATTTTCTGATACGGTGAAATAGAACGGTCCATTATTATTGAGGGGAGGAAAGTGATTTGACATTTGAATAGTTTTGACGTTTAATTAAGTAATAATTGTGCCAAAAATGATGAATTCGGACATGCAAAGGTTAGTATTTATTGTTATAATCGTAGATAAACTATAATATTTAACTCGTGGTAATCACTTTTCGCTTTATAGACTGACCATATTTCATCCTATTTAAAGGAACATAAAATGTTAAGTAAAATCGAAGGCTATGTCATATCAATTGTTTTATATGGAAAACAATCAACAGCAGTGAGTCACTTTAATTGAGATCCAAACTATTTGTATATAACCACGGTCATAATGCGAGAAATATAACTAATTTTGTTATATTTTCACATAAGACAGTTACTTTTCAAAAAATATGCATCTACGTAGCAGCTAATTTGTAGAATAAACTGAGGAATAAACTTTGGTGAACATAAAGAATATAAAAAAATGTGGACATGTATTGAAAAATAATTATTACTTAGTACGATGCACAACAATAAAAAATAATCATACTTATTAGGCGCTTCCCTTTTGCACACAACTGAGAGTGAGAAAAATGTGATGTGAGTATACTCATCTCAGTTGACTACGTCACTTGTCACTTGTATAAAAGAAACGATCAAAGTGAGTACAAAATGAGAAACATGTAATATAGGAAATTAACTTGGCTCTAATAACGTAATAACTACAGAATAGCTAATAACTAATAAAATGCCTTATTTTTATAATTTTTCTCTAATCTGGCTAACACTTAATAAACAAATTGTCAAACATTAACCTCAATGTTTAACTAAGACCTGAAGTGAGTAAAGCGATCTTACTCCCGAGCTAGTGCAGTTGGAACGGTAGTGGGGATAAATAATCTCACTTTAAACTCACATGTGAAAAATAAAAGAAACGTACCGGTAACTGAATACTGACGTAAAATGTAAGAATAATCTGAGATTTTGTGTAAAAGGGAAGCAGCTTTTGTCTCCTCTTCTTGCTTTTCTATTCTATTTTTATTGCGTTAATTGTCCAAAGGACTGCTGTGGGGGACATTGCGCACAATTCTTTCCGTATGATTACTTGCACGTCAGTCATGAATCCTTATCTTTTCATCTATTTCTTGTTATTTTAGTTTAATACTGGGTAAATGAAAAATGGCTTTTATTGCCGATTTTGTACCATTTTCTTAATTAAGAAGCGCATTATTTATTTACTTATTTATTTATCTATAGCTATTATATAGCTTTCTATAGTAGGACGTTTATTTATTTCAAAAATATATATTTATTTTTCAGAGGGAGTGTTGTAAATATTATCCTTTCATACGAATTGATTGCTAAAATTACAGTGCAGTATAGGTATATATTTTCTATATACACACAGGAAAGTAGCTAGTAAATTATCAGGTTTACGATAAAGGTTTCCCCTTGCAAAGAACCAAAATCTAATATCCGGATGAGCACCCTCGAACACATCTTTTTAAAGCTGAACGAGATATATAACCAAATTTCAAACTAAACAAACTTTAATATTCGCAATTTCAGTGGCAGTTCCTTTATTTTATGCACCTAACGAACAAATTATTGTTCTAAATCTTGAACAAACGATTGCTTTTAAAATGTATGAGTTTAATATCGACTTTGCAAAAGTGTATAAAATTTTCTTCTGTAAAAGTAAAATAATATATTTTTATATCAACTAAAAATATCTTCCTTACATTATAAATAGTCCAGTCAACGAATGTCCCAAAAGGGGGTGTAGAGTGCGTGAGCAGGGACCTAAGCGGTTTCTTCAGAAACTTGTTCAGGGTGCTTAGGGAGTTAACATACTAAAAGTCCTGACGTTTAGGAGGTGAGCCGGAGGAGGGGGGGCACAAAGAAGGTCCCACTTTTGGATTTTTCGCTTATATCTCGAAAATGATGAGTCGTAGGGACAAATTTTCTTACACGAAATGAAAGCTCATGAAATTCTCTACAACTTTCATTCTATAACTTTTTTCGAATTCGCAACCGTTTTCGAACTACACGCTTCGGAAAAGTGAAAATTTTCAAAAAACAGATTTTTACGTCACATTTTTCATCAAACATTCCTTCATATCGTCTAAACTATTCATCTGAGAAAGAAATTCCCTTTGAGGAAGTTGTAGAGAATGTAATTTCCTTTAAGAATATATATATATACATACCCAATCTCCAACCGGTCAACAGTTACACCAATTTTAAGATTTTTCGTAAAATTTCGTCATTTTCAGAAATAGTATATTGTTTTATTAGGAGTACTTAAAAGTGATACTTTTGTGACAATTTTGTAGGTTTGACACAAGAACAGAGGCGACGATACAGACTGAGGAGGTTGGCTGACATCAATTTAACATGGAACACATCGATACCTGTGAAACAATTAAGAAGATTTTTTGTCCAATCCTACCAACAAAAGTCAGTTCATCTCCTTACAACAGATAACGCTTCAGGAGAATGGGATACAGACTCCCCAGGCCACCAATAATACTGAGGTCCTTATCTATACTAAAAGTCCTGACGTCTAGGAGGTGAGCCGGAGGAAGGGGTGGCACAAAGAAGGTCCCACTTTTGGATTTTTCGCTTATATCTCGAAAACGGTACATCGTAGGGAAAGTTCATGAAATACTCTCCAACTTTCATTGTATATACTTTTTTCGAATACGCAATCATTTTCAAGCTACACGCTCCGGAAAAGTGAAAATTTTCGAAAAATAAATTTTTACCTGAATAATGGAAAATTGTATTTTAAAAGTGATTAAAAAAAGTAACATATAAGGTAAGTAATTTTATTCGATTTCAATCCAACGTCGTCTTCATCGTCGTCCTCATCGTAAACAGATACGTTGAGGCATTTCCCTTGGCAGGTTAGGCACGTCGCAGAACAGATCAGCATTGCTTTCCGGCATCCACATTTGCCACTACCACAATCCTTTGTGCAGCGGCAAAATATCGTTTTCAGTAGAACCTCCGGTTCTGGTGGATCTTCTGTTGTAATTGGCACCAGGGTGTCTCCTACATGTTTCCACCTCCACTCTTGAGGGGGCAGCTCATTCCCGAGCCACTATTGCACTTGGTAGTAGGTGCGCCGGGAATTCTGTTTAATTACGCTCTCAGTTGGTGGGAGGGAGCTAATGTGAGGCTTAATATTTGCCACTGGCCTCATGAACGACTGGAAGCGGTATCTACTGGTTGAGGGAGGTCTGTCTTGCTGGTGCCCCATACCATTTGAGGAAGCAAATCTTCCCAGTCTCCTCAACCTCGCCGTGAGTGGAGGAGGGGTTATAAAAGAACACTGCCACATCCTTGATTATTTCTGATTTCAAGTACAATTTTGAGAAGCCCACCTTGCTTCTCCTTAAAGTTACAGATGTTGTGTCACAGCCGGTAAATGAATATAAGAACAGGATGTGTTCAAATCCATGCTGTTGCATCTATCAAAAGGATAGCGAGGCCCACATCCTCACCAACGACAGCCATAGAACTGTGAGTAAATTGTACCACAGAAGTATTCACGATAAGGACCTCAGCATTATTGGTGGCCTGGGAAGTCTGTATCCCATTCTCCTGAAGCGTTATCTGTTGTAAAGAGGTGAACTGACTTTTGTTGGTAGGATTGGACAAATAATCTTCTTGTGACAAACCTACAAAATTGTCACAAAAGTATCACTTTTACTCCTTATAAAACAATGTACTATTTCTGAAAATGACAAAATTTTACGAATAATCTTAAAATTGGTGTAACTGTTAACCGGTTGGAGATTGGTATATTCTTAAAGGGAATTCAATTCTCTACAACTTCTTCAAAGGGAATTTCTTTCTGAGATGAATAGTTTAGACTATATAAAGGAATGAAAGAATGTTTGATGAAAAATGTGACGTAAAAATCTGTTTTTCGAAAATTTTCACTTTTCCGGAGCGTGTAGTTCGAAAACAGTTGCGAATTCGAAAAAAGTATATAGAATGAAAGTTGTAGAGAATTTCATGAGCTTTCATTTCGTATAATTCGTAAAATTTTTCCCTACGACGCATCATTTTCGAGATATAAGCGAAAAATCCAAAAGTGGGACCTTCTTTGTGCCCCCACTCCTCCGGCTCACCTCCTAGACGTCAGGACTTTTAGTATGTTAACTCCCTAAGCACCCTGAACAAGTTTCTGAAGGAACCGCTTAGGTCCCTGTTCACGCACTCTACACCTCCTTTATTGACTGAACTAAAAGTAGAGTGTATGTTCACTTATAACTTGAGAATCGCTAAACCGATTTGGGTGTAATTCTCTTAATGTTTAAATGCATATTAAAGAAAGCTTCATCCGTAGAAAATAAATAACACAATTTACGTATTAAAAATAGAAAGACCTAAATTAGGACAATTGCAAACCGTTCAGGAACACACACGCTCAAAACTATGTTAGATCTAGCATACCAAAAATGTGCTGTAGCAGACAACGTGTGCAATTTGCCATTAAAATCCAACCGATACTGCTGATTGTGTCCAGAGATGATTTAAATCATTTCAATTTTATCGCATTCAATAAAATTGTACTGTGTTGTTGGAACGTATGTGTTGAGCTTTATGTTGTGTCCAAATAATGTGGTTACGCATAATGTATAGGCATGTTGAAGTGTATTATAACCCTGCGGCCTTCCTTAGACGTTAATGAAGGCTGCAATGTTTGTTTCATTATCATAGTTTGAAATTTATTTTCTGTAATCTTAAAATCTTGTTATATTTTAGACAAAGTTTCTGCAGTTTTCACGATTGTATATGAAAGTATTTTACAGAACATAAAATTAATATACATGGTGAATTTAAAATACACTGAATATTCTTAATCTGTAATTTCTTATAGCATAATTAATGAATTCCCAGTGTTTTAATTTCAAAATTCCATAGTTAATGTTTCAACAAAATAACCTTAAACTCGTCCCGCTGGGGATACACTGACCGGTGAACTTGACATTGACATGGTTACGAACAAATACCTCTACGCAGTATTCGCAGTGTATACCAAGTAAATCCAAAATTGAGATCTAAAACACTAGAAAAAATTCACACTTGGATATCCACAGGCTGAACTACGCGGGCAACGTGGTAGCTACGAACACAAAACTGAAATCTAAAACACTAGGAAAAATTCACACTCGACATCATGGATGCACAGGCTGAACTACGCCAACAACTCGGTAGCTGAGAAGAGAGGGGGTACAGACATTTATGTCGCTACACAGATCAGCTGCTCTGCTCAGGAGCGTCGTGAATATTTAATAAATATTCAAAAATTGTTTTCTTGACTGTATTTCATTTATTTTACAAATGACTATTTTTAAGAATTTTTACGGACCATAGAGCTTAACGGATTAAAATTATCCAGTGTATTTCAAATTCACCCTGTATCTACAAGCAGATTATAATGCAAATAGTTCTGGAAAAATGGGAAATTTTGATGCAGTCGGTTTTGCACAAAATCGTTAACGATTTTTACGTTCCGTTCCCAGATCGTTACTCAGGGGTTGCATTATTTGAGGGATTACGTGAGTGAAACCTAATTCAACACAGGAGAATTTTTAACGTTATAACAATATTACAGATATACCTGTATGCCGAACTGTCAAAGAAAAACGGGAAAATATGTAGACTTCTGCATAACTGTAGAAATCCGGTGCAGTTTTGTTGTCAAGAGCACTCTTGTGTTAAAAAAAAGTTAAAAATAATCTTGTAGATTACGATTCTTCCAAAATGTAAAATATCTAGCAAACGTGTATCAAATCAAATGTTGTCTTGTCAGAACAAGTTGCGAATAGAAGTAAGTCATTGACATCTATGCTCTGATTGATTATCTGGAATTACCTTCCTGGTACTGACTATGTAAAACATTCAATAATCGAAAAAAGCAATACCTATATATAAAAAAAATCTAAATCAAACACTCTATTAAGCCGGAAACTGTGTTGTTATAGCAATATCTAGTTGTAGTTAATCTTTTTTTAATTTGTGAGTTAATAGCTATTTATGTAACCAGTTACGAAAGACTTTATTTTGTGTAACAAGTGGATGTTTGCGGGACGAGCGGAGCGAAATCCCGCAAAATGACACGAGTTACACAAAATGGTCTTTCGTAACGTGTTACATACAAGATTTTTTCTAATTTTAAACATCTAAAAATTCTTTAAATAAAATATTTAAAAATCTTAAAAAATAAGTAGGCATCCATGTAGTCATAGTTACTTTGTTTCTGTTATTACACATAATTTTAATGTCAAAAGTGGCAAATCCAGCACATAATATCATGACAAATTCAACAAATAAAACTTCTCAGGAGTTAATTTAACTAATTGCACAAATTGTATAGTTAACATTTATAATTAAAAAATAATAATTCCTATAAACTTGTATTATGTTTTGAACATACTTACATTGTTTCTATTTCTTCTTGAGAGTTCTTTATTTTTCTTAACTGGTGATGTAACGGACTTTTCCTCACCAGTTAGGAAAAGTTTAACTTTTCCTAACTAGTGATAAAAAGTAGACACTTACGTCAGTTTTGAGAAGTGTAATTTTATATATGACTGATGGTCGAGATGGTAGAGTATCTGCCTCTCACCCAAAAGTCCCGGGTTCAAATCCCGGTCGTGGCAATGGAAAATACTGTGAGAGGGATTTTTCCATTATACACGGATATTGGATGTGTGTCCCTTGTCTTTAAATGTGTAAGTAGTATGGTAATGAGAACAATAACGGAGCAACGGAGCATGATCAGTGATCAAGGTCAAGGTAGGGGGTAATGACATGTGTTTCGTTAGTAATACGATATATGAACATGTTGCATCTAAAAATAGATTTATGAGTGGTTAACACGTGTACAGTTGAATGGCCCGTGACAGGGGGTATGTGTATACCATATGACATACATCTGGCAATGTCAGACATCTGGCAGTGTAAAGGTGGGGGACTTAAAATATAAGTACAGATTTGAATCAGATTTTATTAATATGTTTAGAGAGTGTGATAGAGCAGTTCAGCAAGAGCTAGATGTAATAGAGACAAAGGAGTGTTGTGTTTGCCGCAGAATTATAAGTACGCGATATCTTCCTAGTGATTTATGGATAAGTAAACCTAAACTAATACTAGGTTTATGTACGCGTATGTGCAGCCAAACAAGACCAATTAAAGTATTTCGGTCATATGAATGGGATAAGTGCCAAATCCTAAATTCACCTATACGTGAATATGGAGTGTACAAGGTCAAAAGAAGAAAAATGGGATACTAAATATTCTCCAAGCCATAATCCTGAGGAATTTAAAAAAGATAAGGACATGATTAGACATCCGCCTATTGGGAAGAATAAGATGCAAAACGCAGAACTGAATATGTGGAATGTGAAAGTGTTTAAAAATAAGCCAAGGTTTGCTAACATATGAATTGTATCTTTATGAAAATTTTATAATGTCATAATAAAAATGAAACATATTTATTGTATTATTTATTATCAAGTCTAGACATTTAACGAAACCAGACGAGAGTCATTAACCTCAACGTCACCATCTGTTCACCAGATGTTATCACGTGTAACATTTATGTGCATGTCGCCGGATATATCTTGTCTAGACAAGTTAATTAGGGCATATGTTATGAGTCATCATTCATTTGCTCGCCAGATGTTACAGTGAGAAGATCATAATTATAATTAGAAGCATGGGTTACTCATTCTTTATTGTAATCAAGTTTTATGATGAAAACGATAAACTTGTTGGTCAAGAATGTATGGAGAGTTATAAGCTTCAATGTGTTAAAGAAACATTTAATCTAAAAGATAACTATTCTTACATTAAAATATTAGGATGTTACGGGGATTGTGATTGTGGCGATGGGGAAGAAGAATGGTATATACGCTCCTGTTTCGGAATCAAATCTTAAGTTTGATGCCTTAACCTGACTTATAGATTCAGTAAAAACTTTTTATATTAAATATATATGCCCCTCTCCTTTTCCACAGGTAATCAGATGTATAGTTATGAAATAAGAAAAAAAAATGTCAGGTGTGGGATTCGAACCCACGCTCCCGTTTGGGAATCATAGTTTAACTTAGACGCCTTAGACCGCTCGGCCAACCTGACTTATAGATTCAGTGAAAACTTTTTATATTAAATATATATGCCCCTCTCCTTCTCCACAGGGAATCAGATGTATAAATCAGTTATGGGATAAGAAAAATGTCAGGTGTGGGATTCGAACCCACGCTCCTTATAGGAATCAAATCTTAAGTTTGACGCCTTAACCACTCGGCCAACCTGACTCATTCATTGATTCAGTAAAACACTATACATTAAATGTATACCCCCTCTCCCTCATCAATAATAGAATATAAATTCATAACAATTTAAAAATACATTAGTGTGTTTATAGATATTACGATGATAGCTTCACAATTCATAGCTTTACAAGCAATTTTTCAAAGTTTTCTTTTTATACAATACCCTCACAGCGCAAAAGAAGTGTTTATATGCTTCGATAGTAATGGAAGCCGAAATGAGAGTTGGCCTTCTAAATGGAATAGAATGGAACCATATGCAGCCACTAATGCAGCAACCCTCAGATATCCAATACCCACCAACAGTACTATGTATAAACTAAAACTAAGAAAAGGCAATGATCTCACTCAAGATTCGGAATGGTTGGAACTCTATAGCAAACCCCCCACCACTGTTAATAATAGTACAAATACTGAAATGAATCATGACACAAATCAGTTTGTAATTTGGTATATAGCAGTTTGTTGTTCATCGCTCGTGCTTAAATTAATACTTACAAGTGTTTTAAAATGTCTCAAGGTCTGACTTGTTCGAATTGTCTAACGAGGGAGTTGATAGATAAGCATATGAATGGTAAAAATTTGTATGATTTTACTAAGGAAGAACTCCGGAATTTTCCACTGCAGTATCTAATTGAAAAAGCTGGCCCAGTTGAGCTTCTTTATACATGGCATAAACTACCACGGGAGCACACACAAAATTTTGAACTTGAAATTCAACTACCTTGTTTTGTACATCACAATCGTCCCGAATGGCATAACCATGTAGATGGTCCTCCATGCCGGCAATCTAGATGTCATGTATGTAAATGGGGATTGGAAAGATGTGGTTAATATTTATTTCAATGTTACATTAAATAATTATATTTTATATATGAATATGTGGTGAAACAATAAAACAATAATTCATAATGTATATGTTTTTTTATTTATAAATTACAAATCCAATAAATACAAATCAAAACTATCACAACTTAATTCGGGTTCATCCAAATCAACACTATCCCATCCTTCTTCAGGCTCTTCCATTTCCATCAAACGGTCAGCATATTTTAGTAAAATCTCTAATTTTTTATCAATACTATCTTCAGTAATTAGATGATGCCCCCACGCCAAGGTATTTACATCTCCAGGTATAACATACCTTTTGTCATCTGCTGATGATAGGGCTACTTTATTTTTTAATTCGGTGTGAATGGTGTGTAAATTGGAGGTAAATATAGACATTTTACGAAATATTATACCACCGTTTTCAACAATCTGGACATAATCAGAAAAATCTATTTGATGTTTAACAACACTTTTGGAAACACCTTTTGCCTTTTTCATGACCTCACCAGCTTTAACACAGTAAGCTTTAGCACCGGTACCATAAAACGCCTCAATAGGTCTTCCAGCATACTCATCCTTCATTTTTCCGACTACAGACTTTGTTTTGGGTATGTTATGGATGTTGTCAATACTATAATTTGACGTATCAAAATATTGAATATTTTTCTTGATGTCATCATAAACATTGTCGGTGAATATCTCCAAAATTAGTGAGTCGGTGTCAGTATACAAAACAGTTGCTTTATTCCCATACATGGATTTGATGTAACCATATAGAAATTCATAGATGATAGTCTTTGAAATATCCAAAATTGAAAATCCGACGTAGAGTGGTTTATCATAAACAACCTTTAATTTTTTCAATTGAACTGCTACTAAGTTTTCATCAAATATTGAACAGGATTTAAAATGTGGTAGGGCTATTAACGCTCTTGCACCCAACAGACCTTTTTTATTTTCCCAGCACGAGCACAGTTTAATGTTTTGTCTTTTATCAACGTTTTCCATTGTTTTTCCAAATATTGAATTAATAAACAATTTGAAGAGATCTCTCTCAAATTCGTTCTTAGCAGAATTTCGAAGATTTGAATTTAATTCAATATATGATCCAAGCCATGACGATTGGGAAAATTCTATTATCCTATAGATTTTTTCAATTTTAATCCATATTTTAAACACTGCTTTAAATTTTTGTAGTAAATGATATATTTATATTTATTACGTAAATTGGGGATTAATTTGGAAGTCTTACTTTTTGGAGGAGCCATTTGCTCTGGACAAAACGGTAAATCGTTGTGGTCATCATGCAAGTGTGGTGGATATTCCAAGTCAACTTCTAGAACATAACCTTTTGGTGAATCATCTTCAATGGTCGAACAGTCAAAATTTTTAATTTCATCTTTTTCAAGCCACCTAAAATCACCGGTGGGTAGGTATTCTTTCATTGCTGCTCCGTATAAATTGGTTGCATCTAGGTACATAATATATGATGTTGGTTTCGTAGGATCATAGTTTGGTACAAGTTGATTATTGGCCACAGCTTTTCTTTTACTGCATTGAGCCACTCCACCTCGAATCCCCTTTCTAAAGAAATGTAGAGAATCCACGTCAGTCAAAAGTTCGAGTTCAACTTGGGTATAACGCAACATTGCGTCCCAACTCAAAGATGGTGCTGTCAAATAATGGGCTGGATCTAATTTGTAATGTTCCAAACACACTTTTCTAAAGTTCTCAAAAACATCGGCTAATAATAAAATATCCGATTTTAGATATATATCTGCATACTCTCCCATTGTTTTACATTTGAAGGTATTCCATGTTTTATTAGCTCGCTCATAATCCTCATCAGGGATATACTCATTTGTTAAGTCATTGTAAAATTTATCTTTTGAGGGTAATTCTGGTTCTTCTAGTTTTTCAAACGAGTCCACATAATTATATGGAAAGACCCCTTTCCGCCTGATTAAACTAAACTCTTCATCCTTTTCAAAGTATTTTCTGGTTTCAACACATTGAGGAGACTCTAAACTTTGACTTAGTTTGTCGAGGGACCTAGATAAAAATCTAAAAGAGTCTACAAATTTCAATCTCAGATATGTATCAGGTACCTTAGGATTTATAGATTTTTCAACAAGAATTGATTTGGAGAATGAAATGTATTTTTCTTTGGTTTGCGCTATGACGGAAACAGTCTCCTTTTTGCATGCCAGCTTTTTTATGAATAGATGGCTGTCGTAATTTGTCAGGTTGTGGAAGAACACTGGTATGAATTTCGGAACTTTATAGTTCAAATTGCAAATAGAATGTGCAGGCCCACGGAAGCGACCTGTCAAATGACAGTGATCACGTACTTTTATATCACCAAGCTTAAAGTCTTTCTTACAAATGTGACAGCATACAGCATTTTCGTATTCGATTTTCTCTTGGTCTGAAAGGGGGAGCATCTCTTTAATATGTTTCAAGTGTGTGTTATATAAATCCAGAGCTGTTTCATCCAACTTTTTAGAGAATACTTCAGCAGCATCGGAACCTCGATATGTTATAATTTTCGAATATTTATCATCAAAATTACATTTCACGTAAAATGCGAAAGAATATGGTACATGTTCACATAATTTCACTGTGAATGATTTTTCATCAGAAGGTTCATTATGATGGATGGGTTTCAACAAACTTTCGAAATCTGCATATATGACGAATGGGACCGGTAATTGTTTCTCAAAATTTATAAATTTAAGAATGTTTTCAGGCACCGATTCTCCATATTTATTTATCTTCAAATCGGTAGTTGGTATTTTCGTGCATGTATGGTTACAGTCATTTTTCTCATGTGCTTTTAGCTGTTCTATTTTTCCAAATGATTGTAGACATCCATCACAAATATGTAACCTTCCATTATGTTTTGATTTTTGGCTTGACACTAATTTTGATAAGTCTTTTATGAGAGTATAATGGCTTCTACCTGTATTATCTGATACAAGTAGCAAATTAACATGTGTAGCTTGATGACATGAAGTAAAATGTAAAGGTCCAACTACTTCAGTAATTGTTTTTCCATCCTTGAATTCTGTTTCAATACCAAACACATTAACGGAGATGTTGTTCATTTTTTCGAATTTGGGGATGTCTTTCAATTTCATAGGAAACTCTAAACCATAAAAATTTAATAAAGTTTCATAATGTGGATATGAACTTATTTTCACTGGATCGGCTTTTGGTGGGAAAATAGATGCATTAATTGACCAAGCAAAACAAGCATTGTCTTGGTTTTGTATGTTTAAAACCGCTTTCTTTAATCCTATAGCTTTAGGTAGCTTAATATATGATGAAGCTGCTACTGGAGTAAACCTATTAATGTTTACATCAAGAAACATTATATGTTTCAATGTCCAGCCAGAATCCTTTTCTTGAAATTCGAATGATTGTGAAATCATCTCTTCTTTAAATTCTTTGAAAATCTGCTGCAAGTCTGTTGAAATAGTTATTATTTTATTCTTTGTATTGAATGACTTTATGTCAGACATCTCCTTTTCGGGTATAACATAAAGCCCAAACACTTCCAAATTAATTTTAAGGGTATAGTGTTTCAGCAAGTATTCATTAATTATATCAAATACTTTTAGTTTTATTTCTTCTAGAAAATCAGAATAATCGATGTGTGTTTTAGGACTAGTAAACCGATAACTAGCAATTCTATTTTTGAATGCGTGATGAAGTTTGTCTACACCATTTCCCAAATTACTAATAATAGGCCTATTAATTTTTTTTTAGCTTGATGGATTGTCTATTTTTTTATTAATCGAATTTTTATTATATAAATCATGACAGTTTTTATTAATATGCCGTGATAAGTTAAAAGATGATGAAAACATTTTTCCACATTGACCGCAAATGTTTCTATTAAAACCACTTGTAGAAGGTACACTATTTCCACCATTTGTAGAAGGCATACTATCAGTCTTTTGTTTTTTGTTTTCATCACTTATTAGTACATTATCACTTTTTCGTTTGTTATTATGAAGAATGAGACAGTATTGACGAATATGTCGAACTAAATTGCTTTTACAATGTTCACACTTCATTATTGTGTTCGCAATAAAACTAGACTGAAAAAATATGTTTTATCGTTTGTTATATATTATAAAATCTCACAGGGAGAAGGGATACAATTATTTCTATTGGTAAGCCGGTGATTAGATGTAAACATGTGTGGATATAAGTTACACATGTGGTAAAATCTGGTGAGCAGATTGCGACTTTGAGGCCAATGACTCACATTAACATCTGGTAAACAGATAGTGACTTTGGGGTCATCGACTAACATCTGGTTTCGCTTAAATGTCTAGACTTGTTAAAAATAAATAGACTTTAAATGTGTTTCATTTTTTATTATGACATTATAAAATTTTCATAAAGATAAAATACATTTGACAAAGAACACATACATTTAGATTTTAAATGATAAAAACATCGAGGTTCAGAAAACTGGAGCGGTGGATGGTCTTCTAACTCGTATACAGGTTTAGATGAATATTTTCTTATGTACGAGGCCTTTTCTCCTCCCTTTACATGAATTATTTCTTCAGTATCGGTTAACTCTCGGACAATTTTCCCAAACTTGAAAAATGGTGTACACCCTTCATTCCAATTAATACAGTGATAATTATGTGTTAACCACTTCACTTGCTTCTCCAAATCTGGTGGTAGGAGCTTTATAGAAAATGGAGGTTTAAAAATATAATGTGCTGTTTTATAGCCATTGTAGGCTGCCAGCTCCTTGACAATAAACTTATTTTTTTCTACTTTGAATCCTTGCACATCCAAAATTAATGGCATATTTTTATGTTTGCTAGTCTTCTCACTAGAGAAACTTTTAAACTATATATTTCAACTGCTTTTTTTAAATCTCTAAGTTTTTGCTGGTACTCTTCTAACGCCTTTCTGTACTTAGAGATCATCATGAACTAACTTGGTAGTTTACATTATTTTCCTTAAATGAATTAAGCCTGTCTAACTATCTTTGTCATTGGATTATACCGGAATACACGATCATGCAAAATTAAGCAGTATGCGGTAGTGTCTTTTGGAATATTTTCGCTTGTTTCAAATTCGATGCGCATGACAACTGATCCTGACTGCACAGTCTCCTTTTGACGAGAACAGTCGATGTGAGTTATGGGTGAAATAGATTTGAATTCTTTAGGTGTAAATATAGGTTCGTTTCCAGTTTCATAGTACGAGTGGCGGAAATTTGAAAACATTTCATATAAAGTCGCATATTTGTTATTTTTGAAATCCAAATATAAATCACTGTAAGGATATCTCTCCGAATTTAAGAAAACTCTAGCGTTAGTAATATTACAATTATCAAATGTACTCATGTTGGAAGTTAGTTTATTTTTTTTATCAGTTTGTAACCCGAGAATTAAGTGTCGTGCAGTTTCTAACTTTATACTACTCTTCAAAGTATAATTATGTCTGGTGGTTTGTGGAAGTAAGGTGTATTCTATAATTTCCCAACTTCTAAATGCAATAAAAATTTCCAAGTTTTTATCTAATATTTTCGTTAGCGCCAATTGTTGTGGTATTCCTACGGAAACATGTGGCACTCTCCAATAAAGCTTATCGATAGTAATTTTGGGTTTTTCCGTATCATCGACACTAGTTACCGCATCTAAGTCGTTACTACTCCGAATTAAAACTAATTCTTGCTTCATATTTAATATAATTTTTCTGTAATCCTCAAAAAATCCCATTAACATTTTAAGTGGGATGCAAACATTAAATTTATCAGTATCGGGTATAATACTATCTTTAGGAAACCATCCGGCATTTTGAAGTTTGATGCTTTCGCTTTCATTGAAAGACAAATATCCTTTAAGAGTAGAAGTCACTCCTACATTTCGAACCGAATCAAGTACAATACCGCTGAGTTCATATCGAATTTCTCTAAAGAGAAAACTGAAGGCATTATTTATTAATTTTAACTTTGTAACTGGTTTCCCATCATCTTTCCTTAGATTTCCCTCTAAATATAGAATACTTTCACTTGGTAAGGTGTAGGCGTCCAGTTCTTGGATTGGAATTCTAATTTCATCATTATAATTAAATTCAGTGGCTACGAAAGGCTGATAGTTGTGGTATTCGAAGTCAATAATTGAATTATCGACTAGAGGTTGCTGCGTGACATTTAAAATGTCCATTATATGAGTACTTCAAAACCAAGAGACTGCAGAAAAATTTTGTTCTGAGGTGTTACTGGGCTAACGCTCTTCTTATTACTGAGTAAAAATTCATCCTTAGATTTTCTTTTATAACTCCGTTTAGATATTTTTGGAATATTGTATTTAGAATTATAGCGGACTACCATCGTTTAGGATTTCTTCAAATGCAGTCTGACTGTAACGGTCTCTTGGCGGAAATTGACGACATTCGAATCTTGATCGACTATTTTAACGGTAA
This sequence comes from Rhagium mordax, assembly GCA_963680705.1. Lineage (NCBI taxonomy): Eukaryota > Metazoa > Arthropoda > Insecta > Coleoptera > Cerambycidae > Rhagium > Rhagium mordax. The sequence continues at coordinate 41,237,750 of OY796659.1, read as the reverse complement.
TCGAGTTGATTGTCTTAACGCTTACTGGAAAATATAGGACGTTTAAAGGTGATTCTACTATTTTATAGCCTGGAGCCACCGTTGGAAAGAACTGGTGAATTATGTGAACAGGGCTACCATTAGAATAAGATCCAGTAGCAATATTGCAATCAATACATAAAGCATTCACCTTAATTATTTGTACTGGAAAGTCGGATTCATTTAGTTCATTAGCTATAAGAACCCTTTTCTCAAATCCCAAGAGATGCCCTATGGAATTTTCAGATGAGAAATCAATATCAACATTTGCTTTTATTTTAACCGTTGATGTATTACGATTAGCAATAATATGAATATTATTGGGATGTTCAATGACTTTTTGAAGATAATCGTTAAGGTCATCAATTTCATAAGCCCCAACAGGAATAGTTGTGGTTATATCCCCGTAAGTAAATTTGTTGTTTGTTTCATCAATGTTTGGTATTACATTGAAAGTTTCAAAATTCACCAAGCCAATAACGTAATCAAAATCGTCCTCTAAATATATTGGTGGATTGAAATCGGCGCTCAAGATGGAGGAATTTCCAGTAAGTGAAAATGTTAAAGACATGTTACACAATTCAAATGTATTTACGTAATAAACGGATTTTCCTTATTTACATACATTATATAAAAATTTTATACATAAATGTCCACAATTATTTGAATTATATGTTTGCATCTGATCATGATTATAGTTAACTTTATTCAAGCTACCATCACTAAAGAAATAACTTGTTACTTCATTTGGTGGTCTTAAGTTTCCATAACTATCAAAATAGATTATTGAGTTATTATTCTTCACATATGCTGTCCAGTGAGTACCGGGGCCTGATGATATATCCAAATTAATAATACCACATTCATTTTTTCTCATCTTTACTGGTAAAGTATTTCTCATGTATATTCCACGAAAATTTGGTATATGTAATTTTTTTACGTATCTCATTAAATCTATGTTTGTTAGTGCTCGACGAGGTAGCTTTATAGGGAGTTTTTTGAATATGGGGCTAGATATAATCCCATGCCTTTTTTGTATGGTCTTAAGTATAAACCTTTTCCTACTGCAACTTGCTCCATAGCTAAGTTATGTCTTTTATCCTCCTCAAGCTTTTGTTTTGCAGCCTTTGCGTCGTTAACAGCCTTCGCAATTCCCGCTGCGCCTCCACCAATACTTCCAAGAGCTCCTAATGCAGCAAATAAAGGAATAAGGAAAGGTAGAAAACCACCTGTTTTTGGAATGGGAATTATTCGTTTCCTTGGTGAAAAGAGTTTCTTTGTTCCTATTGATGATAAAGCTTGTTGTGCGACTTTAATAAGATTATTAGAATTACTTCCTTGAATACCACGTCGTGCTCGTTGTACTGCGTTATTAAAACTTATCTTACGTAGCCCTCTACCATGTCTCTGTCTGGAATGCTTTTTTCTACGCATACCCATTCCCAGTTTAGTTTTAGCCTTCATAATGCCTGTTATACCTAAGGCGGCAATTTTTTCTCCAACTGAAGAATCACCCGCTTTTAGCCGTTGATATGCTTTTTCTGCTAATACTTTATCAGCTTGATGTCTATTGCTTATATCTTTTGAACGGGAATAAGCAATGTCGTGCTCTTTGCAATATTCGTCTAATGGATTAACACCAATATCACCTCTCGCAATTCTCTTAGATAGTTTTGTTCCTGGGCCACAATAATTGTAGCCTGGTATATGCAATTCAAAAGGGAGTTTATCAATAAGCTTATTAATAAATCCTGACCCTCTCTTTGCAGACTTTAGTTTATGATTAACTAAGGATGGGTTGTGTACAATCATTATATAACTTGTTGAAAGTTTTATACAGAACTAAGTTTTTAGCGATGTACAATCTTATATATAGTCAAGATAATGATTTATAACACAGTTCGTTAGATTTAGTTTTACAATGAAGATCGAAAAACAAAATGTTACATTACCTGTTATTAACCAAGATGAGTGTTTGTTAGAAAATAATTATCAAAAACATGGCGAACTATTTGGGGGTTCATCCAAGCGTGCATTGATTGTTGGATGTTCGGGTTGTGGCAAGACTAATTTACTTGTCACGTTACTAATACACCCTAATGGACTCAGATTTGAGAATGTTTACCTCTACTCAAAGTCCCTATACCAACCAAAATATGAATATCTGAGAAAGTTATTTAAACCAATGAAAGAAATAGGTTATTTTGAATTTAGTGATGGAGAATATGTTATACCAGCTCAAGAGATCAGACCCAATTCAATTATTATCTTCGATGATGTAGCTTCATGTAATCAAAATATTATGCGAGATTATTTTTGTTTTGGGCGTCACAAAAATACAGACTGTTTTTATTTATGTCAAACGTACTCATCGATCCAAAAGCAACTCATCCGAGACAATAGTAATTTAATAGTAATTTTTCAACAGGATAATACAAATCTGAAACATATTTATAATGACCATGTAAATGTCGATATGTCGTTTCAATTATTCAAAGATCTTTGCTCTCTGTGTTGGAAAGACTCATTCGGATTTGTTGTTATAGATAAAGATTGTACAATAAATAATGGAAGGTATAGGAAAGGTTTTGATAATTACATCAAGTTGTAATAGTATATTAATACATAATGAGCTGGGCGAAATGTAGTGCTTATTAATAATCCGAAGCGTAAAGATGGATAAAAAGTTAGCTAAGGAACTAATAAAAACCAGAAAATCAGTGAGGCATAAATATCAGTCTCTAAAATCCGATGTCGCACAATCACAAGTTCATTTGGAGAAAAGCTTCAAACCCATTACTGAGCCATTGCAAAAATTATTACAAAACATAAAATCAGAGGTCTCAATTAAAAAAGAACCTGATGAATTTAAGTCAGAGCAAAGTAGAACTTCTACCCCTAGAAAATCCCCAGTAAATATTTTAGACAAATATATGCCCACATTGCCTATGACTGGACTTAGTTTCTTGGAGGATACTTATCAATTTGACCCAACCCAACATTCAATCGTGGATGAGCAGAATAGTAGCGATTTAGTTAATGAAGAAGTTGATAAAAGTCGTGCGTATATGCAAGAATTATCAAAATCAAGGGCTTACACAGATTATTTGGAAGCATATGAACCTTTACCAAGAACGTATATTGATGAATCTATAACAGGGGATGAATCAGAATATGATCGTACATATGGCATAACACACGATGTTGAAACTGAAAAATTTAAAATAGGTGATTCCGAATTAAAAATTGTTGGTAAAGACGTAAAAGTGAAGGACATAGTATATCCTGGTACCGTTGGGCTGTATGAATTACTGTTTAAGAAAAATCCTAAAGCTTATAATAAATCAGAATTAGATCATTATATGGATATATTAAAACGTACTAATACCTATCGCAGAAATTTTGATTCTACAGAGCAAATTCAAAGCAATAATACTATAAAGTATAGAAGTATCATAAGACCCTATTTAATAGATAAAGGTTTAATGAAATCTACTACGGTTCCAAGATCATCTTCATTTAGTAAACCACTACCACCCAATACTAGATCTCAAACTAGTATTCGCCCCAGATCTCAATCATTTAAGCAAAGTGGTGGAATGTTGAACTTATCTAACAACAAAATTGATTATGTATATTTTGATAATCCGAATGAGCTCGTGAATAGATTAAGGCTTTTAGTAGCTTCCCAAATGGCTGGAAATAATGGACACAATAATGAAATTGCCTCAATACTCGAAGAATTGAGAGAATTAAAAATTATTAAATAATGGTCACACATCTATTTTCCTCACAGTATACATCTAGCGCTCATCATGCCTATTGATAAATTTGGTAGACATATGCTTGCTTATCGGTCAACACCTTACCCAATAACATCGCCTCTTTTAACTGCAACTGAAGATTTTGCTACCAGTCTATCCAGTCTTTGTCTTATACAAATTCGAGGTGTGGCAAAGAAAACATTAAACCATAAAACGTTAATTTATTACGTGTTAGATAGTGGTACTACAACATATACATTACCTATTTCAGGTACAATTGAAAGCATAAACTTACCTTTGAATGTCACAATGTTTTTAAACAATGGTAATTATGATCAGGATAATAAAACGCTCAGTAAAGGAGATAATCTATCATTTCCACTTCCAAGTGTAGACCCAAAACCACCTCTTTTTGTTGAAATTGTACTGCGTTGCCCTTTAGTAAGAAATGAGTAATATTAAAGAGGAAGTAGTTAATGAATTACATAAATCAGCCAGGAAAAATTTTCGAAGGAGACATGTCATTGTTAAAGGCTTAAACGATCTTATACAAGCGGACCTTGTAGAAATGATCCCATATTCTAAAATCAACAAGGGATACAAGTATATTCTGGTTGTTATTAATGTATTTTCAAAGTTTGTTTGGTGTGAAGCTGTGAAAAATAAAACTGGGAAAGAAGTAACTCACGCAATGGAAAAAATTTTATCCCAGAATAAAATAAAGCCTAAAAATTTACAAACCGATATGGGTAAAGAATTTTACAACAAAGATTTTAAAGAACTAATGAATAAATTTAAAATTAACCATTACAGTACATATTCCAATTTGAAAGCAAGTGTAGTGGAACGTGTAAATCGTACTCTAAAAAACTTAATGTGGCGACAATTTAGTTTACAAGGAAACTACAAATGGATAAATATTTTATCGGACATTGTAGAAAAATATAATAACACTACACACAAAACTACTGGTTTGAAACCAAAAAGCGTAACGAAGAAAGATGAACAGCGTTTGCTGCGACATGTATATAGTCATCTGAAGACAGTAGATCCACAGAAACAAAAATTTATAGAAGGCGACTCGGTAAGAATAAGTAAATACCGAGAAGCTTTTTCAAAGGGCTATACTCCCAATTGGTCAAATGAAGTTTTTAAGATACGTAAAGTACGAAATACAAATCCCACTACTTTTATTTTAGAAGATCAGGAAGGTAATGAAATTCAAGGAGGATTTTATGGATATGAAATTCAGAAAGTAAAACATCCTGATATATATCTTGTGGAGAAGGTTTTACGAAGAAAACAGAACAAACTCTACGTCAAGTGGCTGGGCTTAAGCGGAAAATTTAATTCCTGGATTAATAAAAATGAATTAGTATAACACATGTAAAACTTATTCTAATTAAATAAAAAAAATTATTTGTTATATGTTGTTTTTATTTCAAATCTTTCATTAAATATATTACATCTGTGATTTGTATCTAAAATAGGATCAAGTAACTTTGAGGCTGCCTCGATTCTTCTACAAAAGCGAAATCTGTCCACTGCCAAAAATTCCCAATATTTCTTCCTAGTCATACTATAAGCAAAACTCCATGTAATTAGATGATGCAGTTTATTATACTTTTCATTAAACGTTACTTTCTTCATTACACTGTTGTACTACATACGCTTTCAAAGACATCAGGATAAGTATAAATTAATTCCAGAATCATGCAGATATTTTCACTTTTTGGATTATCTTCTGGTTTAAGTATATTTAGAGCATTTTCAATAATATTACCGCTTTGACTTTGTAATCCTCTACGTAAAATCTTGAAATAGTTTTCAAATTGTAGATTTTTTATCATTTCGATTCTGTAGTTCACTAGGGGTAGTATTTCTATTAAACAACATACTGTTTCATATGCCAAATATATGTAGTTATCTTCTTTTGAAATTCTAATCACTCGATCATTTGAAAACTGATCGAAATGTATGCAAATGTTTCCCTCGTGTATTGTATCTGGTTTTTCATTGTAATACAGGAAATTCATGATTACTCCTTGATGAGTTAAAAATTTCTTCCAATCAGCTTCATTGAAAACCACTTGATCACCTTTGTTTCCAGATAACGTTACACAAGGTACATAACCAAAATCACATGAAATTCCCACCGAAACAAACTTGCACTTGGATTTATTTAACTTATATTTTCTCTCACCGATTACTTTTGAAGTATTATCTTCTTTCTTGAACTCAGGTAAACTTGATGGAGTATCCAGCTGAGTCACATAATGAGCGAAGAAATTTAATGGCCTAGACATTTTTGACGACTAATACATGCTAGGAATATGTCATGAGTTATATATGCACTCCCCCCACCAGTTTAGTCACTTCTGGACAGATGTTCTAAACCTGATAAACAAATGTTACATCTGTTCCTTAAATATATACATCTAGCCGGATATATGACCTGACTTGTCTAGACAAGTTTTAACCATATGTGGAAACATCTGTTCCTCAAATGCTTACTTCTAGCCAGATGTAAATGTCTAGACAAAAAATTAAAGCATATGTGCACCAGATGTACACTATGTGGTCACTAGACAAAAAATTAAAGCACATGTGCACCAGATGTACACCATGTGGTCATTAGATGAGCTTAACTGTGGGAATAGTACGTTGGATTGATCCCCACGACGCATGTTACTACCTCCCACCTTTTATCGTACTTGAAACGTCTCCAGATGTAGATTGTAGATGATTCACTGCTTCCGTTTGTGGTGGGGGATTTGCTTTTAAATAGAGATTAAATGAGATTCTTTGAGTAATACTTACTATCTGTTATATCACCGTGAACAGTTATGACTGATATTAGATGCGAATCTTGGGACAGTGATAATTTTTCAAGTTATGCTCCTTTGCAAGACATACAAACCAAAAATATTTTGAAAAGTGCTTATTCTGTAATTGGGAAGTCTAAGAAAGTCAAAAAGGATTTCCGACTTGCGGAACGAGAGAGACTACGTAAGCTTGACGAAGAAAAGAAAACATTTGAAATAGACAGTGCAGAAGAGAACTTAATTTCCGAAGACAAATAAAAGTGACTGCCAAAGTCCATCATGGAGATTGAAGTTTTTTTTTCTGATGATGACGGCATACAAGAAGACAGTTCAGAAATTGATGATAAAATAAATAGAAGTGTCTCAATGAATAGTTTTAAATTTTTGAATTATAATGCTTTTCAGAAAGTGTGCGTAACTCAGTACATTTTAGTTTTGGATGAAAACAATCTATGTTTAACATGTTTTTATGAAGCAGTTTCAGGGTTAGACTTTGATATTGAAGGACGGCACAAAACTGAACATTTCACAGGTGGTGTTAACGAACTTATTCCAAAATGTGTTTCTTGCATTATTTGTGGATTAAATTTATATCAATTCTGTCTGATTGAATTTTGTAATATGTGTAATAATATATAATCAATAAAATAGTTATACTTCTAAACTCTATTTAAACTTTATACCTTTCTCTTCCCACCTATAAGCAAAAAATAATATGTATTTCATACCGTTAAAAATATCTCTGTGTTTAAATTATTAAGAACTGAAGTCTTACGCCATCTGTATTATATTAAATTTATGAAATAAATCAGTAGCTAAATGTATGTGGACATCTGGCTTTGTAAATTGAATAAGTTGTGTATAAATTAGTAAAAGCCACAGATGGCAATGTATGTTTCAATTTCGTTCAAAGGCGTGCTATTTATAGCCTTTGGTGTTGACTCGATGTAAGGCGTTATAATATTTCTAAAAGCCTCTATTTTCGAAGCCTGTACTTAATTTAATTTAATAGGTATATTGTGTTCTATTTACTGTGAAATCAAGTGATTAATATACCTCTATTTCACAGAAATTATATGAGTGAAGTTATTCTGTTAAACTAAGGCGATTTTGTGAAATTTAAATGTGTTCACCTGCATCCTATAGGTACATTCTACAGGTGTTTTCTGTGAAATTTGAATGTGTGTATATTGGATTACCTTAAATGGATTACTTTATATGATTTTTCGTAAGTAGACCACTTTTTTTAGTATTATATTGAAGAAGAATTAGACCATTCTTCAGAAAGGTAAATTAATTAAAAAAATATCAGTGATTTGAATTTACTGTAATTTAAAATAGACTTTTTCGACATTTATCACTCTATGGTTTTAGTATAAGGTAGATAATAATAGAAAATTCAAGAACCCAAATAAATTTATTAGCGAAATATACAATAAAAAAAATGAAATATGTTTTTTTCACAAACAATTCAATCAATTTCGAATTTACAATAATAATTTACACTTTTAATCTAATATAAAACTAAGTAGCACATTATTATATGTATATATATTTTAGTTAAGCATGTTCAACATAATGGAAGCAATAATTTAAACAATTAAACAATTAAAGTTCGTCAATGTTGTGTGCCACTTTAGAACCAATTAAAATAGCCTGATTTATATTGTCTAATGCCTGTTGAACTCTTGCAATTTTCTTCTGGTACTTCTTTAATTTCTTAAGAATGTCTAATTTTTTTCGCTGTTTTTTTTGCACAAAACCATTACTCCTTTTAATGAACTGCTTTAATTCGGTTATGTATTCATTACAAGATTCTTTCTCCGCTGCCACGTCTGTAAAATGATTAAATGTAACGTCACTTTCATTTTCGTCGCTATCGGTAATGTCCTCATATTTTTGGGTGGAGATTGTGATAGGAGGTACCTCCAATTTCATGGCGGTGTCTTCATGGTCACTTTCTTCGTATTGGCTAATATCCTCATATTTCGGCGTAGACGTTGCAATGGGATTAGGTAATTTTCTTGATGTGCCGATGGGCTTTATTTTAGAAAAGGATCCATTTGTAATAACAAAATCGCTTTCACAACTTGTATTTGAATTGTCACAATGTTTGGACGTACTAGGCATTTCTTCAAAATTTGTATGGTTCGCTAATAATCTTAAATGTTGTAAGATTTTCATTGATTTCCCCTGTTGAGAAACTGCTGTCTGCTTCGAGGAACCGGCAATAACTTTCATTATTCTAATTGTATATCTCTCTAATAAATTTATTTGAACTGAGCTCTGAATATTGTTGGGGATATTTATTATATCGTAGTTTGATAAAAATGTTACCCCTACTAAGAAGCTCCCCCAGTATTAGATTTTTATGCAATATTAATTCCCGGTCATACAGCAGTAATGTTGGATTTTTTCACTAGAATGTATAACCGCGTTGGTAGCTTCTAGTTCGCGGATATTTATTTATATATTTATTTCAAGCAACTGTTAAACCCCCTGGACTCAATTATTTCTAGGCGTGTGGGATTTGAACTTTATAAACTTTGTGAATCTGTTTTTTGATCATGTCTCATAGACAGATATTTTAACTTGCAATATACATATTTTATTGTCCTATAAACTCTTGGAAATATGAAAACTTTTTGGTAACTTTAGAGAGCCATATGTCATGCCTTTTACACATCCTATATTTCCCAATCGTATTAAATATATCGTGTGTAATATATTTGTTTAAATACATCAAATCGCCCACCTCTGAGATATATAGGTCATTACCCCCTACCTTGACCTTGATCACTGATCATGCTCCGTTGCTCCGTTATTGTTCTCATTACCTTACTACTTGTGTAGCCCCCTCCCGCACAAGGCTCAGCCTTCTGGGATAAAGGGGGTCGTAATTACATGTGGTGTATTTATATTTATATTTATATTATATTATATTATGTCAAAATTAGAAAAAAATATTTATTCCCAAAACTCTATGCAAACTTCTTTCGTTTCATACCTAATAATAATTTTTTATTTATACAGGGTTGGGCAAAACTATGGAGTAATGCAATAATTTTGTCCGTAGGAGTTTCCCGAAAAAATGTTTCAAGGGGTATATTGTTTTCTCTTTTTTAACTGTTTTCTTAAAATTGTTCTTATGCAACGCATACAAAATTTTATACGACTGATATGAGATTAAAAAACTGTATCAGAAAGTGGGAAAAAAATATAGGTTGCCAGTTAAAAACAATTTTGATGTCATATCTTAAAAACCGCTGACGCAAAAATAAATTGGAGGGCACCCAAATGTGCGCAACAATAAAAATCACTATAACCCTTGAAGCATTTTTTCGGGAAATCTTTACGGACAACATTATTGTTGTTCCATACTTTTGTCCAACCCGGTATGTATGTTTTATATTATACATATAATACTAATGAAATCAACATATAAAGGTACTCTTATCAAATGTTACCTGCTTTGATAAATAATTCTAAAAATAAATGGGATCTATTCGTGCTGCATATAATAAAGTATTAATATTACCTTTCATCTATTTCCTCATCTACACATATACACGACATAATAAATTATTTACATTTCAAAAACTGACGATTTGATAATACATTAAAGTAAAAATCCGAATTTAATTTGCATATCTACTTCCTCTTAATAATCACAATATATTTTTACCGGATGTTTATCTTACGAAAAAGAATACTAAGTAAATATCAAGTTTAGTAGTTTTAAAAAATATAACACACAGAAACACGAAATATTAAATAGAATAAAAGCCATCATTTATTATTATTATTATTAACTATTATTTTAAAAATATCAATTAGCTCTGATATCGGCCATAGCATTCTTATGAAATGTGTATGGGTACAACAATTAAATATTTTTAAAATGGTAAAATTTTATGCAGTAAAACCTACTCTGTTCACATGCATCGTGTATTTAAGCATCTTTGTACTAAGGAAAATAAATGGGGTCAAAGCTATTTTAGTAAAAGTTAAATCAAACTTGCCTGGATATAAATCTGTTTATTGTTTAACATTTGCTCGAGTAGGCAAAATAATCTTAAAGCATTCATTGGATAATTAACACCACATACATTGTTTCCACAAGTAAAACTAAAAATAATTGAACATCACTCAAGTTATTGGGAATGCCTTGGTAGTTAACAAAATCTGCCTAAAACTTTTATGCTCCTCGTTCTATATATTTTCGTTTACTATACCTACACAAGAAATAGATCATCTTTGAAGAAGTAAGAAGTATAATTAATTTTTCTGAATTTGTTTCTTTTTTTTAAGAAAACTAAGTATAGGACGCCGATTTTTGAATTTGTAAGTGAATTTTTGCATGAGATAAATGAACTGCTTACATCGCCTTTTTGTTTTCACAGTGTCCATTTCTGTTTTCTCCAATTTCAGTAATATAGTCATAATATGCGTTCGGATAGTACTGTGTTCCAAATTTTTTATAAACATTTGATCTCAGAAGGTATATTATATATACACCTATTATTTAGCTCAATTATAACGCCACATAAGATTGATATATTCCTACTTGTCAGTTACACATAAGAGTGTCCAAAATTTAGGTAGAACTAATGTTTGTATTAGTGAGGGCCTTTCACATTTATATACAACATGCGTCTAATATCCAAGAATACTAGAATTAATTTCTAATTCAGAAACAATTCCATTGACGGAAATGTAATCAGGTGTGAGAGTTTGCTTACCAATATGATGGTAAAATAAAACCAGCCTCGAAACGCTTATGAAACATTAAAAAAGTTTAATTACTTTAAAATGCGTAATAATAAGTATTCCAAAACATTTATGGTATAAAAATGATCAGCAGGCAAATAGGAAGATGATATCTACAATCGCTGAACCCAAATCTAACTCTGGAAGATTTCCCACTCATAATGTGTGTCTTGCATAGTATCTAGCGAACTTGAGAATTTATAATATCACCAATAATCACCATCCATTTTAACTACCAAAGTAATCAAATGCATATGCATACTGGCTGCCTAACGAATTAAGAACAAATGAACAATTAGGTCCCAAGTGGTATTTTCTATATTAGTCATAACAACTTCTCCATTAAACAAAGTTCCTGAACAAAGTATAATTACAGGTATAATTGGTATACATTTTATTGTAGTTTAGTTTCGACACTACTGTCTAACATATATTTATTAATAACCTATTTAACCGTGGTCTACTTGTATATTTTTAAACACCCTGAATGATCTCTGGGCAAGACGTATATTCCTTTTTTAAATTCCGTTGAGTTCTTCTGGACTAACCTTTTTTTTGTGGTTAGAAAATTGGTATAGTACTTTAAACATATGATATACGACAATATACGTTGTATCCAATGTCAAATATTTATAGAGAAACATTAAACACATGTGCAAAATGAGTTAGAATAGCAAAGGATCTGTGATAGACCAGGTTTACAGAGCAAATAACATCCACAATCAACACATTTATAATGTGCACTGCCTTTTGTGATATGAATCATCCCATGTGTTTTAAATGGCATAATCCTAAACGATAAATAAACGAGATTTTCCTATGCATAAGTTATGGTTTCATCTTTTTGACGTAACGAACCTCTAACTATTCTAAATTAATTGAAAATATGTATGTTAACTAATTGATTTTGTATATGTTATGTCAGCTCCTAAATATTTCCCAATAATGTCCTAACCTATATAAAATAAGAGAGAACCCAATCCCAAACAGATCAAACATTCATGTGTGGAATGTCTGTCACTATTAGCATACCACACGACTGATTACGTTATCTGTTTACCACAAACTTAAAATATTTTTATTTCAAAGCAGAACATACCATTTTGGAAAAAAATATATATATCCGAGACAATCGAAAGATCATTTAAACACGAGGATATCCCAATAAGTTCTTACGGTTTATATGCAACAATTTAAAAGTACCTCTAAATATAAAGTCTCGTACATAAAGTATAAATTAAGATTTTCTCACTTTATTTAAATTGTATGTGAATTCTAAATGTCTACCAACTTGAATTAAAAAACTATATTTCACAGCTGATATTAAAATAACAATTGTTATATATATTATTAATTATCTTCACATTATTTAAACACAAAGTTTTCGTGTAATGTATTGATGGATTTATGAAAAATATCCTTTTATAAGTGTAAATATATAAAAAAGCTTGGCGTGGTGTTTAGTGTATGTGGTGTTTATTGATAGCTCATTCGTTTAAGTTATTTAGCATTTTTATAAATATTACAATGGTTTCTTATACGAAATTGATTTGTTAAATAAATATGCAGAAAGAAGTTTGTCGTTATTATTAATTCCTAAACTTAAAAAGTCATTATAGAGTAGAATAAATTTCCTTATAAATTCCATTTTTAATCGACTCGTATTTCTAACGTCACATAAAGTTTAAATTACTTATTATTTCGTTTAAATTTAATTTAGGATCCCATGCAATTTACTTAGGTCCTCAGCTATTAAATAGAACGATCGGTTTCTAATTAACTTTGTAATTAAAAATCAATTGTCCGCAAACTGCCAGGCTCATCTCAGCTTGTCAATGACTTCTTTATTAATCGATTCTTTATTAATATTAACTTAGGCTATTATATTTGCTGAAATGTGAAAAATAATCCATTGAATTATTCATAAATTCATCGTCAATGTATTTATGATTGACGAAAATTAAATATGAATAAACCATGGTGTAAGATAATTAGGTGATGAAACGCCTCAATTAGAATGTCTCCAAACTGTTAACGCTAGAGACGCGAAATCGTAAGACAAAGAGAGAGAGTGTGGGGCCACCAGGGCCGCGCGGGCTGCGGCCCGTATCGTCCCTAGTTAATTTCCACTTCATTTTACCAGGTCGAAAAATATACCATTCGATGCAGAAAAATATGTAGAACACGATTGTTGAAAAATTATGTGTCTAAATTGTCGGCTAGTCTGCAAAAAAAAATAAAAACCGAAAATGAAATTGGACGCCGGCACGTTTAACTCGAAACGCAGCTAAAACCGTTCGAGTTATGAAAAAAATTAACATAAACAATTTTATAGAGAACTAAATTTCCTATAAAAAAGTCAGTGGTGGCATTAGTCTATCTTTAATAGTTTTGGTGTGAGGGCGCCTCAAATTCGCGCGCTGATCTTTTGTTAAATTAAACTTATCGTTTTCCAGCGCACAACTTTCAGGCCCACGGTGTAAGAATTGTCTTACACCGTGCTCACGCCTAAAATATTTAAGATAGACATATGCCGTCACTGACTTTTTTATAGGAAATTTAGTTCTCTATAAAATTGTTTATGTTAATTTTTTTCATAACTCGAACGGTTTTAGCAGCGTTTCGAGTTAAACGTGCCGGCGTCCAATTTCATTTTCGGTTTTTATTTTTTTTGCAGACTAGCCGACAATAATTTAGACACATAATTTTTCAACAATCGTGTTCTACATATTTTTCTGCATCGAAAGGTATATTTTTCGACCTGGTAAAATGAAGTGGAAATTAACTAGGGACGATACGGGCCGCAGCCCGCGCGGCCCTGGTGGCCCCATACTCTCTCTCTTTGTCTTACGATTTCGCGTCTCTAGCGTTAACAGTTTGGAGACATTCTAACCATACGATACATTGAGGCGTTTCACCACCTAATTATCTTACACCGTGGAATAAACACATGAAACAAAGTTACAATACATGTTACGCTTGTATTGTGTAATGTAAGTTACAGCCATGTGAACAGCAGATAGCGGTTCATTCTGCAGGCAAATATCAATAAAGAGTGTGATCGAAAATGTAATAGCCAATTTTTTGTATCATTTTCTCAGATACTTTTTATTGAGAGTTATCAATTATTGAATGTTGAATTTAATGGTTCAATAGAAGTACAATATTTTCACCTTTAAGATTCTTAATTAAAGTGCTTTCATCATGTTGTCACATATTAAGCACATGTTATATCAGATCTTTACGTTATACTACATGTATCAATCGGTATATTGAAAAAATATCGGCAAAACCAAATTAATTTTTTTACATTATAAGTATAACAAAAAAAGTGTTTACTTATTGGCTGTCTCTGGAATGACGCACTGAATTGACGACTACTTATATTTTGTATAAAATTCAATTCATTCGAAGAAAAATATGAGTTCAGCATATAAATAATGGATATGTACAATTATTTATTATACAGAGTGTTTGATTTGTCGTTTTATTAGCTATAAGCTATAATTGTTCCACTGATTGGGATATCAATACACTTTAAGAAAATAATAATGTGCTTTCTGTATAGTTTTGCTGTTTTGGGAACAAAATAGGTCGTAGTTTTAAAAAAAGTGTTGGCGTTTTAGTAAAACTAAAATTTGGAGAAAACATACTTAAATGGTTTTTTACAATTCTCTTTCTTTGCTTGATATGCATTGTTTATAAATGACTTTATTTAGGCTTTATTCAAGCATAATAACAAAAACCTATCCAATTTGATATACTCACATTGATGTTTCATCTCACAAATTCATTCATTATGGTCACCAACCATGTACATCTTCTTGGGGACATCGTTTTTTGGTTGGTGACCATAATGAATGAATTTGTGAGATGAAACATCAATGTGAGTATATCAAATTGGATAGGTTTTTGTTATTATGATTGAATAAAGCCTAAATAAAGTCATTTATATACTTAAATGGTATTAAGCACAGCTCATGTAATACATATCCTACCAAAAATAAAAAAGAAAGGCGACGCGCACTACAAGTGGTTTACACTACAAAAGCAATGATCAAAAGGACGAATAAAGGCAGACTTAGGACTATTCGAAAACTTGCAGAAAAATAAAAAACACACTGTATATAGAGCTATTAACTGATTTCAATTAATCACTTTATTAGACAAATGGTTTAAATTTACTGAAACAGTTTCTGCCGGTTTTATTTGTCTGTTCAATTTATTGGAAACATTTAGATGTTCGTGAAGATGGGATTTTACAGCAATATATCACGCAAGGTAGGGATCTGGCTAAATGCATGTTTTATACGTTAGTGCTGCCTTAATTTTATGGTTCCAGAAATATTGAACTCGCACTGTGAATAAAAAATATCCTACAATTTCAGGAAAAGTTAAAGAGCCATTTGTACTTTAATCTAAAATGGTTTCAATGAATTCTGAAAATTTAGAGAAAAGCTACATGAATTTCCTAACGTAGGTACAGTCGCGATCATATTGTCATTAGCACCTTAAAGTTCAATTTTCTTTAACGCGTACCAACCAATTAGGATGGCTATGTTCCGACCACAGCCGAAAGCGTGCCGATTTCCGCTACAAATTGCAAACTCGTGAGATAGCCTAAATGTTTTATTTTGGTACAGACTGCATTTGAAATTTGAAAGTATTGTCTCTGCTAAAATATGATGGAGGTGTTTTGAAATCAAGTCCACGTCACGTCCTCTCCATGAACTACGTAGGTAAATGTGTGAAATTGACCGAAATAATTAAATTAAAATTATTAAAATGGACATAAATCAAACGAAGGAAATTAAATTCGGTTAAGTTACTTCAAAATTATCAAAAAAAAAGACAAATAGTCAGCAAATTAGATTTGTTTATTACTTAACAATAAAAGTAACAAATGAATAAGATCTTAACAAAAAAGTTAAATCAACAATCATTCACACGCAGTGAAGAATATTTACCTATTCTAAAATGAACTTAAACGTGACCAGAGTTTTTTATTATTTAGGCAAGTTTAGACACATTTTAGATTTGTTTGCGAGTAATTGCTCCTTGTTCTATAATATAAAAAATTACACATTAAGCAGCTAGCGGACCACGTATGGGCCTCTGACCGTTATTCATCCCCGCCAGTGGGCGGGGACTTGCCAGTCTGCGAGTCCACCGCATGCGATTTTGTTTGAAAATTGCTAATGACAATATGATCGCGACTGTACAGGGTCATCACGCGAAAATGTCCTTTTTTGAAATAACTCAGCCATTTTTCATGTTAAAACATGATGTAAAGACATTCTGAACTAGTTTTTTCCACAGAATCTAAATTTTCAGTCAAGAAAACAATAACGAATTGCATTTCAGAAATACGACATAATAATTTCTCTTTTAAATAGAACACTCTGTATATTTTGAAATATTTCGATTCTGCTTCTCTTTCTGAATTCAAAAATGTCAACATATCTTATGTTATCTCAAATGGTTTTTTAGATATTTAGATTTGATGATATTAAAATCTGATATATAAATCTGACGATATTAAAATAACGTGACCGATTTTGTTAAATAAATTTTGAAAACAAAGAAAACATTGACCATAATGAGAAAATGATCTCTGAGAAACATAGAATGTTGATTTCATACATTTATTAACAAAGAATATATTAATAAACATTAAAAAAATAAAAAAATATTAACAAAGAATTAACAATGTTAAATATTACAAGGTTAAATATAATAAATAATTTTAGATACCTACATTAATGCATATATTCAATTTAGTAATTGCTCAATATGTCTACCTCTATTTTCATAACAAAGTCTAAACCGCCGTCGATAAATCACCTAAACAATCACAATTATATAATCAGGAATTCTCTAAACAATTTAAAACGGCGGTATAGACTTTGTTATGAAAATTGAGCAATTACTAAATTTAATAAATGCATTAATGTATCTAAAATTATTTATTATATTTAACCTTGTAATATTTAACATTGTTAATTCTTTGTTAATATTTTTTTATTTTTTTAATGTTTGTTAATATTTTTTCTGTTAAATAAATGTATGAAATCAACATTCTATGCTTCTCAGAGATAATTTTCTCATTATGGTTAATGTTTTTCTTTGTTTTCAACATTTTCTTAACAAAATCGGTCACGTTATTTTAATATCGTCAGATTTATATATCAGATTTTAATATCATCAAATCTAAATATCTCAAAAACCATTTGAGATAACATGAGATATGTTGACATTTTTGAATTCAGAAAGAGAAGCAGAATCGAAATATTTCAAAATATACAGTGTTCTATTTAAAAGAGAAAGTATTATGTCGTATTTCTGAAATGCGATTCGTTATTGTTTTTTGGACCGAAAATTTAGATTCTGTGGAAAAAACTAGTTCAGAATGTCTTTACATCTATGTCATAACATGAAAAATGGCTGAGTTATTTCAAAAAAGGACATTTTCGCGTGATGACCCTGTACATTAGGTAAGTACGTCAGAGAAATATATAATTAGAAAACCTTTAATATTATGTACTATAAATATGTACACTTTTAATAAATAATACGTACTTTGTAGGAATAATAAGTTATTCTTTATGTTAGTTTCTGTCATAAATTATATCAATATTTCGTGTCTTAGCGGCTCGTTTCATATGATTGATTAGGATAAGCGTGGCGGTCCGTATAAAACTTGAAGAAATGCCCGGGTATACGTCAAAACTAAAAACTAATATCCTACGCAGAATAGAATGATACTGATATATTAGATTGTGAATGACCTAAGCAGAAACATGTGCATTTAAATTCATCTAGAAACAATATATTAATAAGAAAATTATTTTATTTTTCTTAAAATTACTGAGAAATAAAAAAATTGCCTATACACTGTGGTTCAAATTAAATTAACAACTTTTTTGAAGTTTTATTATTTTGTAACGAAGTGATTTTAGGATAGCTAAGTCTCTCTGCACTTGGTATTATTAGATTGCATTATTTAAGGTATTTCTAAGGCAGGCAAATTTACTTAATATAAATTTAAGTTATATTTGAGCTTTAGAATCACGATTACATGAACACCGCTCGAACTAGCAAATAATAAGTAATCGAATAACGTTCTCGCGGTCAGTGAAGCGTTCACTCCAATTCATAAACGCACGAAGGAACCGCTGTTTCCCACTAAGCGCTGGTAAAGTCATATGCTCAAGATCCCTATAAAAAAAAAATTAGGGCCAAAAAGAGTAGTCAGTAAATCAAAACATTCACCGGCAATTCTTCAAAGTATTTAGCTGTTATGGAATACAGTAGCGGCAGCTTTTTTTACCATATAATCCTATATAATTGAAAAAAATATATCAAGTTTTATCCGCCTACCAGAGATGAAAACCACAACTAGTTCCCCCTGAGTTTACTGACTACTCTTTTTGGCCCTACTATAGACAGCGAAATCGAAATTTTAGTTAGCAATCCGCTTTTACACCGTTCAGCACGCAATCACCAGAACTCCAGAAAGTAAGTAACTTAGAATGATTTCTGTTGTATTAGTATACAGGCTGAATTTTTACAAGGTAACAAATTTATCGCCTTGATCCACTGCACATTTCTCCCACTTTGCACCGTTTAGAAATCTAGTAACTTGGAGCACAGAATAGATTGGGATATTAAGTTTGCTTCTAGCTATCGGTTCGACCAGTCCAGCCCTAGTAAGTCAAACCGCACCGTCTACCAGTAAGTAAGTAAAATAAGTTCCGTTATTGTACCGGCATGCATAGGTGATTGCAATTTCACAACGACGAATTTCCTGCATCGATCTACTGCACATTCCCCACTCTGTACCGGTTATTAATTTCGCGAGCTGGAGTGTGAAAACCAGGACAGAAGAGTAGAATTCAGTTTGCTTCTAGTAGTCCGCTCGACCATTCCAGCTTAGTAAATAAACCGTCTACCAGCTTGAGAAAGTAAAATCCTGCGCTTTGCCTGCTGTACGCTTAACCGTATTATTGCTTCCTTGCTGCCTTGTATTACTGCTTGTCGTCTTACTGCTTTCAACCGTAGTTGTCTTGCATTCCGACAATATTCATTGTTTCTAACAATTCATTTTCCCCAACTCTTGGTATGAGCTGTAAATTAATTTATTTATTTATTTATTTATTTTTTTTTTCAATGGCATTAGGACATAATCCATACAGCCAGGCACCATGTTACTATGTCTATTATTGCTCTAATTAATTGATTGCACATACTTCTTAATTCCCTACGTCACCTAAACAAAATTTTTTAAACAAAACGTTTATAATCAAAGAATTCCACAGGAAAGTACAGGGACACTCGCTTCTCGCCCAGGGGTCTGTCAAGGCATTTGATTTTTTTACACACACAAAGATTGGACCACGATTTGGTATAGGTAAAATCAACAGAGGGATGAATTTAGACATAGGTAGCGAGAACTAACCTGCCCTACTATATTAAATTTTTATTCTGGTTTTCTTTATAAAGTTTATCAAACAATTAATTATATTTTCATTATTCAGAAATAGTACATATGCTAAATTGAATGGCGACTCTATTTTTAATTTTATTATGTTGTTGTAAAGTTCATTGCTTTCAAAGGTATGTTTACTGCACTCAAAAAATAAATGTTCTAAATCTGCTTCAGTATTACAGTGTTCGCAAGTGCTACTTGTTAATATACCTATTCTATGTAAATGAGATGGATAGCATCCGTGTCCAAATTTTAATCTAGATATAATAGTGCTGTATTTTCTGGGTATGTCGTAATTATAATACCAGGGTTTATCTGGTATATTAGGTTGTATACGCGTGTATCTAGTTGGTTTGGTATGACAGTATTCGTTATATAGGTATGTCCATTGTTTTCTTATCGTCGAGGTTTTTTTATCATTTATGCAGTCCGATAGACATAATCCTTCTATATTTTCACCAGTATGGATACTTTCTTTAGCCAGTTTGTCCACCTGCTCGTTGTGTCTTATTCCAACATGTGCTTTCACCCATACAATTTGTACTATGACATCATTTGAATTGAGGTTATACAACCGGTGTTTAATTGTCAAAATATGTGGGTGTATTTTTTTTAGATTATTTGGATCATGTGTTTTTTTTATTGCTTGCAGGACAGATAGGGAGTCACTTAAGATTATTACTTTTTTGAGGTTATTGTTTTGTACATATTCTAAGGCCTTAGATATGGCCAAAGCTTCAGCTGTAAAGATCGACGAGTCATGGGGTAGACTATATTTGGCTTCTTTTTTTTGTGCTGGTTCAAAAAAGGCGCTGCCAACTCCTGCATCTGTTTTTGATGCGTCTGTATAAATATGTAAATAGTTGTCATATCTGTTTAGTATATTATTTAATATGTTGTTATTAACTGACGGTATCTCACTGTAGCTAGGGATTATGATAGGGATTTGAGTAATAAGTTTAAGATAATCAATATTTACTTCGTGGTGTGAGTTTTCTATTCTTTAAAAATATGCATTACATTCTCTATATCCTACGCAAAGGGGAGGAGAGTTTTTATGACACCAGTATTTTTCTGTTAGATCTGAAATATTTAAATTATGTATTTTGTCGAGAACCAAGGTATTTTTTATTTTGAGGTTTAGGATCATTTTTTCTGACAGATATTGCCTTCTTAGTGATAGGGGTGGTTCTCCTGCTTCGACTCTTAGTGGTTCAATAGGTGTGCTTGTCATGGCTCCAATGCACAAACGTAGTGCTTTGTTTTGGAGAACATCAATTTTTTTTAAGCGTGTATCACAAGCAGAACCATAGAATATGCTACCATAATCTATAATAGAGCGTATATAAGCTCTGTAAAAAAGTATGGCAATTTGTGGTTGAGGACCCCACCACGTCTTTGTAAAAATTTTTAAATAATTTATCCCCTTATTACATTTTATAATAATTTGCTCGATATAGGGGTTCCAGGTTAATTTTTTATCTAGTGTTATTCCCAAATAATTTACTACATTTCTAAATGGGAAAGTCAACCTCCCAAGCTTAATGTTTTCTATGTTTGGAGTGTTATGTCTGGTAAACACAGTTACGGTATTTCATATTTTATTAAGATTTTTTTGAGAATACCTAAGTCAACTGAATCGTATGCTCCTTGTATGTCTAAAAACAGTGTGCCCATGTACTCATTTGCAGTGAAACAGGACTGAATGTCCGTTACGATATGTGCTAGGGCGTCTGTCGTGCTGAAATTTTTTTTATAACCATACTGGTTAAGAGGTAGTGCAAGTGTACCTTTGAGCCACCATTCTAACCTGTTCTTAATTAATCTTTCAAAAGTCTTCAAAATACATGATAGTAATGAAATGGGGCGATAGGATTCTACAAGATTTGGATCTTTATTTGCCTTATGAATTGGAACTACGACAACTTTTTTCCAAGCTTCTATTTCCATTCCACGAACCCATATATCATTGTATATTTCAAGGAGAAATGTTTTTGCATTGTTAGATAGATTGAGAAGCATGGGGTATCTTATTTCATCAAACCCTGGACTGGTGTTGGTAGATTTTTTTAGTACAAATTCTAATTCTATAAGGGTGAAGGGTTTAGTTAAAAAATTATTATTTTCGGGCAACACATTATTATTTTCATTTTTAATTTCTATATTTACAGATGGAGGTGCAATTTTGGTTATAAATTGTTCTACCCAGTTGGTATTGCTAAGTTTGGTGGTATTATTTACTGGTATTCTTTTCATTTTCCTAGCTTGTTTCCAAAGATCACTATAGGGTGTCGATTTATTGAGTTTCGAACACCATTCGCGCCAATTTTGCTGTGCTTTATTTTTGAATAAACGTTTGGTTCTGGCCATCTCCTCCTTGCATTTTAAATAATTATCCATATTTCCCATACGTTTATATGTGCTTAATGCTGTTTTACGTCGCTCAATCGCACTATCACATTCTGCATCCCACCAGGGAGGGAGGTGGTGGACGTATCTTGACTTTAAAAGGTTTTTTAATAGGTATAGACGCTTGAGCTGCATTATTTATACCATCAATTAAATAAGAATATTTTTCCTCTGTGCTTGAAAAATGTGGTAAATTACAAAAGGATTCATTTATTACGTGCTCATAGAGAGTCCAGTTTGCCTTATTAATATTCCATTTATTTTTGGGGTATATCACGTCTTGAACGCTGTATGTCTGATTTGTTTCTATTACTATTGGTAAATGATCAGAACCTAAAGTATCTTCAGTGATAGACCAAGTTAATTCAGTAGCTATGTCTGGTGAGCTAAAGGTTAAGTCTACAGCAGAGTTTTGTTCATTCGGTTTGGTAAGTCTGGTCGAGGAACCGTTATTTAAAAGTACTAAGTCTAATTGATCCATTATGTGCAATATTTGTTCTCCATACTGGTCATTGTTGTCTGAACCCCACATGCCATTATGGGCGTTAAAGTCCCCCCCAATGATTAGTGGATTGTTTAAGTTTTGAAATATGTGCAACCAATCTGAATTTTTAGTTTTAAACTTTGGAGGTCTATACACAGAGAGCAGAGAGAGTAGATCATCGTTATATGATACCTGAATTCCACATACTAAAATTTCAGTATTAAAATTGTTTACAAAATTAATTTCTTTAAAACCCAATGATTTATTTATTAATATTCCCACTCCTGTCCTACCATCTTGCCTATCTTTCCTTACAAGGTTATTTCCTTTATAATTATATACAGTGCCCGGATTAAACCAGGTTTCACTGATTAACGCTATATCTATTTTATTATCATTTAAAAATTTTAACATGCTATTTTTATTTGATGCAGCGGAATGTGCATTCCACTGCATAATTTTAATTTGTTTTTGCAAAGGATTGAATGTTATGACTTTCAGTTTCTATATGTTCTAGTATTGAGGATATTTCTGATTTTAAAGTTTGTTCATTGATATCTTTTATTTCATATATAGATTTATAATTGTTTACAAGATTTTGAACAAATCTTGAAAAAGTTTCTACAATTTTGTTTTTACTGGTTTCTAGTTTCTCTGGTCGATTCGGATTCGGTGGTAAAGGGGTAGTAGGTCCCATAACAAAAGGAAACATGGGGGGATGATTAACTACTGGTGATAAAATTTTTCTTTTTTTATTTGGTTGTGATTGATGTTGTATTTGTTTACCTTTTTGTTGCTGTGTATATAATCTTGAGGTGGAGGGTTGTGACAGAGTTGTTACTTGTTGGTTGTGTCCATTGTTATCATAGATACTAGGAAATTCATTTTTATCTGCTATATTTAAAATATCGAATCTATTACTTGTTTTTACAACGTTAGAGTAAGTAGTTTGAAGGCTTTTTTGTGCCTCCAAAAAAGTTAAGTTAAATGAGGCCATCTGTTTTTTAATTTGTTGTTGTGTTTCAAAATTAGGGCATTGCTTAGATGTAAACCTGTGTGCATCCGTTCTACAGTAAATACAAAAGGAGTCTTCTGGGTCCCTGCAGTTATGTTCATCGTTTTTTTGTTTGCTACAATTTGTACACAATGTGTGAGTACTGCGACACTGTAATGCCACATGTCCGTATCTCAAACATTTATAACACTGTACTACTCTTTGAATATAAGGTTCTACGGAACACTGTACACTATTTATTACTATATGTGATGGTAACACATTACCCTCGAAAGTTAATAATATTGTCTGCCTTGGTACAAAGGCAGCCTCTCCATCTATTAGTATTTTGCGTTTAAATCTTTTAACTTCAAGAATTTTTTTTGAAGACATGATATTCTCCAGCAAGTAATTTTCATCAAAAATTGTATCTACATGTTTAACTACAGCTTTTCTGGATAATAAATTATTAGGTATATAGGCTTTAAGTTGTTCGTTTTTTAAGGAGGGATTAGTGACTAAATTGTTTGCATCTTTAGGACTTTTTAAAGTAACTTTAATACGATTTTTTCCTACCTTTTCTATATTGGTTATGTTAGCAATATTTAATTTTTTGTGTAAGATATGTCCTACATACATAGGATGTAACCGTCCTATATTTTGTTCGTTTACCTTTTCAATAAAGACGTATATTTTATCTGTGCAATAAGAAGTTAAATTTAAATTAAAAACCTTACTTTCATTTGCTTCTTTTTGTGTGATATTAAGTCTTACCACCGCTTCATCAGAGCGGCCATCTGCTACTCGATTATTGTCAATGCTGCTGGTTGTATGTCCTTCGCTTATATCCATGTCGTTGCCATTGCGGTCCGCACTCACTTCTGAGGTTAGATCTATTGACACATTGTTTAAATAATTTTTATTTGTCCCTCCACCCTTGTCGGGTGGTTCGCCCATCGTTGGTTAATAATATTAAGAGTTTTATAACTATGTAATCTGTTTTTCTTTTCCTCTGTAGCTTTTCAGAGTTTAAACTAATTTTTGTACGCACTCGACACTCGCTTTCGTATATAAACACGGTCACGGGTGAACTGAATTAATTTATTTGAAAAACAAAATGTCTTTGACTGTTTTGTTATAACATAACTTGGCTTGTATATACGCTCTCTTCATGCAATTTGCGTCAATAGACGTGATATAAAAGATACGATTGTATGTATACATTGTCAGTTTTGATGGCAGTTGATTTCAGCTTTAGAAAAAGAACAGTTTGTTTCTTTATTGGTACATAAAGGAACAAAAGAAACCCCTTATCAAATTTCTCATGTGAAGAAGTGGCAAAAATTGTTTATAGTTTGAGTATGATGCACAGCTATAGAAGGTACAGCGGCTGGGTTTCTAAACCATGGTTCTATACAAAAAATTAATAATAAAAGAAAAGTTAATACAATTTTTAGTTCTACGTTACTGCGCATTCTCTGATGCCTTAAACGTGTCGAGTTAAAGAAAAAGGTGAACTATTTTAGTCAGGCGATCCATTTGTCTATATAAGATCTGGTACACAAGCACTTATTTAAAAGGTTGGATTGTCCAAACTAAAACTCATATACTACTACCTTTCTTAAGAATCATACGGTATGTTGGTCCCAGTCACTATAATACAATTTCAGTGACAATCAGAAAATATTGGAAAACAGTATTTCTGCTACCGAATATATTACTAATCACATTGTTACTGATAATGGCTTTTATTGTTGTTCTTTTCATAACTGTATAAAAATTAAAACAAGACATTACTGTCTTGTTAATACTATTATATTAGACAGGTAGACTAGTTAGGAAAAGTTAAACTTTTCGTAACTGGTGAGGAAAAGTTCATTACATCACTAGTTAAGAAAAATAAAGAACTCTCAAAAAGAAATAGAAACAATATAATATATTCAAAACATTATACATTAATCAATATAATTTTTGATATCGCGGTATAACTGTATACTCAGCAATCGTTATATTTACTTAATTATCATGTGCGACTGCAATATTTATGTAATAGTATTTTAAATAACAAGTTTTGAAAACGAATCTTTTCACACGAGTGAGACTGTTTGGTGGGACGAGCCAAAGGCGAGGCCCACAAGTCGAATGAGTGTGAAAAGATGTTTTCAAACGTGTTGTTTACAATATTCTTTCTACGATTGGAAAAAAAATCAAACAATTTGGTAGATATTTTTATTTAACAAAACCGAGAACAATACCAATTACATTAAAAATTAAAATTACAAGTCGGTTACTATGAAACTGAATAAGCCTAGCCTACCTAGAAAAATACAAATAATAGATATCCGTTCTGTTTTTGACAGGACTGTGTCAAAAACATGACAGTGCTGTGATTATTGCACACATCATGTGAAAAATGAAGTTTCGGGTCGTGGTTGCTTTGGGTTTTTTATAATTTTCGAGGGCAGTCGTAGAAAAAATATTTTTTTAAGCTCAGTAAAATAAACCAAGCACGTCAAATATTTAATTTTCCTTCACGTTCGTCATAAAAATTGTATTAATGATATTGTTCAATTACGACCATGACTAAAAGCTTCACCTCATACATATTTAAATGCATTATCTCAAAGGGTTCTTAAATTATCCCGATAATTGATAGAGCGACAGAAATTATTTTCCAGATTCATATTTGTATGTATTTGTTGTCACTTACCAAATCATAAATTCATAAAATAAAGCACCCGGTAACATTTTCCATTATTTTCTTAATTATGAAGGAAAATAAGGACTTTATAACCTGATGCTAAAACTTAATATTACTCCTACATCATACGATAGTCGACTTACATTGAGTTATTTCAAATTCTGATCTCAAAGAAATGTGAAAACTAAAACTAAATCTCGAAATCTTTTTAGATTTTTAGTGTATTTTTAGGATATAGTCATTAGATTATTTCAAAGAGCATTGAAATATAATATATTAATGTAAACCAATGCAGTCCAGTCTGAAGACACATTGAGATATTTATAAGTTAAAGTGGTGGTCACATTTACATTGTCTGTAACTTTTATGTTCCAAGGAAATCAACAAGAAAGGCAAATGGGTTTACGATAATCAAGTACTTCAAGCGTGAGAGACAAAGGAACTAACGCTATTCAAGAATTCGACACTTAAAGACAAAAGGACTTACAATTTAACGAAATGAATTTTAGCACTGTAATATTGTTAGTTTTAATTAAAATATAATTTTAAATGTATAAAACAGGCAGGTAAAATTTAACTAATATTAATTTACTTCATATTAAGCCTTCTGAACCGCGTGTCTTTTCCGTTCATACATTTTTAAATTATGCCGCGACGAATGCAATAATCCCGGTGTTGATCCGATCACTCCTTATGCAAGAAAATGCATGGACTGCAGTGAGCTTGCAGTGCCAGCCTACAGTACGCCAACATAGGTATAAGGCGCTTGAAGTCAGCTTTGCGTTCAGAGCGCAAGATTAAGTAGGGATATGCGTCATCAAGCGGCTATAAAACTAACAAACCCGCCGTTTAAAAAGCAGTTGAGCGTTGAGCTGATGCTCCATGCCAACCAGACCTCCAGACCGAACCGAAGTCCGCACCGAAGCGCCCGCCAAGAGAGAGCTCTGACGTCAGCAAAAGAGTAAGGAAATTTTTCTAAGTTAATATAATATATTTGACCTGTGATTTATTTTCAATCATTTTATATTCCGTGTATGTTCGAATCGTGTAAATTCTAAGTCGCGCTGTACGTTTTGCTGGCTTAAGACTAAGTCAGTACAACGTCACGAAGTAGTTTGTCCGGCCCAAGAGCAACTTGTGCTCTCGCGTGATACGTCTTGATAACCTGCCGGTTTACTTGGAACCGCTTACTGACAGTAATTATCCGGACGGCGTCGACACTTGTCTGGCTTAAGTAGTAAAACGGATTATTAAATTACGCGTGCAATTCAACGACGTTTTGGTGGCCTGCCGATTTACGTGGAACGGTCTACTGGCACTGTCATCAGAGCGTCGCCGCAATTTTGACCTGAAAAATCCATTTCTTAAATATTGCGTATACCTAGGCATTTTGGTGGCCTGCTAATTTAAGTGGAACCGTTCAATAGCACTGTCATCAGGGAGTCGCCGCTTTAATTAGAATATTTTAGTAGTTTTATGAATACGCGTTTCCCACCTCAAGGTGTAGCCAGTCAAGTTTTATCCGTTTATTCCGTTTTGTAGTTATTTTTATTTTTACCAATTAAATTTGTCTTAAAAATAATCTGCCGAACGCCGTTCGAACATATATGTTTTGCCTGTAAATTATATTGTCCTGTCTGGTCAAATATAGATTGCCAACCGAGCTTTTGCTAGTAACCAGTTTGTAGATAGAGCTTTTTACCTGCCGCATGTTTTCCACTTAATCGCTTTACCGTAGATTTGCTTACTCGCTCCCACCGTATTATGTGCTTGCTGTTTTTCCGCTTTATAACCGTAGTTTGCCGCTTTTTAGTCTTGCCTAGCCTGCCTGCTTTAAGTTTTGCTGTAAATATTTGTGTTTATATTTGTGCTTTATTTTTTTTACCGTAATTATATTAAATTAATTGTAATAAATCTTGAATAAAGCTTGTTCTGTTTATAATCCGAAATTCTGAGTTTTCTTTATAGGTTAATTAGACCCCTGGTTTAACCGTGTCTTCACTGCAACTACCTGAAGCCTCTATTATCCTGCTAATAGAGTAAAGTGGTGTTTCTACACTCTAAAACAGAAACTGGCGCCTGAGACACCGTCCTAAAAAGCACCGCCGCCCCTCAGGCGTCACAGTAACCTTCTCCGAACTTCTGCCATAACGAAGGAAGGTTACAATTGGGCATCTTGAAAGGATTAAAATATCTTAACAAACATTGAGTTTAGGTTGCTCGTGCTTTGAATCATTCTAGTATAAAATTTGAGGTTCTTCTAATCTGACATCAAAAACACCCTATCCCTTCAAAACAGCTTATCCTAAAATAAATATTACTGTTTCCATAGGCCACCAATTTTGACATCCTTAAATTTTTTTATTTGAGTACAATAAATACAATTTTCGAAACAAATAAAACATGATTGATCAATGATCAAGTCGAGGAGCAAGTGTAGTTGGCTCTCACCAAAAAGTTCTGGAATTGATTGCGGGTTGTGGCAGTCAAATTAACTATGAAAGAGATTACTTGCACTATACACGAATATTGGTTGTGTATCCGTTGCCTCTAAATATGCACACGTATTAAACATTGTTGTAACTAAAATGTGTTACAGCAGCTAGTGATCAAGACTCGTAGATATGTTCCATATTACGTTTTCATATCAGTATAAGAATATGTAGTTTAATTTATTTCTTATAGGTTTTTTCTAAAAATAGCTTTTATGGCGTGCTTATGACTTGTTTTAGCGGTTAAAGCTGAGTGTAAATTAGAGTTTTCCTATCTATATAATATGATAAAAGTGTACTGTCACGCAATAAAACCATATCCAGCTTTTATATAAGATCTATAGATTTGTTATACCTACCTAGTATAAGTATAAAAATATATGTTTTATGAATTACTACATGTAATAACCATAAACTTAATATTTAACTTTAAACTTACAAAAATTGATACAAATTAAAATAGTATAATTACTATTTATGTCCTTTCCTCTAATATCTTAAGCAGATTTCATTACAAAATTGAACCTGATTTGATTTTAACCACGAAATGAACACAATGTATGCTTCAATAAATATAAGACATAGTGCATTCATGAAGACACTTTATATTCCAATATCATGGTTAGTCCCATCGAACACTTGTCGTGTTGCGACGACCATCAAAAATGGTAACTTCATATTATAATACATGGGATCGGGTGATTCCACATTTTGAGAGTATTCTCAAGCCCTTTACGTTAATATAAAAATTTCAAAATTAGGTTGGCTAACGACAATGTTACAAGTTTTAGATAAATTATATTTAAGTAACAAGTAGACGTTTACATTCGAACATGGAACCACAGATGCATCTACCTTCACTGGGCATATAAATAAATTCGTTGTCTACTAGAACTTTTTTTATTGAAAGAAAGCTTTAGATGTCATAACCAACAGTGTCCCATAAGATGCATTTGGTTAATTGAATGATCAGCATGTTTACTGGATTTATCGGCACTAGACTACTTTGTAGGAAGTCTGATAAATGTCGTTTACAGAACAGTCGAGATTTTTGCAGGATTTAACAGAAGTGACGAATTTCAATATGCCAAGGAGTAAATGATGGTCAGTTTGAACAACTATTTTTATTAAATAATGAACTACGTCTCAGACACCACTGAGGTAAGAACGATGCACTTTTCATAGAAATGTTCCATTTTTTATGCCTGCTTTTATTGCATGCGAGTATCACTTCGTTCCAAAGCAACTAGGCGGTGACTTTATAGACGCACTGTAATAGAACAATAACGATGTTTTTTCTATGACGTGATCTCCTATCTGATAGCTATTCTGATGTTTCATACAGGTTTAATCTGGACTCTTCTTTCTTTGTGTGTGCTCGGGATATAATTTTAAATTCTATGAGTATGTGTACGCTGTACAAGATATACAGAGGCAGATTATAGAGATAGAGACATTAATAATATAGAGTTTAACAGCTATGGCTGATCATAAAGTGTAATGAAAACGTTAAAATTTGTTAATATCGTTTTATGTCATTTCGATCTACAATGTATCGTTTATTATTCAGGCTGATTATGTAATAAAAAAAAGTGCCCTAACTGATGCATAACATATTTATTTCTTGACAACAATAATCAATATCGAGTTGTACAAACATGAGAATGCCATGTAAAATTTCGGTACTTTATTATAAGTTTAGGGGATGTTTACTAAGAAAACTAATGTGGCTGACATTCATGTATACCCACGAAAAGAAAGACACACACAGGAAGGCAGCCAAGAAAACTAATTAACTTTCGTAGAGTTAAACGACGCAATTAGCACAAAGTTAATCGTTGTACATGGATATTCCTCAGGGTGATTTTCTTGGAGTAAAAGATGGAGGATAAAGTTCACCAGAATAAAATAAGTAAAAAACCCAGTAAAAAACTAAGGTCGCTGATGGAAATGGAAATGAAATGATATTCTAAACTAATATGAATCTGGACATTATATATACTAAATGTCATTGTTCTATACAAATCTAATAATGTCCAGAAAAAATTATGATACGTCAAATAGTGGGTCGTGGACAATAAAAACAGCAATTATTCTAAGCTGCAGTTTCGCGAGTTTTTTTCGCTTCTTCAGAGCTACAAAATAATAACACAATTAATTAAAAAACACACACCACAGAAATTAGACAACCCCCAAATCCAAAGCCAAAGGCTGCCCGGAAGGGGGCTACACATTTTATATTTTTATTTTATTTTATAACATTCATATCCTTTCGTATTTGCATACATACCTAAGAAATAAATAACTGTACAATTATTATGTACATCAAAAAGAGAAACAAAAGGATATCACTACACATTTTAAGAAATTGTGCTGGTACATTAAAAAGATAGACCAATTGTGAAGGATAAAAGTAGGAGACACATAATATAGTATATTATGTAAAATTATTGACTTATTATTATTGTTCTATTTTGTCAACGTGGATTATTACTTTTTGGTAAGACTAGATCTCATTATTTTGTATGATATAATTTGGTTGCTTTGTTTAAACAAATACCCCGATGAAACAATGATTGCAATGAAACTGATAATATAAGAGCAAAGTTATTTTAATTAGCTTAAATTAATTGCAATCACTTACTGAGTTGAGCTATTTATGTGCAGTATCTAATTTCTAGTTTGTGATGATGAATTAGTATTTCGAATATGTCAAGTATTAAGTATCGGTATACTGTGAGTACATAGTTGTAAACAGAATGAAGATTTCAACGTAAAGAATATATTCTTGTCATCATTAGAGAGCAGATCAGGCAATAACCTGGGTCAGCTCAATATCCATTGCCCTTTCCAATAATCGCGAATTTCATAACGTTTAAGATTAAATAGCAGCTAAGGAGTCCTAAACAATCCATTAATATCATTGACGTATTTGTTCGTGGGTGTAATGCTAGCACAAATAGATTCATATAATAATTAGGAAAAATTAGGGCAAACATATATTATCAAACTAATTACAATCTGGTTTTTAATTTTTATTGACCACGTCAACGATCATGCCCTTTTTTAACGTAATTTTGAGTTCAAGATGATAGTATTGTGCCTCTTTTTTAGTACAGTGTTTAACCTTAACTGAAAGAACTTGTCCACGAGATAAAGTTTTTACTCTCCATCCTGAAACCATGAAATGAAACCTAATGATGTTCAGATTATTAACCGAACAAATTGAGGTTTTCTTCAGGACAATTTGGCTCACATTATTCCATCATGTCGTTTGTAACTCTTTTGCTTTAATTGGACTGGTTTGACTTTTGTGTAACTACCTATTATACTGGAATATGCTCACCGAATAATAATTTTCTAGAAATCTTCAGCCAGCTATCGCTGAGTTTATAGAGATTCTCCTGAAATATATAAATATTATCTCGGTTGTGATTTGACCTCTGCAGCATTTTAAAACGAAGTGGTTATATCGGTTTGATTCACTATAATTCGCCCAACTTTGTCTTTTTGTCCGTCGAAAACAAGTTTCTTCGATCAAGGTAAAGTACGACCTTTTACGTGTTTTGTTAGATTGTCTTATCACAAATAAATTGCCATTTTCACACGTCTTTTAATATCGCTAATAGTCAGCTTTACGTTAAAATTGAATATGAATAGTTTGTCACTGAATTAATAATTCAATAAAATTTCCTATTAAATTTTTAAGTTTATATTTCATGCCATTTTACATTAATTTTTAAAGCAATTTTAATGGCTAAAATTATTTATCACGCCTTCATATATTAATTAAACGATCGCTCTTGATACTCATATTAGCCGACGACTTAATGAGTTATTTTTCAGACAAATTTTCAATGCATAAAAATCATTTTGATTTGAGAAATTTGTTCTTCTCAAAAATTAATATTTAAGGGTTCCTAAGATTTTATCCTCTTTGTATGGGTCAAGAGACTTTTTCCTGGTCAATAACTTCTTAGGTTTGGAATTGGACACATTAATTTTTTATGTAAAACTTTCAATAAAACATTTTCTTTTGTTTTTTCCTAAAATGTCACTAGGGATAATTAATGAAGTCCTATCTGCAAGTTACTCTTATTTAAAGAACAAAATTATTATGAAATGAAATCATCTGAGTTGAAAAAACTACACCCAATCAATTATTATGGAAATATACAAAAAAATACACAAAGTATATTATTAATATTTGTTTTAAATGAGCTCCTCATTTTTACTTTGAACGAGACCCTTTAACGAGACTTTATTTCTACTCAAAATTAGATGGTTAACAGTATTTTATTTGTTAATTGGAATAAGAAATGGAACACATGTTATTTAAGTGCTTCTTTAAACAGTAAATAAGTTTTAAAAAAAGTAAAAATTATATATACAGTGTGACCTATTTTTGTGCGGATCACTCTATAAAATCTTTATTTTATTGTGCTATTTTAACCGGATTTTTAAAAAATAGTAGAGCTTGACGAACTGTATTCTTGGAACAGAAAGAGTCACATTCCTACAAAATCCACGTCAGTTTTAAGAAGTAAAATTTTGAGAATTCATATTAGCGATTTTTTACGAAAAATCTGTGCACGCCATTGGATTCCCTATCCGTCAAAATGGGAATGTACAAAATTTTATCAAAATGGTGGATTGGTAGAAGTGGCAAGGATTTAGTAGTTTTTTTAACGGATTTTTTAAATATTACTTCTAATACTGACGTAGTAATCATTGGATTTTGTAGGATTGTGGCGCTTTTTGCTCCAGTAATACAGTTCATCAAGTTCTACTATTTTAAAAGAAATCCGGTTGAAATCCCCCAATAAATAAATATTTTATAGAATGACCCGCAAACAAATGGGTCACACTGTATATAAAGCTTATTTTAATCGGTTATTTGCTTAATATGACTGATGGTCGAGATGGTAGTGTACCTGCCTCTCACCCAAAAGTCCCGGGTTCGATTCCCGGCCGTGGCAATGGAAAAATACTGTGAGAGGGATTTTTCCATTATACACGGATATTGGATGTGTGTCCCTTGTCTTTAAATGTGTAGCCCCCTCCCGCACAAGGCTCCTAGAGTCTTCTGGGATAAAGGGGGTCGTAATTACATGTGGTGTATTATTTATTTATTATTTATGTGACATTTGGAAATAGATAATAATTACTTCTCAAGCCACCGAAGTAACCCATGGAGAATTCTAGGATTTTGAGTTAGGTAAGAGGGACGAAGCTCTACAGTCTATTGCGGAGTCCGACCAACATAATAATATAGGATATCAACAATTTCCCATTCATCTAATTCCGAAGCAAATCACAAATACATTTCTAATTTGCCTCGGGATGAACTCAAACCATTGACCTTCGCAATCAAGTATTTTTTTGATAATATGATAAATATACTAAGGTGAAAACGTAAAATGAAAATGTCGATTTTGCGTGCTATCGCTTTGAATGGAGATTCGAATACACTGTGCTATTTGACTATGTGCAGAACTGCTCGGATTGATTCACGGCCTGAATATTAATTACATCTTATCAATGTTCTAACCAGATTATTTGTATTATTTGTGGGATTATTCTAGATGGGATAATTCCAAAATACTTTACCAAACTTCGGGATGCAAATAGATGCAAAATAGGATTATAAGACATATATGGTTGAGTTGAGTAGCTTAGGCTAGACTCCGCCTGAAATAAAGTCATATTATTATTATTATTATTATTGTCATTATTATTATTATTATTATATGGCGTATCATTTTACTCGATTAATTTGTTTATGATATAATATAATTGATAAAATCAATATTTAGCTTCAAATTTATTTGTAATTTCTGCACAATTAATTCAGATAAAGGACATACCAGTTCAGCTGTTGGCAAAAAATTAGCTTTCAGAATTTGCAAACTAATTAATAAAGGATTAGTCTTTAAATAGACATTACACTTCAAATTTAGATTAAATTCATCATTTTGCTGTTTTAGTCATTTAGGTACATTGAACAGTTTAAGTTAGTTTTGACCTTAGTATTGTTTATCACAATGTACGTAGTATGTATACCTAATGAAAACAATCTAATTTTCCAAAGAGGGTTTCTATTTACTTTCACTCTCACACATTCAGCTGATTCCTACTTGTTAGCATTATATATGTAACTAAACAGCTTTACATGTAAGTATACACAGAGTATTATTGTTATTATTTTTAGTTTAGATTTGCATCAATAAAACGTCACCTCCGTTCTAGTCATGAAGCCAACTGAAATATTTTACGTTTATCGAGAGAAAATGTTAACAAAACTTGTGCGCTCTTTGCTGAAACGGACGAGAAACGTAGAAATTGATATATTATTATAGTTCACATTTATGTTACACTCAGTGAGTTTCTCCTTGTTTCGAATTTATACAAAATAGCAGTCATTTGTATCCATCTGTTTCTTAGGTGCATTGCACCGTGTTCTCTTTACAATATATTTCATGGACAAATACAAATCATATCGGTCTGATATTAAACGTGTACAAAAAAATTATTGATTGTTCGTGAAATGCCCACCACTAAAGAATAACAAACAAATTAAACCTCTTTCAACTTACTAACTACTCAGATCAGACTAAACCTCTAATGACATATATGTATTATTTATATTAGGTATTCTAGAAAATCAGACTTTTAATTTTAACTTAAAGAAGGCACCAAATAAATAATATATTTTCAGAATCAAGTAACTTTTGTATCCATATTTTTTTCAAATATTTTATAATTGTTGCAGAAAACGTGCATTACATATGATGTCAAGATTCTAATCTAATGGAATGAAATTTATTTTAATGTTGTTTGACAGTGAGACTAAAAACAAAAAAATCAACATATTAAACTAATACCTTTTTATATTAATCATCCGACCTGTGTATTTGTAAAAAAATATATTTTCATATCTCTTTTCTGCATAATTCTATATTGACGTATGATTGTGTTTGTATTCAGTATGATCAGAAACACAAACATCCGTGGAGCGAATTCTGACAATAATAAATAAATCAAATAATAAATTTCAAAGCTAAATCCAATATACTGACGAACCAATCTATACTAAGCAAGTTACAATGGAATTATTAATTTTTGTTTTTAACAGAATATCATGAGATAAATATTAATTTACAAGAAAATTATTTACAGTTTACCTACTATGATATTGATATTACATATAATACGTATAATATTGTCAACTTGTTAATACTCAAATCTAAATTTTATGATATTTTATACAGGATGAACCAGTTTGTTTGTTGGTAAATTAGCTCTCGATGTCAATAATGGAGTTCAAGTTCACAGTTCACTAATAGTCCAGAAGTCAACCAAATGTCTGTTGGAAAATCAGTGCATTGGAAGTTCTCTTCTATAATGTGTAGGATACTACTATTCACTTCTTTCTATTCAAAAGCATCCAAACGATAGAGTAGAAGTAGAGCGAGCAAATAAATGCGTCTGTGTCTCATGAAGATACCACCATTATGCGCTCTATTTTTGATTTCGACGAACAGGCAAAAATAATTTGTTTCTTCAAGATATGTTCTTCAAGATACGTTATATTATATCAACGGCCTCAGTTATTTGATTATTAAACACACAAATACTTATCTTTCCATTGATACTTAGTGCTCTCAAATACAAGGAAAAAATCTTTGAGTTCTTTTTCGACCAACATATTTGGTAGTTGTAGTCGCGATGAAGAAACAAGCTGGGGCTTCTCTCTCTAGGATAAGAAGAAAATTTCCCCAAAGTGCTTGATTAGTAGATAAAGCCTTGAACTACTTATTGGTTACACATTCAGTAGAGTGATATTTTCCATTTATGTATAAAGAACACAATTCATGTAGATTGTATATCCTTTGAAATAAATGTAACTTTTTGAAAAGCACCTGCAACAATGGGTTCATTAGACTGATTTTCTAGATAGTTTATGTTTAGCAAATGCATGTGATTAGCAGAGCTGTCCTTCTTACTACGTAACAGCAGTTTACAAGATAGAGCATAGTTTTCTGAGGATGTAACAGTAACGGACGTATAATAAATTCCATCCCTTTCGAAAAAAAAAAAAATGACTTGATTAAGATAAAGCTAGCTAACTGAGTCAGAAATTATTCTCTCTCGATTATCATACTATATCACTGGACTTTTGACTATAAACTACATATAATTTTTTTTAGGACACCCTTTCTGTAATACAGGTTAATGAACTTTACACATTCTCCCATGCTTTTCTCATTACGCCACTAGCCATTTTCTGGGAATGATTGTAATTATTTGAAAAAAATTTAACTAAATAAAAATTATACGTATTAACCGATGGCAATGTAATGGAATGATTGTATGTCCACATTTTTTTAATAACGCACTCCCTTTTGGACAGTCGTGGGTTGTCTAGTTTAAAGCAATAAGGAGCAATTCATAACAAGATTACGCCTTTCCAAATTGTTACGATATGTCTAGTCATTTTGTAGGTTTCATTAAAAGATCTTTTCCCACAATTCTGTTCACCATTTACACAAATTCGTTTAAACTGAAAGCATTTTATTAAAAAGATGGTTGGTAATTACTAATAATTACTTCCTTGTTATAGCAGTTCCTATTTCACAGAATGTTGCATTATTATATCAGTAATATGATTCTAACGAAATTTAATTTCCTCTTCTCTTTGTTTGTAATACTTTTGTCTCTATTTTTATTATTATTTATAGAGCTAAGTATTATTTTACTTTACAACAGCTAATGTTGCTATATAAAGCACATATACGTTCTAGGTTGGAATAAATCCAAAATTGTGCCTTACAAACAATTGGCGATGCAGCTATTGGGAATTTGTTACTTTGAAATATCTCCGCATTTTTTGTGATTTCAGTATTTTTCATTGGCATTTTAATGGAAATTGTTCTGCAGAAGATGCCCGAGCGATGTATGCCATTCTACTAGACAAAATTTCGTTTATCTTGAAGCTACATAATAATTGTCAAATATCATTTAATCTGTTCCACGAGCAAACTAACAAAATTCTTTATTTAACATTGTCTTCCCTAAGTCCCATTCTCTACAAGGTTTTCTAATTTTCCGCACACAAGGCATCGCTCTGGTCATTGGGTAAAGGAATAATATAAAGATTTCGAGGGGGGCTACACTTTTACAGACAACGGACATACACCTAATATCCGTGTATAGTGGAAAAAATCCTCTCACAGTATTTCTCACTGCCACGATCGGGCTTTGAACCGGGAACTTTTGGGTGAGAGGCTATTACACTACCTCTCGACCATGTCATATTACATAATCCATAATCACCCTACACTTTTTATTTTGTTATTAATGAGGTCTATTATTATTATTATTTTTGTTACGAAAACACATTATTAAATAAATTTGCTAAAGTAACAAAATGTGGTAACTGGAAATCATTTATTTTATTAGCTTTTTCATGTATAAAATGATTAAAATGAAAGAGACAAATTAAACCTTAGAAGTGTCAGAGAAGGCGGTCGTTCTCTGTCTTTCTTATATTAATAGGGGTCAAGTACTATTCCACTTCGGTGACTAACAGATTCCTTTCAACGCGTCAGTTTTCACGAGTAAGAACATTGTTAAGTTTTGCCAACATTACAGATTTTAAAGGTTCACGTCAATGTCGAGGAGGTTTTAAGGAATTCTTTTTTAAAATAAAATGCACTTGCCACCAGGAAAGGAAAATCGACAACCTGGATTATTCGAACTGATGAATGTAAGACAATT
The DNA here is from genome assembly GCA_963680705.1 of Rhagium mordax. Lineage (NCBI taxonomy): Eukaryota > Metazoa > Arthropoda > Insecta > Coleoptera > Cerambycidae > Rhagium > Rhagium mordax. The sequence continues at coordinate 41,199,025 of OY796659.1, read as the reverse complement.
TAACCTCATGATTTCTTTTTTACTACAGAAAATATAAGTAATTATTATATCTAATAAGTATACAGTGTGGTATACAGAGTTTGCATAGGAAATTTACGTTTTGCACGGGAAAATTATGGTTTCCTCAGAAAATTTTATTTTTGATAAAAGTTTGCGCATCCTTATAACAGAATTATAATCCGTTTTTACAGTAAATCAGTAAATTAAAATTATAGAGTCGGCTCAGTAAAGTAAAGTACTTTAAATATTACCCGATTACAGAGTTATTTTATAATCAATTATGAATTTTCAAACGTCTACCTAAAAAAATTTAATTAAGTTTGTAGAATTGCAGTTCTTTTTAGATTTTGTTAAGTGTTTAATAACGTCAACTATTTAGAGATTTCGTAATGTATTTATGACATATAAATCCAATCATAACATTAGTTATTCCATTTTTATTTGGAGAAAACTGAGAATTCATCACTATATAGAATCCTATTTCAAAAAACTTTTATTTAATAAATTATTTTTTATCAGTGATATTTACATGATTATTTTGCCAAGGTGCCCTCTATCCACAGTTTAACTTTGAAATATAAATTGCTGAATAATTATCCCTTACTGCAAACTATATGTATGTATAATCGAATAGAATACACGTACTTTGAAATTAGGAGAACAGCAGGATTCTGCTCATCATTAACAAAAAATAAAAGTAAAATATGGTAGTGATTCTCGGAAAACTAATTTTTGATATGCTTGCAAACGAGTAACTTAAAAAAATCGTTATCTAAAAAATATGATTTAAACGTACAGTTTCAGATGTGAATAGTTATTGAAAATGATCAACATATAAAATATTCACAACGTTGGTAATGGTAAACCTTGTTTATCGAAGAAACAGGGTCGATGCACACCTTTGAATTAAAGTGTCTATAAGACTCTTATTTTAGCCTGAAAATATATAATCTTAAATAATTTGAATCATTTTAATTATTCATTCTTTATCGAGAGATGCTATAACAGTAAATTAACTTTAGCCTGAACGGGTTGCAATTAGAATATTTTAATTGCAGTCTAAGCTGTGTAAACTTATTTATAAAATTTAAATTAACTTTTTAGTAGACAATAAAGGCGTTAGAACGATAATTTCGTGACTTAAAATGTAACTTTATAAAGCACCGACTTGTAGACATTTTATTGGTAATCTAAACTTCTGAAAGCCTCTAATTAAGATTGTACTTTATATACCACGTTGAAATGTTTGGTAAATCTTAAAAATACAACATAGCAATAAATTGGACATGAACACCCTCCAAATTCAAGAAGTCCGAAATTTTTTTTATGGAATTTATATTATTTACTATTTTTTACATCTTGCATCTTGAAGTATGACTGATAATAATAATAATGGTATTTACAATATTGGTTCCTACCAAAAAACCTAATTTTAATAACCTGAGAATGGTGAAATATATTACCGAAACGTTGGCAAATTCATAATGGGTGTTGTCTTTAAATACGGATCTACATATAACACAAAAACTACATAAATAAATATACACATAACAATAATATTACATATTTAATTTCAATACTTTTACTATCATGATTGGTCACATTGTCTATCTATTAACTAAGATAAAAAAGTCTATAACTGGAAATTATTTTCAATTATACAAGAGGATACAAGACAATATTACGGGATCAAGTGCCTTTTTTTATTGAAATGATCTGTATATCAGTGTATTTACGTATTTAACTAGTGAACATTTTTTTTATTTCTTTATATTTTTGCCAAAGTTTCATTTTTCTAGTTCTTCCAAATTTTTCTAAAGGTTTACCTTTTAAATTATTACGTAATTTAATGTTATCTGTAATCCATGGTTTATATGGTTTTTTGAAAATACAGGTATTTAAAGGCTCATGCATATCAACAAAAATTATAATTTTTTCATTAAGGGAACGTATTTTACCATCAATATTATTGATATCAACGGTATTATTGCGTCAAGGAATGGCTTGTAAATGATCATATTGTATATTTTCATTTATATTTTTAATGTTCCTAAAAGTGCGTGATGTTGCTTGACTAGTCTGTGATTTATAATGTACCTATGTGAGCAAATACAAGTTCGTGATTTGTAATATTAGGTAAGATACTGTATCACAAACAGAAAAATTACCTTATTATCAAATAATCTAATACGGAGGCTGATTCAACGTAATTCTTGTTGGACTATTAACAATTTGTTGTATACATAAGCTATCTAGTGAGTTAATGAAGTTTATAGCTGAATAATTTATATATCAGGAATGATATAGATCAATGTATTTTCAAATTCACTTAAAAAATTATTTTTATTAAAATGAGTTGGCTAATAAATTCAGCCAAGTGAAACATTTACATTACTAATTAAAACATTTGCCCAAATATCTTCAATGTTTTCGCCAATTTCCAATAAATTAAAAGAATACAATTTTTTATATAAATTCCTACTCCACATCCTTTACCATCTCCCTCTCTGTCACTTTTAACAAAATTATAACCTTCTATATAAATTACATCTATGGAAATATTTACTGTTAGCCATGTTTTGCTGATAGCAAAATATTATATTAATTATACATATCATAGTCTAAATCGGAAAGATATCCTAAAAAATCTGCAAAATGTATTGTCAAAGATCTTTAGGTAGTATATTTTAAAATCGTTGTTTGGCATAAGCATCGTATATATTATATTCATAATTATTATATGAATTTAAAAACGAATAAAAGTAAAAAAAAAAAAATTCAATACCAATCAAAAGCAATCGTTGCCTTTTTAGTGAAAAGCGAAATTTACATGACTAAAGTTTGCTGGTAGCAACCCTTGTAGCCGATATATTTGTTACATGAGGTAGGAAGTAAAGTTTGAAGTTTGCTGGCAAGATATTTACTTATGGATATTTATAGGGAAGTTTACTGGTTCAAGTACTTACTGTCAGTAAACAGCGCCAGCGTAAATTAGATTTCAGTGTGCATGAACAACATAGAGTTTTCTGTAAAATATAATTCTCATTATTTTTCTAATTTCTAATTATGTACTTAAATGTAAATCACTTATTTGGTACCAATTAATCGGTAATAAAATGCTTTATTGAAATAACAAAACTTTTAAACCCCCTGGTTTGGTTATTTAGGATGAATCCAAGTATACTGAAATAAAATGATGAACATAAAACAAGAGAACATTTTTTTATGTAAAGTGTCTCCAAAATATTTTTGTTACCAGCATTAGCGAATCGCGTTATATTTATGATTTGAAAATTACCATCATTGGATTACTCTCACAGAGCATAAAATATATGAGTTTCATGTGTAATTACTGATGAAAATGAGGGTGAATAATATAATTTCTATGTTGTGAAATTAAAAAATACACTTATGCTTCATGACTTTTTCTTATTTAACTTTACATTGTACACGATACAGTTTGGCATTAACTTTTATATACAACAAAATTAAAAACTGAAATGTTATGATCAACGAATGTCATAAATAAAATTTGTTTATGATTATGTATGAAAAATTATCATTTTTCGCACTTATTTTAATAAGCCATAAGAAACCAAGCGATATTAATAATCACTATATTATAACTATTTGTATTACATTCACCAGCACATTTCTATAATCATAAATATATGTTTTGGTGCAAATATGTTTACAGTGTTTACACGATTGTGTTTTATTTATCGATTTCTGTCCAAAATGTTCGTCCATCTGTTCATTTATACGTCACATTTCATGCAAGCATACGATAACTCAAGAATGAAGAGTTCTAATGAATTGAATTGAATTTGAATTGTAAATAAATGATTTTTTTTTTTTAAATCGGCATTAAAGTACCTCAAAATCGTCATTAAAGTGATAGAAATAGTCATTAAAGTAATCCATTATTGTACGATTTTTGTAGTTGGCCGAGGTGACAGATAAACGTAAACATTAATTTTTTATTGCTTGTGATAATAATTGTGTTGTAACAAAAGGTAAATAAATACAGTTTTTTAAATTCAGAATTGTATTATCCTCGATATTATCAATATAATTGCTAAAAATAATAGTTTTCTTATAAAAAATTATTCCGACTTGACATTTAAAAATAATTACGACATTTCCTAAGGTCACTTAAAATTTTAAATAATTATGACATTTCTTAATGTCACTGAAAGTTATTTAAAAAATAGAGTTAATTAATCTTAATTTCATAGTTTTTGTCACTCATGTGGCTTATTTGCCTCGGCCCTACGGGCCTCGGCAACTAACCTCCACATTCATGATAAAAAGATTAACTTTAATGCCTTGATACATAAATAACTATTAAATGAAGAACTTTATTGTTTTAATGTCCTATTACTGTTATTTTGCAATAATGACCCTATACGTACACCGTCCTACGAACCGGGAAAAAAGCATCTCTGGAAAAATCTTCACGCCAAATAGGGTTAGATGGGTTATCAGCACATTTAAGCCCTATAAATCACCCGGAGGAGACAGAATTTTCCCGGCTCTCCTACAACAAGGAATCGAGGAGCTGTTACCTATATTGGTACAAATCTTCAGAACCAGCTATACCCTAGCTTACATCCCCAAGCTTGGAGGGAGGTAAAAGTGGTATTTATACCCAAGGCAAGGAGGCGACCAAGCGCCCAACCCCATGAGTCTGACCTCATTTCTCCTAAAAACAATGGAGAAAATCTTAGACTTATACCTAAAAAGCGAAAAACTAACAAAACAAAAACTTTTGTAGCCAAAGAAGTGGCTCTCTGTTATATAGATATAGATATAGAGGGGGCTTTTGATAACACCTATGAATCAATAAAAAGAGCCGCACAAAGAAAAGGTTTTGAACAACTATAAGATGCTTAACAGCCGGAAAATAAAGGCTACAATGGGAGGCGATTCAGTAACAGTAACAGCCACCAAGGGATGCCCACAAGGAGGGGTTCTATCACCCTTGTTATGGTCTATAGTTGTAGACGAGCTTCTCACAAAACTAAGTGACTCTGGATTCGGCGTCCAGGGTTATGCCGATGACTTAGTCATTGTAGTAAGAGGAAAGCATGATAGGATGATCTCAGGCCTAATGCAAGTTGTTCTTAACATCATTAAAAAATGGTGCTTGGCAGAAGGTTTAAACATCAATCCATGCAAAACAATCATCGTACCATTCACAAAAAGAAGGAAGCTATCATTAATAGCTCCAACGATGAATGGTACGCAAATTGACTTATCAGACGAGGTGAAGTACCTCATACTGGAGTCAAACTCCAGGACAACGACAAGCGAAGAAGTTTATTAACTACTCGCAAAAAAGAACTAAAGAGCTTCTCGAACTCAGTAAGCCAGAGATAAGGCTAATAACAGGTCACTGCCCATTGAGATACCATCTCAAAAAAATGGGTAAAGCTGAGGACGGCACATGTCGCTTCTGTACAGACGCGATCGAAACGGCGGAGCATATACTCTGTGAATGCAGAGTCTTAATCCGACAAAGCGCGACACTTAGAACAGGTGTTTCTAACACCTGCCGAAGTGGAAAACATGGCCCCCAGAAAAATTATTGGCTTCCTTAGAAACCTAAGAATTGACGGGTACACATAGACCCAGGGTTATCACAAAAGATCTGTCCAGGTCGAAGTGAAAGGAGGTTTTAGATACCTTACCGATCCACCTGTAATCTAATCTAATCCTTATAATTCCCTTGGTCAGAGAAGAACGATCACAGAGAAGCGACATAAAGGCTTTCAGAGTGAACAGTTTTCGTACGCGCATGCGCCAACTATGGTGTGTTGTTGTCACTTGTCACTTGCGTATATTTCAATATTTTTTTAGGTTATACCTAAGTATATTGAAAATATTTGTTCAAGCAGTAAAATAACGACTATTAAATCTATTTCATTTAACGATTAAAGACAAAGTAAACGAAATACCTAATCAACTTGCCAATTTTAGTAGAGTAGTAATGGCGGAGCTGGGTCTCCCCCCACCCTTTTTTTTTTTGTGGTGGGGGGTAACTAGGGTAATTCGAGTAATGTAGGTAATTAGACTGATGTAATTGCAATAGAGGTAATTAGAGTATTGCAGGTAATTAGCCTGATGTAGTTGCAATAGAGGTAAGTAGAGTAATGTGCAGTAATTAGACTGATGTAATTGCAATAGAGGTAATTGGAGTGGTGCAATGCAATTGTAGTTGTAATTAGTGTATGTACCAATATGTGTATGAGTACTCCAAGTAGTGGTGGTGGGGTAGCTCAGCTAGACTGCTATAAAGAAGATGTAGTCGCAACACAAAATCATTTCTATCGTGTTCTATCGTGAACCATCTACAGCTAACAAATCAGCCTAGTGCAGTCAGTGACTTCAGTTATTTCAAGTGAGCAATATCTTATATTACTCTTTATAATTCTTTCATTATATTCATTTTAAATATGGCAATTTCCGAAGTTGACTTATTAGCACTTAATGAGCTAATAAATCAAGATATGCAGGTTTTAGAGCAAAGATCCATTTCAGCGTTAATTTTAAATAAACCTTATATCATAAAAAAAATATCTTTGGTTAATACAAGATTTGGAAAATCAATCATAGTAACTTTGTTTGAGGAAAGTTCAATTACGACTTTTAAATCATTTTTACCGAAACGGTTTGTGGAAATTATATGTGAGAACACTATCGATAAAATAAATTCGTCAAATGGTAAAGTTACATTGACATATTTAGGACAAAGTTCTCCAGCTTATCCTGGAGCAAAATCTAGTCCATTAATAAGTTTCGGTGTTTAATTCTCAAACAAAAATAATCGTAAAGTATTTAAGTTAGCTAAGTTTAAGTATTAAGTAGAAATGGAATATTGTGGAAGAATGCTAGGAGTATTATAGAATAGTATCACTTGTTAGCCTATAAAGATTCTGATATATCTAAATTGACATTTGTACAACATATTTTTACTTCGTGTACACCAATAGCTCAAACGTAAGTCCATTTAGTGCTGTTTTTTATGTATTTTTTTACATTTCATTTTTTATTTGTAGGTACGCAGCAAAGATGTGGATGCAATATTCAACCCAAACATGGACCCCTGCAGAAGACATTAAATCTGCCATTGAGAGATTGTCTTGTAAACTAGATGACTTAATAAGGGATGCATTGGTTTCATTAAATTATGATATGAATATCTGCTTCGACGCTGAAGAAGTTCGACGGGTTAAAGAAGCTTCTAAAGCGTATAGCATTGGTGTAAATCTATGTGGTAGATATTCCCGTGGCTTCTTAAATTTGGATGAGTTTTGTGAGCATATGGACAGAGTGGAACTAAAACATTTTCTATACGAGATAATGGAGTACCTACCTAAGAATATTATTGAAAAATATCAACTCGACCAGTCTGATGTAGAAGATAACAATGTAGATACATAAATAATATTCATCTTCTATTGTCATATTTATTACACCAAATATTGTATGTATCTGTAGTAAACAATATTCTGTATTTTATATTATATTATAAAACTGAATAAATAAAATACACATTAAAAGATTACATTCATTTTATTTCATATTTCTTATTACACAACAAAAAATACAATCATAGTATAATTAGAACAGTTTTTATTTTAATTTTATATTTAATTCTACAATTACATTCTGAGAAAATAAACAGTTGCAAGTACATCATGATTATTGTTGATAAAATTATCCAGATATCTTGATAGAAATAGGTTGCACTACTTAATTCCACAATAATAAATATTTTCTTTTTTTACTTGACATCGAGAAAACCATTCTGAACCGAGCCATCTAATGCGTTATAACTTAAATATGTATCATGAAGTATAAGTGCATACACTCGAGTTTGTTCCGGAAATTTCGCTTTTCGTGTTTCAAATTCTATTTTTATGTCGACAGTAGATGATTTCACTGCAACAGGTTGGTGTGAACAATCAATGACAAACAAAGGATTCTTCCTGAATTCCCCAAGATCCATCATGGGTTCGCTCATATCTTTATCATAGTAACTACGTTGGAAGTTCTCATAAGCATAATATGCTGCAGAATCGAGCTTCTTATCGAAATCTAAATTCCAACGTTCATATGGATATACTTCAGAGTTTAGAAATAGTCGAATATTATTTATGTCTGCGTGTTTGAACTGTGTAACATCCTTTGTTCTATCATTGGCCTGATCAGTGCCTTGAAAGCCAAGAAGGATGAAAAGTGGGCTTTCAAGACGGGTGGAGAGTTTAAGAGCCCATATGTCATAGGTAGTATCGCGTAGACAGGGAAGCTCATAAAAATCCCACGCACGGTAGACCATCTTAACTTTGGTATTATTACCACTTTTATTAATTCGATTCAATAATTTTAACTTTTGTCGATCTTCAGGTACAATGTGCCTTATCTTCCACTCAATTTTGCTGATTTCCAACTCTGCATCAACCTCACCGATATAGGAGTCTTTAAATGAGCGTGCAATTATCATAATTAATTCTTGCTTCACATTCAGAATGCCTTTGGTATAATCTTCTGCAAAACCCATAAGGAACTTAAGGGGTAGTTTGCCACTGAACACGTGACTGGCGGTATCTAAAATATCTTGTCTCTTTTCAGTGAGACCCCAACCTGTTGTTATTAATGAGCGTGCATGCGTTTGCCCATACGACACCATAGTTTTCATTGTGGTAGTAATACCAGGTCTTCTGACTACTGCTACTTGTTCACCACCCATTTCCAGTCGTATCTCTTCAAAGAGAAATGCTAGTGCATTATTGGATAAATAACAACGCTTTGTGGTGTCGCTAGGAGTAAATTTTCCCTCTATGTATATATAACTTTCTGAAATGTCGAGTATAACATCTTGAAAATTGATGGGAATACGTATTTCATCAGAGTTTCTGTAATATGGGGATCCATATGGTTTATATGTATGCTCATGTAGGCTAACTAGGGAATGATCTAACACAGGTTCATCAAACACCTCAAGTTTGTCACTAGTTGCAGTAGCCACCATTATTATGACCAATTTTTCGCAGTTTTAATCCAATAGATTTTAAAAAGGCTTGATCCTCAGCTGACAATCTATGTCTTAACTGTTTAAGGTATAGACTTTGAATGAATTGCTTTCCACATCTCCCTTTCTTTTTATCCATACTGTTGTTCGCTACAGTATCATACTGATGGTGATGTACTTGCTGTCGCTGTTTATATCTAAAACCCATTTGGTTGGTGATATCCGACTTTCTTCAATTCTAGCCTTACAATAATTTTCTCACCTCGAAAATCGATCAAATCACCGTTGTCGTCCAGTATGCGTAGTGTGATGTTGTCTATTAACTGACACCCTTTAGGTCTAACAGGTAAATATATGATATTTTTGGGTTCTCTAGTAAGTTTGTAGCCAGGCTCAACGTCTATGTCAAATTCAAAGAGAGTGTGTGACTCTTCTGCATTCAGATAAGCTCCAGAAATAATATTGCAATCTACGCGTATCATCCTTACTTTCATAATATCAACAGGCTGTGTTGATTCGTAATTTTTATTTGGTTGTAAATATATTTGTCCAAATCCCAACAGACTTCCTATTGAATTTGGTTGTCTAAAATCTACTTCATACTTTGACAAAATCTCGCACTTTAAGGTATTGTTGTTTGCCCTTAAAGTGAATATTTGCGTGTAATCCTTTCCATCAATATTCATAGCTTTCAACATTGCAGCATAGATTTCATCAATTTCATAAGCCCCCAGAGGTATGTGAACAGTAGTGAATGTATCTTTAGCACTAACCCTATATTGGAAGATGTTATTTGTTTCATCCACATTGTATATGGAGTTGTAAGAGTAGAATCCAATTAAACCTAACCCATGACGACTGCTCCTATCCAGTTCAATGGGTGGATCAAAGTTGACACTTAGCTCACTTAAGCGGCTCGTTAGTGTGAACGTGTACGACATGACTGATATAATTAAATTGTGTTACCCAATTTATTGTGGATTACAGCAATAATGGTATAATTTCCTCTTCTTAGAAGTTGATGGTAATATATTTACATTGTTATTGGATGCCACATTTACATCGTTTACCTTACAATAGCAGCAAAACATTTTTCTAGGTGTTGGACCATCATTTACGTCAACATTGCTTTCATAATCATTAAGGTAATGTTCTGTACAATATTGATATTTTAATATATCGACATCGTTCTGAAGATGTGTAGGTAGCTTATCCCATACTAATGCAATTTCATGTGAAGCCAACCCAATCATCACCTCTTTGGGCATATCTGCTAGTTGTTGTTTGCTCATCTTCAACAGACTACGCAAACGGGAGAATGCAATTAGTGAGTGACCCATTCGCTTGATACCTTCTCGATCTATTGCTGGGGTCATAGATTTCAGTTCCATGGCGTTTTATATTTGTTTCGTAGAGAGAAACTTTAAACACAAATGTCCACACAACACTGTGTTAAAATTCTGTACACGTTTGTAGTTATAGAATATTTGGTTGGCCCTCCTTGAATCGTTATTGAAATATGTAACTAATTCTATAGGTGGGGGTAAGTCGCCAAAACTATCAAAATAATTTACTAAACTACCTCGTTTTTTATATGCCACCCAATGTGTCCCAGGACCATATATACTATCCAAATTGATTATTGCGGATTCATTGTAATGTGGCCCATGTCTTGGTAGTGAGTCACGCATAAATACACCTCGAAAGTATGCTACCTTCATTTTATTAGCATAATATTTAAGATCAATGTCGGTAAGAGGTCTCCGAGGTAGGGAGTCTATTAGTTTTTTGAATTCTGTTTTAGATAAAGACCCATCCCCTTTCGGTATGGCTTCATATACATCCCCTTACCACTTTTCATAGCTATTGCTTCCATACTTCTGTTGTGCCGATTTGCTTCAGCTAATTCTTCTCTACCCTTTTTCACATCATTTACAGCTTTAGCAATACCAGCAGCCGTACCAGCCAAACTACCCAATGCAGATAATCCAGCAAAAATGGGTATTAGAGGTAAAATACCACCAACTTTTGGAATTGGTATAATTCGAGGTGTTTGAATATTGCGTTTTCCACCGGCCTGTTTTATATATCGACGTGCAGCTTTTAGAGCAATTTCAACCACCTTCTTTTGGTCTTTTACTTTTTTGCCTCCAGCATTTCGCAGTGTGTCACGCACTTTTCGTACTATCCCAGATCCAAACGCTGTCTTTTTAACATTCTTCTTACCTTTCTTTGTTTTCTTGATGATTCGTTTCCTTATTGGATTGCGAGATATTGTTGAATTACATCCCATACCAAGACGTTGTTTTCCCTTCATTATAGTTGTGACTAACCAAGCAGCTGCCTTTTCTCCACGTCCTGCGTCTTTGGATTTCACCCGTTTCCACGCAGCCTGTTCAAGCTGATAGTCTGCTTTATGGCGGGCTGCTTGATTACTGCTATTTTTGTCGTATGCAATATCGTGTTGCTTACACGCTTTATCGAGCTGATTTATGCCAGAATCACCTCGTGCTAACCTTTTATTTAAATCTGTGCCTGGACCACAAAATTGATAACCTGGCAAATGCAACTCGACGGGGAGCTTATTAATCAGGGAATTAACTAATCCTCCACCGCGCTTCGTACGTTTTTCACGTGTGTATCGTATCGTAGAAACCATTTAAATAAGAGTTGTAAATCACACATCTACTTATATAACATTTAGCCGCGGTACAATGCACATTGTGAAACAGAAACAAACGCTTTCTATAGATAATTTGGATGAAAAAGTTGGGCGTGGGTTAAGTGCTGATAATCGCCATGGACCACTACTACCTTCAACTGTACGTGCCCTCATAATAGGACCCTCGAATTGTGGGAAAACAAATGTCTTAATATCTTTGATCACGCATCGTTTAGGTTTACGTTTTTTAAATATTTACCTATACTCAAAGTCTATAAATCAACCCAAGTATGAGTATCTACGTAATGTATTAGCGCCGATTGAGGGGTTAGGATTTTATACATTTAGTAATGGTACGCAAATAGTGGAACCATCCGAGGCAAAGCCAGAGTCTGTGTTTATATTTGACGATGTAATATGTGAGAAACAAGATGTTATAAGGGGATATTTCAGTATGGGCCGACATAGAAATGTGGATTGTTTTTATCTTGGCCAGACATACTCTCGAATCCCGAAGCAGCTAATAAGAGACAATAGTAATTTAATTGTTGTCTTTAAACAGGACGACATGAATCTGCATCACATCTTTTCCGATCATGTGTCACCTGATGTAACGTTTACAGTATTTCAAAATATGTGTGCAAAGTGCTGGAATGACAAATATGGATTTCTAGTGATTGATAAGGATAGAGAAGTACAAGGTGGGCGATATAGAAAAGGGTTTGATAGCTTCATATATCCATAATGCATTTTATTAAAAACTTCACTTGAATTACATACGTCGTTAGGATTACTTCGTTTACGTATGCGCTAAGATGAAGGTTACCAAAGATAATAAAAAATATAACAATCTTGCACATCCCAGTAGCGAAATAACACTCAAGCGACAGCTGATTGAGGCAACAGATGCTGTGCGGAAGAAGTTTAACTATATCAAGAACAAAGATATGGAGATGCACGTAACACTTGAAAAGATCTACCAACCGATAACTGAACCTTTAAATGTTATATCTTCAGCAGCAGAGAACAAATCTCATATCCAACAATTACATTCAAAACCATCATCATCAAGGGTGTCCACCCAGAGGGCTGTATCATGGGAGAGTGCTTCTGAAGAAGGATCCGATAAGTATGTAGGTGGTGATGATGTTCCACATTATATCCCCATTATGGAAACACCACCATCGTCAATAAGAACAACCCCTGTATCCGAAACTTCTCCAGCTAGTAAACTAGAAAAAAGACATGAGGTTGTAAAAAGACATATACAAAATTTAAAATCTGGTGATTCCAAGTATGATAGTTTATATGGAGTGCGTGTAGATCCCAAGACAGGCAAACTGCTGATGGGCAATGCCGAAATACGTTTTTCCCATGGAAATATTACGCTATGGTATGGCAATAAGAAACTTGGCGTGTATCTAGGTAGTCCTAAATTGTACGATCTAATATTTCTAAAACGCCCAACAATTTTAGATGATAATAGAGAGGGTGTTCTCGATGATGAATGGAGTAAGATATATGGAGAAATACTAAGAAAAACAAAGGCACCTTACAAAAAATTCGATGTAGCGAATGGCTATAACACTACTAAGCGTGGAAAATTTCACAAAATTATCAAACCATTAACATCTTCTACAATTGCGACACGATCGTCAACAAGTGGTCACGGCTTAAAACGTGTACCTACCCACAAATTGTACAGAAATAAAGATAAAGAATATATTTTTTGGAATAAACCCAGCGAACTCGTGGATCGTCTACGTCTACTATGGAGTTCGAAAATAGCGGGAAATAACAACCACGACAATGAAATAATAGAAATAATATCAGAACTTAGGGAAGAAAAAATAGTGTATTAAAGATGAAATAAAACATAGTATCATTATACTTAATAAGTATTATATAGTCTGCAATTTATAAACCGCATCAGATGCAGTCAGAAATGTCTACTGTAAACACTATCGACAAATTTGGACGCAGCAAAAGAGCTAGTGTGAATAAGTTAAAAGCCCTGCGTGGATTACCTGGTGTTGGTTTTAAACTAACCAGAGATAATCACTATGATATTCAAAACAAGCGTTTAAAAAATCTAGGGGAACCTGTCGATGATCAAGATGGTGCAACATGTAATTACGTTAACAAGCGTCTACAAACAAATGATGAAAATGCTGCCAAAGCTATTTTTAATACAGCCGATATAATTACTGGGGAAATGAAAAAATATGTTGATGTGGGACTTATAAAAAGTGGAGAAGAAAATCGCACTATTTTTAATAAACAAAATAATGAGATGATGCAGAAAATGAAAATAGAAATGAGGAAATATGTTGACAAAGCAATTTCTGAAGTTAAACGTTCGGCCATAAACAATCACAATACTTTAATCACTAGAATCTCTAAATTAGAGCATATTGCCACCGAACTCCAACCAAAGAAGGTGCAATCCGGAGCCCTAGCATTTCCACCAGAACTAATGCCTGAAGTTGATATGTAACTGAAGACAATTTTATAATGGAGGTTAGCAGCGAAAAATTACAAGTTGTTAACGAGTTACATAGATGTGCTAGACGAAATTTTCGTAGAAGAAGGACTATAATTAAAGGATATGGCGATTTATGGCAAATAGATTTGGCAGAAATGCAACCATTTGCATCTGACAATAAAGGTTACCGCTACATTCTCGTGGCGATTGATTGTTATTCCAAATATGTGTGGTGTAGACCCGTTAAAAATAAAACTGGTAGCCAAGTTAGCTGGGCTATGAAAAGCATCTTTCAAGATTCTGGTTACACCCCTCTCAACTTGCAGAGTGACAATGGTACAGAATTTTACAATAAAATCTTTGCCACATTAATGAAGGAACATAATATCAATCATTATTCCACGTATAGCACGAAAAAAGCAGCAATAGTAGAACGAGTAATAAGAACCCTAAAAAACTGGTTATATAAGGAGTTCTCAGTTAGAGGAAAATACAAATGGTTCGACATTCTATCCAACATAACAAAAATGTACAATAATAAGGTGCATAGTACAACTGGTATGAAGCCTGCGGATGTCACATCTACTACACGTTTAACTGCATACAATCGTATTAAAATTTTTGTAAAACCTAAATTTCATATTGGGGACATAGTGAGAATTAGTAAATTCAAAGGTATATTTGAAAAAGGGTATACGGCAAATTTTTCAACAGAACTTTTTAAAGTCGTAAAAATAAATGTAACGAACCCCACAACTTACCTGCTTGAAGATATGACGGGTCGACTAATAAAGGGTGGTTTTTATGAAATGGAGTTGCAGAAAAGTAAACATCCTGATGTATATTTAGTAGAGAAAGTTTTAAGAAAGAAAGGAAACAAACTGTTCGTTAAATGGCTGGGATTGCCCTTAGAACAGAGTTCATGGATTGATGAAACTGCTATAGTTTAATATCATCAGTCGATTTAATAAATTTTAGATTTAGTGTATTACACCCATAACTATTAGCTGGGGTAAAATTTATTTTCTCATGAAACAAACTAGTATTGTATTGAAATAGCCCATACATATTTATTCTTTATCTTAGCTGTAATAATTATTTTGCTATATTTTATATTGAAATGTTTAGCCCTAATAGTTAATGTAGATGCTAACACTTGAAAGATAATAAACATACACATAAATGTTTTAATTCCTTTTTATTTTCCTACAATCTATATTATAAGAATGATACAAATATACATATAACATAAAACATAAAATTAATTAAATATAATTAAAAATTATAATTAAACATTAAACAAACATAAAAAATAATATAAAAAGTACAAACTAGAAAATCTAATATTATTATATGGGTACTGTTCTTTTTCCAGTATTATTGCACACAAAACAACCTTCGATGGCACCGACTGTCACTGTGTCATCGCCACAAGCTTTGCACTTTATGGTAGGTACGTCCCACCACTCAACCGTGTTGTGCAGACTTGCGTGTTGGTGAACAGCCCCCTCTACGACCATGCGAGAATACGATACGTAGCACCTAGTGCACATAAAGTATTTTCCCTGGTCAATGCTGCATACCACAACGAAGGCCGCTGTAGCACACACCTTGTCCATTGTACCAGCCACCATATCTTTTATCTGGAAAGCCATCTCGTGCTGGTCTTCCTCGATGAGGTCCGCAACATCGACTTCTATACCATCGTCCACCATTTCGTCGACTCCATCGTCCACTATACCATTTTCGCCGCCTTCGATGACTTCCTGGATATCGATGTTGGCACCATTGGCATCAACATCAGCAGGTGCTCCAATCTCCACAGCCTCAGCAGGTATCCCCATCTCCGCAGCCTCATGATTAAACAGCATCCAATTATTGGAATCTTCTTGCGCCAACCGTCTTAGAATAGATATAATAGATGGATTTGCCATTTCGATACGTGGTATATAGATAGAAATAGTAAATGCAACTAAGTTTGGTTTAATATTACTCCCATATATATAGTAGTGTGGGGAGGGAGTCACTCTAAAATAATAGAGGGGGTATTCATATCCAATCATAGGATACGTGTTATTATGAATTTTAATTAGTGAAGTTTGACACCTTAACCACTCGGCCAACCTGACTTATTCATTGATTCAGTAAAACACTATACATTAAATGTTTACCCCCTCTCCCTCATCAATAATAGAGGTGCCTGTAAAGTAATGTTTGTAGGAGGCGCCACTGCTGGGGGTGGAGATTAGTTTGCTTTATATAACACACAGCAACGCTCTTGTTTGTCAGATTTAAAATTATTAACATCATGGACACTTCTCAAGTAAATTGCGTCTCCTCCAGCACCGACTCAAAATCAACGTCATCGACCTGGTCAATGCCTAGTGAATACGGCCCAGACAGCAGTGATTGGTGGGAACGGTCACCTCCATCGTATTCGATAGACGAAGAGGACCAGGAAGACGAAGAGGACCAGGATGACCAAGCTACCCCAGATAGCATTGACGACAGACCAATATCACCTTCATCTTATTGGATAGGTGAGAATCTAGGCGAGGACCAGGGAGACCAAGATAACCCCCCGGACAGCAGCACTGATAGGGCAACATCACCATCAGCATGGTCTATGGAAACGGTGTTCTACGATCCAGACAGCCAGCCATCACCTGACCAGAGCCACTGGTCAGATTATCAGCTCTTGATAGAGTGCGATAATGTCTGCGAGGGAACAGATTAGGCATCCATATAAATTAAACATTGTAAATAATTTAATAAATAGTTTTAGTAAATAAATTAATTGTAAGTCATTTAATACATTTATTTACTTAATAAACTCTTAAGAATATTACATGATTTTAATACATAGATTTAGTTGATGCAATGTCAATAATTTAATAAATAGTTTTAGTTAATAAATTAATTGTAAGTCATTTTAATACATTTATTTACTTAATAAACTCTTAAGAATATTACATGATTTTAATACATAGATTTAGTTGATGCATTGTCAATAATTTAATAAATAGTTTTAGTTAATAAATTAATAAATAAGTCATGTTAATAAATACTTTATTTAATAAATTTTAAGAATGTCACATAATTTTTTGTATCGGGGGCTTCGCCCCCTCTTAGGTATAAAGGGGCTTTCACCCCCTGTAAAGTATAGAGGGGGCTGCGCCCACTATAAAGGCGGCTTCGCCGCCTATAAAGGGGGCTGCGCCCCCTATGACGGCGGCTTCGCCGCCTATAAAGGGGGCTGCGCCCCCTATAACGGCGGCTTCGCCGCCTATAGGGGGCTGCGCCCCCTATAACGGCGGCTTCGCCGCCTATAGGGGGCTCCGCCCCCCCCCGCCCCGCCCCGCCCCGCGAAGCGGGGGCGGGGCAAGGGGGCGGGGGGGGGCGGGGGGGCCGCCGGGGGGCTTCGCCCCCCAGCGCTTTGCATTATACTACAATATGTAACCCAACGTTACCTAACCTAACCTAACCTAACCTAACCTAACCTAGTCTAACCTAACCTAACCTAACCTAGTCTAACCTAACCTAACCTAACAATATATGTTTACATAATTATGGTAAATAATTTTTATAATTATACATATTCTTATATAATAATTTACGAATATACTAATAATTTTTTTATCATTTTTCAATATTTTTTTATTATTAATATATTTTAAACCTAATTAACAATAATATTATCTAACTAACAATATATTCTTACATAATAATACACAGTAATTTATTTTTTATCATTTTTTGTCTTTTATTTGTATCATTTTTTTGTAATTATTTGTCATTTATTTTTTTGACAAACTTTTTAATTTTTTTTAATATTTTTTTATTAATAATATATTTTAAACCTAATTAACAATCTTATCTGACTAACAATATTCTTAAATAACTTAAAAATCTAACTTAATTAATTTGCCTTTATTTGTATGATCTTTTAATTATTTTTGTCATTTATTTTTTTTGACAAATTTTTATTTTTTTTTGGGGCATTTATTTTTTTAATTATTTTTGTCATTTATTTTTTTTGACAAACATTTTAAATTTTTTTTTTGGCATTTATTTTTTTAATGTTTTTTTATTAATACTATATTTTAAACCTAATTAACAATAATCTTATCTAACTAACAATATTCTTAACTAACTTAAAATCTAACTTAAAATAACTTTCCGCCGCGTGTGCGCAAGTGCTCAGCCACCCATTTGATCCGAAATAAACCTCATCTGCTTTGCAGTTTTGTCGAGAGCCTCCCTTTGTCTCTTTACGTCGGCCTCTAATTTTGCGGCTCTTTCCCGCATATCAGCAGCACGACGCAAGATTTTCGGATGATCCCGACAAAGCCTCAAATTTAAATCATGTGTTCTCTTAAGTTGACCGTATATTTTAAAAAATTGCTTAACAGATGTTTTGGTGTCAACTTGCGAGAACACCTCCGATTCAGAATCAGAGTTCGCTTGTGCTGGGAGCGGATTCTCATTAACAATCGGAGCTACCTCTGGCGGCGGTGGCAACACCGCATTAGAGCAACCCGGTTGTTCTAATGCGTCATTGCGTGGTGGTGGCAACACCGCATTAGAACAGCTTGGCTGTTGTAATGCGCTATTGCCAGGTAGAGGTACAGCCACAAACGACGCAGACGGTTTTACCTGCCCTTTACCTGCCGAAACCTTATTTTTTTTTGGTGAAGCAGGTAGCGGACTTAGAGGGGCAGGTACAACTGTCTGCGTGAAATCCATTATCTCGTCCCATAAAGTCGCGTCACAGTCTATGGATTGTGTTTCTGTACGTCTACCTTTACCTTTTGATGGCGCCGACGACGACTTTGTGTTTTTATTGTTGTTTACATTACCAGTGCTAACACTAGGCAAAAAGTCGTCATCGGAGTCATGTGCCACCAGAGACATAGATGATTTGCGCGGATGAGATGCGCGTACATCCTGACACCCTGAAGTAGATGGTGTGACTTTAAATTTTTTGTTTAAAGCCAAACCATGTAATTTCGGGGTATGAACGGCTTTACCTGCATTACCCCTGGATACGGTGACATTGACGGTATTGCCGAGGTCACCATCTTCAAGGTGCAAAACAGGTAAATCTGCGCCAGGATGTATATTGCCGTGCATCTGCTGATGGTGCCCATGATACGCTAGCTGACTACCGCCTTCGTTAGAACACGAAGCGCCCCCAACGTCAGCAGCAATACCATCTTTAACAATAATGTTGTTTAAAACATTAACCCTGCCAGAGGATGGATTTTGTATTGCTGACTTCACAGCACCGCCATTAATGGCGGAACCTGACGCTGTAGATGCGTCAGGTGATGGTTTAAACGTAGCCAAATACGTCATTAAAGTCAAGGGCGGTAAAGTTGGTGGCGGTGTCGACGAGCGCCTTTTACGCCCACCAGCAGATGATACATTTTTAACGGTTCTTACCATTTTGTTCACAAAAACTGAGCGCAATGAAATTCACGAGAGCACACTTGCACACACTAGCACAGGCGAAGACGGAAAGAATCTTGTAAGCGTCCTCAAACCCAAGCCAAGCTAACTTCCCCCTCCAACGGTAGGGAGTGGGTGACCACTCTCGTCTCTCATTGGTTGGACGACATCACGTGATTTATGCAAGCCAAGCTTTCACCCCACTGTTGATTTTCTTTGTCTCAACAGAATCCCGCTACAAAGTAACGTCAAACTTTTCTAAATGTCATGCGCACATCGAATAACTGACGCAACAACTTTCTATTTGAAATGACATCACATTCCTGACTGCAGCATAAAACGACATTTTAGTTTTAGCAACGTCACCTACTCTTACATTGTAAAACTGTATCATTACACACACCTCTTCAAGTCACTACCTACATTATTTATAATTTACGATTTAACCTAATCGATATTTAACTTATTTTGGGAGAAAGGTTTACTAATAACAACACTGTGATTTTTATTTAGATATTTTTATTCTATTATTTGAAAGTACTTAAAATTATCACAATAATTTTGTATTATAATGTTACAATTAAATATTGGTGAAATTTTGTAGTTTGAATTTTCCAGTTTAGTTCATGTATTCGAATTTTCGACCTTTACGTTAGAAGATGAAATAAAAATTTTAAATTAATTATTGGCTTAAATCAGCTATTGCTGCAAGTAAAGCGTCCAAGTTTTCATTTTTTTTCTCCATATTATTTATGGCAACTATCAGTCGTTCTATATTTTGTTCTTGTTCGCTCTGAAAAAATGATATGTCACGGTGCCCCCACGGTAATGTTTTAGTAGTATTAGGAATAACAAAACGTTTGTCATCGTGTTGGGACAAGGCCACTTTGTTCTTTATTTCTGTGTAAATGTCATGCAAGCAACT
The DNA here is from genome assembly GCA_963680705.1 of Rhagium mordax. NCBI lineage: Eukaryota > Metazoa > Arthropoda > Insecta > Coleoptera > Cerambycidae > Rhagium > Rhagium mordax. Next base: position 41,178,465 of record OY796659.1, on the reverse strand, counting down.
CCGAAACGTATTCATTTTTCTAAATATTAAACCTCCCCGCTCAACGATTTTCTTATAGTCATCTATTGACAGCTGCTTTCTAATAACAGATTTCTTCACACCTTTAGCTTTTTTGAGTTCATTATCCACCGATTGTATATAATAAGCTTTCGCACCCGTACCATAAAAACTAATAATGGGATCAGAGGGGAACTCGTCTTTCATTTTACCTAACACCGACAAGCCCTTATGAATATTAAATTTATTTATTTCTTCGTAGTTAGATGTATCGAATTTGTCTGGATTCTGTATTATGAAATTATAAAAGTTATCTGTAAATGTTTTTATAATCAACGAATCCGTATCTGTATACAGCAAAGAAGCATTATCGCCGAAATGTTTTTTGATAACGTCGTAGAAAAAGTTGTATAATACTGTCTTAGACAACTCCAAGATACAAAAACCAACGTAAATTGGTTTGTTGTAGACTACCTTTAGTTTACCCATATGGATGGCTACAAAATCATCAGTAAATATTGAGCATGATTTAAAGTTAGGGCGTGTTATTAATGCATTTGCACCCATACTCCGCCTAACGCTCTCCCAGTGGGTAACTAATTTTATATCCATTCTATTATCAACATTTTCCATTGTCTTACCGAATACTGCGTTATTTAATAATTTATACTGATCTTTTTCAAATTTATTCTTAGCCTTATTTCTCATATCGGTGTTTAGGTCAATATATTTTTTAAGCCAAGGTGATTGTTTGAATTTAAGTATTCTATGTGTTTTTATAACCATTAACCCGTTATCTAGCGCTTGTTTCAAATTTATATAATGCACAATATATCTCCTCTTATCGTTTAAATTTGGTATCAGTTTTGTCAATTTCGATTTTGATTTTGGTGGAATAATATTTTCTACTAAAAAGGGTAGGTCTGAGTGTAAGTCGTGTAAATCTTGTGGATAATGTATGTCTACTTCGAGAACATACCCATGGGTGCTTTCATCTGAAATGCTCGTAATATCTAAATTCATGATTTCTTCTTCGGACAGCCACACGAATCCACCTGTCGGCAATTGTTGCGACATACTATGCCCATATAGGTTCGTGGCATCTAGATATGTGATGAATGAAGAAGGTTCTTTGGGGTCGTAGTTAGGGAGAAATTTGTTATTCGCAATATGTTTCCTTTCCGTACACTGGCTTACTCCACCACGTATTCCCTTTTTAAAAAAATGGATCATATCAATGTCCGTTAATAATTCCAACTCCACTTTGGTTAGTTTTAACATAGCGTCCCACGAGAGACCCGGACAAGTGTAATACTGAGCAGGATCAAGTTTATATTTTTCCAAACAAATTTTACGAAAATTTTCAAATACGTCACACAAAAGGAGTACGTCTGATTTTAAATAAAGATCTGAGTAATCGCCCAAATTCTGACAATCAAACAAGTTCCACACATCGTTAGCCCTCTGATAATCTTTATCTGTTATATGTTCTTCATTTAGGTTATCGTAAAATTCATCTTTCGAGGGTAACTCTACATTATTTAGTTTCTCTAAACTATCCATAAAACTATATGGAAATACACCCTTTTGCCTCATTAAATTAAATTTTTCCTTATCTGTATAGAAACTTCCCGTAACAAACAATTGGTTATCAGTTAAGTTGCCCCCTAAATTTTGCAACGATGTTGATAAGAACTTAAAACTATCGATGAATCGTAGTTGTATAAATTTCCGTTTTTTCTCCCCTTTCTTATTGACGTAATCATGCATATAAAGGTGTTTCGTGAAAGATATATATTTTTCTTTATTTTGTGCTATAACATCAACTCTGTCCTTATGTGCACAGAGCTGTTTTATAAATAGGTGACTGTCGTAGCCACTCATATTGTGAAATATGATAGGTACAAAATTTGGTAATTTGTAATTTAAGTTACATACAGAGTGTGCGGCACCAAATCTTACTTTACCAGTTATATGACAATGATCTCTAACTTTTACATCCTCTACTTTAAATGGTTTCTCACATATACCGCATACGGTCGCATTCAGGAAGTCTTGTCTTTCTTGTGCTGTGAGTTTAGCCATTGGGACTATATCTTTCATATATCTGTTATAGATTTCCCTTACATCGGCTTCAATACGCGATACAAAAACTTTGGCTACATCAGATCCTCGATAGAGTTCAAATTTTGATAAAGAATTGTCAAAAGAACATTTTATGAAATATGCGAAGGAGTAAGGTTCGTGTATAAAAGTTTTATTTGTATAAGAACGTTCGGGGTTCGGTTCACAAGTATGAATAGGTTTCAGAATTGATTCAAAGTCTGCATACACTACAAATGGTACTTGCATTTGTCTTTCAAAGTTTTCAAATTTTAATATATTTTCAGGTACTTGTTTACCATATTTATCAATCCGAAATTGTGTCGATGGTGTTGTTGTATAAACATGATTACAGTCATTTCTCTGATGCTGGAATAACTGACGCTCATTATTAAAATATAGTAAGCAACCATCACAAAAGTACTTTTTATGATCATGAGCTGAAATTTGAGCGGAAACTAGCTTAGACAAGTTTTTTATCCAACAATAGTGATTATTAGCGCAATCTTTCTTACAGTGATGATTTACACCACATTCACCGGAAAGTAGTAACAAATTTACATGCATAAATAGTTTTTTTTCAGAATAACGTAAAGGCCCAACAACTTCATACTTTATTCTATTATTCTCAAATTTTTCTTCTAACCCGTACACGTTAATTGAAATATTATTCATCTCCTCAAATTTTGAAATATCCCGCAATTTTACTGGAAAATTCATACCTGATAAATTTAAAACTCTTGAAAAATGTGGATATGATGAGGTCTCAGATGTGCAGCCATTTGCAGGATACAACGCTGAAGTTACAGCCCAAGCAAAACAATACTGATCCTGGTTTTTTACATTTACCACTGCCTTCTTGTTTTCTATGGATTTTGGCAACTTGACATATGATGAACCACCCAGAGGACTATATTTATTCACATTGATTTCAACAAAAGCAATTCGTTCGAGGGCCCATCCTAAAATTAAATTATAATTAGTCATTTTCTTTCCACCTTAATGTATGTTTAAATACCTGAATCACGTTCCAGGAACTCCGTAGTTTGTGTAATCATAGCATCCACAAAGGTGTCCAAAGTATTGTTCAAATCCATAGCTTGATCCAAGATTTTGTTGGAAGTGTTAAATGATTTCATTTCAGATAGTTCCTGTGTCTGTAATACGTACGTAGCAAACGTTTCCATATTTACTTTTACTGTATTATGAATACGTAACACTTCCTCGAAGAGATTTAATATTTTTGATCTAATTTCATTGAAGAACATTACATAGTCTTGGTGATTATTTTCGCTATATACTCGATAGGTTACAATCCTGTATTTGAAAGCGCTCTGCACAATTTCTACACCTTCTATAAACGGAACACATGAATTTGTCCTATGCTGCAATGTCCTTCTATGGGAATTCATTTGGGTTGTGCTTAGAGTCACATTACAGCAATTACAAGTTTCCATATTTGTAGATGTTGAAGGATTACATTCCAGTTTAGGATATTTTGCTTGCGGACCACTATCATGTATCTTCTTACAAGATTGCCTCTGATGTCTTCGCAAATTGTCACCACGTGTAAAACTTACACCACAAGAAGTACAAATATACATTTTATGTCTTTACTCTGGGAGACTAGCACCACAAATGGCTGTGTGCTCCTCATCCTCATTTATATACACGGAGTGAAGCTGCCCCACCACCTCTACTTGAAATACTCATACACATATCAGTACATACACTAATTACAACTACAATTGCATTGCACCACTCCAATTACCTCTATTGCAATTACATCAGTCTAATTACTGCACATTACTCTACTTACCTCTATTGCAACTACATCAGGCTAATTACCTGCAATACTCTAATTACCTCTATTGCAATTACATCAGTCTAATTACCTACATTACTCGAATTACCCTAGTTACCCCCCACCACAAAAAAAAAAGGGTGGGGGGAGACCCAGCTCCGCCATTACTACTCTACTAATTTTGATGTACTTATTTAGGTTATAAAAACGCTATGAAGTAAATTGAAATAGGTAGGTATATGCGAACACATTACATCAGGAAAAAGTATTAAAATATTTTATTCTGTTAAATATACTAATAGGGATTTCAAAATAAATAAAGTAGATAGAAAATTGAAAATTTTAACCCATATATAAATAAAAATATTTGTTGTGAAACATTTTGTTTTATTTTTATATACATACTATTAACACATACCTATTATTAATAATAAATATAAGTGTGTGAATGTGGCACAATATCCTTCTAAAATGTATTTTAAGAAATGCATTAAACATCTCTAATATTAGTTTATATCTGAATCAAACTAATTTATATTTTATTATAAATAATGCCAAAGTTTTGCAATAGAGATTATAAATATTTTAATTGGTCTACATTTTATAACATTTACCCATGCGCTCTAATTGCGATGAACAATACTATAATACACTGTCATGCAGTTCGCTCAGTGTACATCTCGGTGTACATGTACCAAAAGGATAACTTCTCTCAGTGTAAACGTGTGTGTTTACTTCAAATCGGCTGGGCCATAGAACTTCAAACGTTCCGCCGGCACTGTCGCTTCTCTGTGATCGTTCTTCTCTGCCTTGGTACCTTAATAACTATTAAAGAAAAAAAAAAGTTTAAGGAATTGATGGTAGAAGTTTGCGATTTCATGTTATACCTACTAACAATGATGTATAGTTACTACAACAATAAAAATGATATATGTATATTGTATATTGACATCCATAGTATCATCAGAAGATGATATACCCACTCCTATATTTTTACTTAAAAAATCCTATTTGGAAGCCACATTGTATTTACTTACAGGAACTTACAAGAACTACTTATAAAAATATGAATATTCGCAATAACTGCTAAGAATAATCCAATAGAATGTGTAACAATATTCAAAGATATGAATCGATTACTTGTGACGAGTATTTGTCATTAATATTAAAAGTATTTGTATGATTTTATTTATATCGGATATCCAAGACCAAACTTACAGTATCATTTACCACCAGTTCATTTTTGTGGGACCTATTATTTACCAAATATTTAAACACTCTCTACCTAATACTAAAATAAAATATTACAAATTTTATCATACTGTCAATTTTCTTAATATCTAAAAATAATTTCTATCTGGTTCACATCTATCGATGGTATAAATAGAAATTGGCATATGTATGTAATCTGTAAAATAATCCGTAGATAATACAATCAAACATAATATATATCCTGGAATTATGAATCAGTTATACAGAATTTATCTATTTATTAATAAATAATCCAGTATTTACTCGTAACATTATTTCTAAACGTGTTCGATCCCGATGGGGTATTCTCTAGTTCGTAAGTTTTTATTTTAATTTCAAAGTTAGTAAATTATGTTGTGTGTTTGGACAAAAGTATCTAAATATATGAAAGAAGAATACTAGCTCCCGTATCCCATTGTTATAGCGTAAAGCTCATACTCTTCTTCATATTATTTCACAGACAAAAGATAAATATAGAAACATTTGCGATAACTACAAATTAATAATTCAATTAGAAAAACCTTTGAGTCTAAGAACTTGTCCAAATGAGGAGATTTAGGCGCGAGTAGCGCGTTTCGGATTACGAGTTTATTTTGTTGCGTCCCGTCCAGATGATGCGTATGCGTGCGATTTTCAGTCAGATATTTAAAATGGAGTTAGACGAAGCGGTTGCGTTGTGCATCCAATTTTAAGTCACAGAATGATTCATAGTTTGTTCTCTATTCTATTATATCCAAATTTAACAAACCATGAAAGAACATTTTAACTACTTCCGTATGTCAATAAAATTTTTTGGTGATTTATTTGAAATTATAATCTCTTTGTGAAAAAGGATCAGAAAATATCTCCTCCAGTTCTTCCTAAGCCTTTGTTTTGTTGGAATAATCAGAACGTTCCATATATTGTTTTCCCTTTCAACCTCGACAATAAATATTTCATTGTCGAAGTTATTCCGCTCCGTTAATGAAACCAAACATATCCTATCGTGCGAATACTGGATGTTGCAATGGCATTCCTAGTACCTTGACTCGCATCTCGACTCGCGTCGAGTCCAGGTTCCGCAATATTCCACATTTTTGCGCGAGTGCATGTGGACGAAATTATGGATCTCTAGTATCTCACAATTGCGCGATCCGAAACGCGCTAATCAACTCGCGCGTAAATCGCCTCATCTGGACAAGCTCTAAGCAATCAAAATAAAGGCTCTAAATATGTATATTTTTCTCAATATAATAGTGACTTTATTTTAATAGCCATCAAACATTTTTGCCAGACTCTCAATCTATTTAATGAGTACCGTTCTCCCTTCTAAATTAGTTACGCATTTCTGAAGATAATCCATACGAAAAGTAAATGAGTATCTTATTTATTATTATTATACAATAATTGTACCTAAAGTAGTAGTTTATTTAAAGTGGAAATAAAAAAGAATGAGTAATTACTTGTGCACTTTTAATTTTGTACCTATCTATTTGATTCTAACCTCGATTCTAACTTACATAAGTGTAACGTAACATAAGCATGTCGAGTATAATCTAGAGTATTCTAGAGCAGTATACTTAGCAAGTATGTAAGTGCAGAACTAATTTTGATATTATTTCTTAAAGAGGGTTGGTATTCTTGTCGTGTCATCGACACTGCCGTAGGCTTCACTTTACACCAAAATACTAAATCCTTACCTTGTTGCTCATGACACCAATTAATTGGCATGATGTGGAGATCTCTACAACCAAACCTATTTTATCCTATTGATAATAGCGTTGACTGATATCTTCAGACAACGATAATAGGTGACAAGAAAACTTATTCCAAATAATCGGCATTATTTTGAAACGATCAATATTATTGTATTATAAAAAAATTGAACTAGTGTACTAGGGTGGGAAGTAGGTATGTTTCAACAAGGGGGATTCAAAATTAGTTATATGGACAAGGACATGTATTGTATATCTACAAACTTTATCCGGGGTAAAAGCTGGAATGCATCCAATTGGCCAATTAATAGTAAGTAAACAAATTCGTAAAATCCTTTTAAATATGGGTTATACCTGGAACTTGCTGTAATGAAGGTCATTTATCAATGCGATTAACAAAACTTAACTTACCTACTCTTTGATTGTATTATAACAAAATGAATGAAAGAAACCATTTTACACTTTTACAGGTAATAATGCCGTGACATAATGTAAATTGTAGGTAAAATGGAAAATTCTTTATAGGGATATTTTTATTTTACCCTTGATGTGGCGACAACCATAGACCGTAGCATTCGACGGAAATCTTTTCATGCCAAGTTTTTCTGCGAAACTTTTCAAACTTTTAAATTTATATCAAGTTCTATATAAAGTCTCTAATACTATAAATAATTTTTCAAGTGTTAATAATACGTTTCCGTGTTAGGAACTGGAATTATAATTAAATGCTGGAAATTCAACGGAACGAAATGACAAAATAAAAAATATACCAAAACAGTTTTAATTTTCGCATCTTGATTAGAGAAATTATAATGTCCGCGAAAATGTTTTCTGTATTTTTATATAAATTTTGAACATTTATCTATTCGACCAATAAACACACCACATTAATTAAACACCTTCCAAATTCAAAGTAGGAGCTGTATAGACGAGGGTTATCTTTTAACGTACAAAATTGCCATTTACCGCAACTGGGGAGCAATAGGCAGTGATTAGTTGCATTTTATCAGAAAACTCACTCTAGTGAACTGTGCCATTTGCTTGTTTGCATTGTTGTTTTACTGGCAGTGATATTAGCTTTGTTGCTATTTCCACTCGCAATAAGTAGTTTATACGCATGCGATCGTAGACACACATCCAGTGCTCACCCTAGGCTGGTGTGCTCACCTACAATTGCCTGTGTAAGAGCTGGGAATAGAACCCAGTCCAGAGTGGATTATAAATTGTATAATAATAATAATAATAATAATAATAATAATAATAATAATAATAATAATAATAATAATAATAATAATAATAAGCGCAGTTGATAGGGTCGAGAAAGCTAAGCGGCGCGTACAGAAGATCGAAGTTAAAATTCGATCAGCAAGGCAACACGCTTCTCGAATCCAGAGTGTGGTGGATTATATAGTCGCAGGTAGACCATTTACACCGAAGGTCCGGCGAGTGGCAGCCGGACTGAGACGCCAACACCACACTCTAAATCGCACAGTGCTGCAGACCATCAAGCAGCACTGTCTAGATAGGATTCGAGCGCTTATGGCTATTAAGAAAACTTTGGTCAGGCGAATGCGGAGTTTGGAACAAAACAAATTGTTTCAAACAAACCCGTCTCGCCTGTTCCAAGAGCCACAGCGTGTTGTCGAAAATCCGCCAACTGTTGATAATGTCGAAGCCTTCTGGAAAGGAATCTACGAAGTCGCGAGTCCATTCGATAATGACACTCCAGCTATAGCACACTTCGAGGCTCTCTGTCGTAGAGTCTTAGAAGAGCCAGACGAAGTGTGCCCGGCAATCAGTACGGAAGAGGTTCAACAAGCACTTGTTGGAACCAAGAACTTCGCTGCCCCGGGTCCAGATGGTATAAACAACTGGTGGTGGAAGAAGTTTCCTTCCGCCCACCGCCATCTGGCCCGAGTTTTCAACACATGGTTGAACGAGGGGCAGCAAATTCCGGGCTGGTTTGTCGAGGGGCGTACTGTGCTAATCCCCAAAAAGGGGGATCTGTCTGACCCAAAAAATTATAGGCCGATTACCTGCCTCAACTCCTGCTACAAGTTATTTACTCGTATCTTGTATACCAGGATGTTGAGGTCTGTTGATCCGGTCTACCAACAGATAAACGAACAGCGTGGTGCCAAGAAGGGCCTGGCAGGTTGCAAGGAAAACCTGCTGATAGACCGCTGTATTACACAGGATTCTGTGCAGTACAAGCGGAATCTGTCAATGGCCTGGATTGATTATCGCAAGGCATTTGATACAACATCCCACGAGCTTTTGTTACACTTACTCGGATGTCTTGCGGTGCCAGCACCACTAGTGAGATGCATCGAACAACTGTTGCCGCTTTGGAGAACTCGCTTCACCATAACATCTGGTGCCGAGCGAGTTTCGACAGAGTTGGTGACATTTAAGAGAGGAGTGTTTCAGGGTGACTCTTTGAGTCCGCTCCTCTTCTGCATCTCACTGCTGCCGCTATCTGTTGGTCTCCGCCAAACCCGCGGGTATCACTGTGGGCCACCCAGCAACCGGAGGCATAAGGTCACCCATTTATTTTATATGGATGACCTTAAACTCTATACCTCCGGAGAGCGAGACCTTCAAAATGCTCTCAGGGTGGTCGAGGAATACACGCGGGCAATTGGAATGGAGTTTGGGTTGGACAAATGCGCAGTCATCCACCTCAAGAGAGGACGATGCGGGGAATTCCACGAAGATGCGCAGCTCGCAGACGGAAGCATCCTACGACATTTGGATGCCGGAGAGACCTACACATACCTGGGTGTGGAACAACGCCACATCCAGGATGTGAACCAAATAAAGGATTCTCTCCGTGGCAAGTACAGACACCGACTCCGAAAGATCTGGTCATCAGAACTTTCGGGGAAGAACAAGGTGTCTGCCACTAATATGCTTGCCGTTCCGATTCTGCTCTACTCCTTTGGCGTAGTCAAATGGGGAGTAGATGAGCTACGTCAATTGGACAGGAATACCCGCAAGATGATGAATATTCATAGGAGTATTCATCCTAGATCGTCCGTTCCTCGTGTGTACCTCCCACGTCAACGGGGGGGCCAAGGACTCTTGAGTCTGGAGTGCATGCATGGCAGAGTGGCACTGAGTATGGCATGTAATGTCATCAGGAGCTCGGACCCACTCCTACAGTTAGTGAGAGATCATGAAGCTGTGGGAGTTGGCGCTTTATTGTTTAGGGCAGCACAGAGGGCCGCAGATGAACTCGGTCTCGTGTTCGACTACAGGCGAGAAGGCCGGCGAGGTGACTCAGTCACTGAGCTTCCGCCTAATCGTCTGACAGCCCACATCAAAGCTGCCGAACAGAGAAATCTGTTCAGGCAGCACGTCGATAAACCCCTGCACGGTGTTTTCTATAACAACATAGAAGCACTGGGTTTATCGACAGAGCTGACCTTCGCATTTTTAAGATCAGCGGGGCTGAAGTCGGAGACCGAGGGATATATTGTGGCCTGCCAAGATGGTGTTATTAACACATTGGTCTATCGCAGTCGCGTGATGGGTGTAGAGGTACCTGATATCAACTGCAGGACCTGCCGTCAGGCGCCGGAGTCGCTCATGCATTTATTATCTGCATGCCCGATTTATGCGACTTCGGTCTACATCCAACGACATAACGCGGCTTTACGAGTGCTATACTACCATCTACGGCACTCGTACCAGATAGACCAAACACCAGTGCTGCCTTACGTCCCCGGAGATATCGAGTCCGTTGTCGAGAACGAGAAATGCCGGATTTACTGGAACTACTCGTTCCCGACCGTCAGGCGAATTCACGCCAATAAGCCTGACATAGTCCTCCTCGACCATCAGACCAAGGTGATGTATGTCATCGAGTTCTCAGCACCTGCTGAGACAAACATCGCCTTGAAGGAGGAGGAGAAACGGACTAAATACAGAGATCTCCGGTACGAGCTCCAAGTGCTATACCCAGGCTACTCTGTCAAAATGGTCGTCCTGATAATCGGTGTACTCGGAGGTATAAAGCCCACGCTGCTCTCCGCATTGAAGACCATGCCTGCCTGCCAAACATCGGCAGAATGGTTGGCTGGTCAAATGCAGAAAGCGGTCATCCTGGGATCCCTTCGTCTACTTAGGGCACACGAGTCTGGAATCTACAGTAACTAACCCTGCGGGATGTGGGGAGTTGCTGTAGATTATTCGCTGGTGCTCTCTCTGTGTGGTGTCGGAGGCCACAGGGAGACTGTCCAGCATTTTCTTCCGGAAACGGAAAAAAAAAAAAAAAAAAAAAAAAAAAAATAATAATAATGTTTATTATGCAAACAAAAGTTACAGGGTAAACATTACAAAGGTAATGAAACTATCAACAATTGTTACATAAAAGGTAGGAGTTCGGCTAAGCCGCTCTTCCACTCCCCCAAGAAATTAAAGTAAAATTAAGTGAAATGAAATGTATTCACAATAAAATAATATCAATAACAGCAAAATAAAAAATTAAGTAAATATAAATATTGCACCAACTGCAAAAGAAAAGAGAAAAAAAATAAGATATTTTATAGAACATAAAATCACTGAAAAAAATTGTTTATACTTAATAAAAATTAAGGAAATATAAATACAAAAATGAAAAAAAACTAAATATTTTATGAAGAACAAGTTACTGATTAGGTATCACTCAATAATTTGTTTTTAATACTTTTAGTAAACGAATAAATGGTTAAATCAAGCATATTCAAAATACCATTAAGCAAATAAGGAGCCATATATGCAAATGAACCCTCAAATTTGCTGGTAGAATGTTGTGGTACACAAAAGGAATTAATTCGTATATTTAAGTTATGGACATTGGATCTTTTTTCTAACAGTTTATATAAATATTCTGGCTTTTGATGCTTTATAATTTTAAATAGAAATATATAAAAAAGATAACTTACCCTATTGGAAACATTAAGTTCTTTAAGTCTAATTAAGGGGTTATATGATTACGAAGTGGGATACAACAAACAAAACGCATACACGAATTCTGAATTTTCTGTAATTTGAATTTATTATAATTAGTTAAAAAATGATAATAAACTGTACAACAATAGTTTGTGTGAGGATAAATAAGAGACTTTACTAATTTTAATTTTAATTCTGCACTTAACTGATTTTTTAGATGGTATAATGATTTTAGCTTAAAATAAGAAGTACTAACTATATGGTTTACGTGTTGATTAAAACTAAGAGTTTGATCAATCAACAAGCCAAGATTTTTTGCTGATTCTACCCAGTTAATTTGCACATTATTTATAACTAATCTCTCTTGGCAAATTGCATTTCTTTGTCGTTCATTTCCGATGCATAAAGCGGTAGTTTTATTAGGATTGACTTTTAGACCATTATTAGAGCACCAGACTGTAAACCAACATAGGTCTAGGTTTATAGAATTGATAGATTCCTCAATCTGTGATATAGAGCAAGCTGTATATAATTGGACATCATCTGCATATATGACCATTTTACATTTTTACATTTTATATTTTAAAAATGTTTATTTGTCGTAACTATTTTCTTATATCCTGATTGTCGAAAGTACTTCTTAAAGTACATGTATTTGATAATTTCATTTGTATTATTTTACCTATTACCTATAAAGAGAGAAAAGAGTGGTGTTAGGTTGGCTTCATTTCGTTGGTAACGATATTACCTATCCAGGCTGTTGTTAAGCCACTAACGACTTCCATGAGTTCCATGTATCAGTTATTCATATTTTTTAGCCTTTTTCGCATATCGCAGGACTTTAGGAGAATTAGTATGCATAGTTATTTGAATTGGTCGAATAATAAAGATATCCATACAGTATTTGTGTGTCTTAATATGCAATCTGTTCAGTGGCTTGTGTGAGCTATTCTAGGAATTTTTGAGTCATTCGGAATATATGAGATGGGCTCTTGACACTAGACTATTCATGAAGTTGACGCATATTTGTGTATCTGGCAGAGATCGTCAGTATCCGAGACTTTATTCCGTGTGATTTGCAGTCTGTTATTGCGTGCCCGATACATGACTCCAGAATGCATATTATGTTAATCATAGTTGGTAGGAAGAGCTTCATTTGCTTATAATAGAAAAACAAGTGGGTTAACGTACTGAAGGTCTTGTTTATATTATTCATGATTTTAAAAAAGCCTTTTGTCGAGGCTAGGGTGACTTACCCTTTTTCCTGTATTACATTATCATGTATTCTTAGCTTATTGAATATGGTGATATTCCTTTCTGAAAGAAGTCTCCCTCTTCTCCTTGTAGGACTAAGCCTAATCACTACAGTAGTTGAAAAATAATCATGTTATCATTTAGAATGGATTTTTCAACTTCTCCACCAAAAGTGTGTGGATAATCAAATAGTTGTTGTAGATAAACTAGACGGATATACAGGACACAATAAATGGATCTGATAATTTTTATATTGTTCAAGAATACTTGGCCATAGCTGCATAACTCTCTTGAGGCTGGATGTTAAAGTGGAGGTTATAGTAAGTGAAGAACGGGATACAACATGAATAACTATGACTATCTTGTGAAAGATTTATTATTTTTGATTAAGTTATCTTTTATATATTACTTAGTCAGCCAGTCAAGTAATTTGTATTTGTAAAATTTTTCATTCTTCGTTTCCCACGCGCCTACCGGAAATTTTTGTCTGCCAACGTAATTGGGGTATGTGAAGTACATGCACCTATGCAGACAAATATGTGTAATAAGTCAATTTGAAAAAAGGCCCTCCCCCAATCCGCTCACCATACCAAAAATTTCCAGAGAGAAAAAACTTGTATTTATATGGTCTCTTCGATTTATCGGCCGTCACACGGGAACCTTTCATCGTTCAATTTGTACGCCATTTCCCTTACTAATACAACTTATGCAAGTATTAATATCGTAAACTACATTTTTTCCATAAAAAATTTAATAATGAGAGTGAATATTATTTTATAAAGCAACTTAAATAATATTTATTTTAAAAAACATTGATTTTACTATTCAAGAAAGTTTTGTTCCGCTAATGTAGGCTGCAGTCTTTCTATTCTCATTTATTATTCAGTAATGAAAGATTATGAAATTCACTTACAGTTCGTAGAATTTGCGATATTTGACCTAGATGCCGTAGTGCAAAAGGTATTATATCACTTGAACGTATCTCTAGCGAATAACGAGTATGTTTCATGAGTAATCAGGAAATGAAACATTAGAAGTTTGGGACAAAGCCAGTACACGCACCACTACTTTATAATAGGAAGCAATATTAGGAAAGGACGAGGAAGTAGAGGAGAATGTTTAACAGTAGCGTACATAAAGGGACAAATAAATAGAAAAAAATACATAAAGGTGCAGTGTGATCAACTTATTGTATCAACATGTTTAAATGGAATATTTTACTGAGACAGCAAAATTAAGAATAATAGCTTAATTAGCAAAGAGTGCACATATCTTTTTTTTTAAATGCAACACTCCGTATATTATCGAACTATTCGGTGAAGATTTCTTGCTAACTTTAAAAATGTGCAATTTTTTATATATTCCATTGATTTTTTGACAAAATAAATAATAACGTTATAAATAAGTTACGCGTAAATAATGGTACATGCAACAATGTTACTCCACGAGTATTACGGTAGTCGAGTAGCTAAATGCGTTGATACGTACTTACTTGCATGCTAAAATCGTCGTTCGATTACATATATCCTGAGGCAAATTATTTAAAATTAATTTGTGATTTGCTACAGACTTGAATGAGAAACTTCTATGTCCTAGATGTGATTCGGACTCTACAGTGATCCCTTTTTACCTAACACAAAATTTTTGAATTTCCCACGGGTTAACTTCAGTGAGGTGGTTAAGAAAACATTTTTTTTATTTACTGCTGCGCATATGTTTTTAATATATCCCAAAAGAAAAAATCCATGGGTGTTATACGGGATTATTTTTATTATTATTATTTTAATTTAGAATTAAAAAGAAGTATTGTATTAAAACATAAAGTTAATAAGCGATTTTATTTTGACATTTATTTTGTTAGGTAATCGAATATCTTAACAATAAAATTAAGTCACAGTCAACAACATATTTCGTATTGTAACCCCCACATATTTGTAACTCCTACATATTTATGTTATTTATATTTATTTTACAACGAAGTGATTTTCTTAACAGTTAGATAGGACAACCTCAATAATGCAATGTTAGTTTAAGTGAATTAGTATTTTAAAATGTATGTAACAGGCAACTTCAAATCAAGCCTGTTGAACCTCCTCTTTTCCGTCAATACATTAATAATTTACTTAATTAATGATCCAATAGTTCCTTATGTCATAACCCGCGTGGACTGCATAAAGATAAGTCTATATGCCATTCACATTTTATTTACATAAGGGTAGGCTATGATATGTTTTTCTTAGGTTGTCTCAGGGTTTTCTACTATTGACAAAATATTGAAGTGTCAGATTTAATTGATTGTCACTGTCATCTACTTTTGGCTCAATTGGCAAATTTTTTATTGATAACATTACTGTGCTTTCTTTAGGGTCTCACTCTGGCAACTATGTAGAATTAATTTGAATTTCTGGTTATATTTTTGACTTTTTAACATAACCTCAGTAAACCAGTCATTCATACCAACAGAATTCAGATTTTCCAAAGCCTACTCTAATTTAAATAAAGTTTGAATGGCATATACATATGAATAAACACGCCGTGGTCCAAAATAGTCAGTCGCGCAAGTTGGGTAGGGACCCACTTAATAGTAGTCGGCTCAGACGGCTATAAAACTAACAGCACCGGACAGTAAAATCAGTTGAGCACGCGCTCCCCAGAAGAACCACTTCGCCACTCCAGTAAGAAGTAACCGAACCGCCCTGAAGGAACTCCGCTGCCCGCTGCAAGAGAGAGTAAGATACATTGTTAGGTTAATCTATTTTATTTGACCGGTGATTTAAATTCAATTAATTTTATTTCTGCTCACTAGTATCAGGGCGGCGCCGATACTTTTCTGGCTCAAGTAGTAATGTAATATTCTGGTGGCCTGCTGGTTTACATGGAACTGTTTACTAGCAACGTCATCAGGGCGTCGTCGATTTTTATTTTAATAATTTCACTAATATACTTCCGCAGCTTGAGCAGCCAGCTAAGTTTTGTCCGCTTGTTCCGTTTTTGTTTTTATCTTATAATTGAATCTATCATAAAGTAATCCACCGAAGGCGATTCGAACATATTTTGTCTATCAAGTATTGCCTGGTCAAATATAGATTGACATCTGAGCTTTACTGGTAACCGTTTAGATAGAGCTTTTTGCCTGCCGCATCTTTTCCGCCTAACCCGTATTGTTGCTTACTCATTTCCCCCATATTATTTGCTTGCCATTTTTCTACTTTTTAACCGTAGTTTATCACTTTTGACCGTACTTGCCTTGCCGCTTTTAATTTTTGCCCAGCCTGCCTGCTTTATAGCTTATTGTATACATCTGTGCTTTAGTTAACTGTAGTAGTAAGGAATTTGTTGTGTTAATTATTTATTCTGAATGAAATCTGTTTATATTTTAACACGAACTTCCTGGGTTTTCTTTATAGGTCAATAGAGACCAATGGCGTAACCGTGTCGTCACTGCAGCTACCTAAGCCTCTATTATCCTGCTAATAGAGAAAAGTGGTGTTTCTAAACTTCAAATCAGAAATTTGCGCCCTAGATACACCGTCCTGCAAAGCAACGCCGTCCCTCAGGCGTCAAAGTAACCTCCTCCAAACCTCCAATTTTATCAAAAAATTAAAAATATGTCGTAGAAAGTGCCAATAATTCTGTCAATCACTTCAAATATTTTAAATGGGAGTAAAGTCAAGTGATACCTCGATTTAAAGGTCAATTCTCTTTGTAACTGTGTAAAGTTATTAAAGTCTGACTGAATAGTTTTCGGGATATTGCATTGCATATTTCACATTTATTATGCAGAGTTTTAATGTGAATATAACTTTGGAACATAATTATTAATTTGGGAAAGATATTTGGTGAGTCAGCTTTATTATGAATGATTCTATATGAAAAGGAATAGTTTTAAACGATAATCCTTTTCCTTATCTTAAATGTTATTTAATAAGAATGTGACAAAAATATAAAAGTATTTAAAAAATAATCAGTGTTAAATTTTAACAGCATCATAGTATTCTGAGAGAGAATAATATAAGTATTCACTTATGATGGGATGTGTATTACAATGTTATTTTACTACAAAATTATGCAAATTTGAGTGCGGATATGCTCTAGGGTAGTAACTCCTGTCATCTGTAATATCTCGAAAATGTGTACATGGAGTTAATTAATTACAATTATTCCGAAGGCATAAAATCATAATACAATATAAACTATTAAACAACAGGTCAATGAAAATAATAATTTAATGTTTTCAAAAAGTTGTCTTATTGAAAGGCGCGATCGATGATTTAATTTAGGATTCCCTGCAAAAATTGCGTGGAAAATAGAACATAAAATATACATTAACAATGAAATATAGTACATAAAATCGACACCATAATTGTTAACTATACCTGTAAGTTGTAATATTAATCCTAGCTCGAAGAACCAAAATTGGCAAAATTAAATACAACTTTTATCAGTATTGTTTTTTTTACACTATTGATTTTGTCTCTAAGTAACAAAATAAAAATTTCATATATGTCAAATCATAAACTAATTAATTTAGTCACATTAAATAATTTACAATAATTATAGAATAAGAATTCAACAAATCTCCCTCCAGTAATTGTTCTTGTCCTAAACAATTACTTCCTATCAACGTCTAGCACTATGATTTTGGAAACAGGACGTCGAAGTATCGTACCAGCACTATTTTGAACGTCTACTACTCTAACTATGCCATCTTTAGCCGGATACACAGATACTACTTTTCCTTTTTGCCAATTATTCCTGGGTCCGTTCGGATCGACTAGGATGACGATGTCTCCAATATAAATATTCTTCTGGTTAAGAAACCATTTTGATCTTTTAATCAGTGTTGGCACATACTCTCTTGTCCATCGTAACCAAAAAAAATCTGCTAATTTTTGGGCTGCACGCCAGGATGACATTAAATTTATATTTTTTCGGTTGTTGCTGTGTAAGGTAGTGCTGTATAGGCTGGACCAATCAAGATATGATTTGATGTTAAGGCTTCTGCGTCCGCAGAATCCATCGATACATGGGTCAATGGTCTGGAATTGACAATATTTTCACATTCTAGAAGTAGTATTCTTAAGACATTTTCCGGTGGAAATTTAGTTTTTAATGTAACGTGAAGAATACTTTTTACGCTTTGAATAAGTCGTTCCCAACTACCACCCATATTAGGAGCTAGTGCCGGATTAAATAAAAATGTTGTACCTTTTAATGCACAAAATTGTATTATTTCATTTTTGTTTAATTTGTCAAGTTCATTGCGTAATTCTCTGTCGGCGCCACGAAAGTTTGTTCCGTTATCACAATATATTTCTTCGGGAAAACCTCTTCTGCATCCAAACTGTCTAAGAACGTTAATGAACTCGTTAGTTGTTAAGTCATGAGCGATTTCTAAATGAATAGCTCTTATTGCCATACAAGTGAAAATAACCCCGTAACGTTTTTCATGACTTCGCTTAACTTTAACTTTTAAAGGTCCAAAATAGTCAACACCGGTTCTAATAAAGGGTCTGATAGTAGGTTCAACTCTAGAAGTCGGAAGTTGACCCATTAAAGGAACTACAGGTTTACCTTTTTTTACTTTGCAATATTGACAACGTTTTTTGCATTTTTGACTGTTTGTCTCAACTTATAGATCCAAAATTTTTGTCGTAGTCTATTAATTATAGTTTCTTGTTCGAAATGTTGAAATTTTTCGTGACAGTTTTGAACAAGTAATTTGGTAATGTTGTGGGAACGATCTAAAATAATAGGAGAGAAAGACTTAGTGAAGAGTTGTCCAATCTACCACAGAGTCTAATAAGTCCATCTTCTGAATAGTTAGGTGATAGAGTGAAAAGTTTACTTGAAGAAGGTAAAGTCTTGTTGTGTTGAGTTAGTTCTTTTGAAAACGAGTCATATTGAATTTTTCTCAGGAGTAATTTTTCAGCTTCATTTAGTTCCTCAACCTGGAATTCTTCTACGATTTTTCTTCTTTCCTGTAGGGATTTGATAAATCTTCGAATATAAGCTACACATCGTACAAGCTTAAACCATTTAGAAAATCGTGTCGAATCAGGTAAGGTCTCGTTTATATTTTCTATTTCCCTTATTGAAAATATATTATCTATTTGTTTAATTTCAAGAGAAGAAGTAATATTTGTAGGAAGGTCGTTTACGTTTTGTTCTATCGGCCATTCATCCGAGGGTAACGCCAGAAATTCAGGACCATTAATCCATCGGGAACCTTTGTCGAAGGTTAGGGCTTTAACCCGTTTTGTAGCTTCATCTGCTACGTTATTTTTAAAAGCAATATATCGCCATTCTGATGCATTTGTCTTCTCTTGAATTTCTCCCATTCTTTGAGAGACAAATACCTTGAATCTGCGTGCTTCAGAACGTATCCAATAAAGGACAGTTTTAGAATCACTCCAATAGAAAATACTGACGATGTTTAGGTCTAAGCTGTCTCTTATAATGCTGCCTAATCTAGCTGCCATTAATGCTGCCTGAAGTTCAAGTCTAGGAATTGACATGGGTTTTAAGGGAGCTACTCTTGTCTTCGCACATACAAAACTAATTTGAACTTTTCCATCTTCTTGAGTTCTTAAATATGCTACTGCTGCATAACTTCTTTCTGAAGCATCACAGACGATATGAAGTTGGATATTACTTTTGTAGCGATCTAATACGAAATATTGCCTAGGTATTTGGAAGTTGTAAATTTGTTTTAAGTCGTGAACCCAATTTTGCCAAGTACAATTTAAAAGATTAGTAATTTCATCGTCCCATCCAATTTGTGCTCTCCAAATATCTTGAAGCAAAACCTTACCTTGAATTAAGAAATTTGCTAAGAAACCCATTGGATCAAACACTGACATAACCACTTTTAAGATTTCACGTTTCGTCGGTCGTCTTTTAAAATTTAAAATATCATTATCAATTTTATGAAATTTAGTTTTAAATTCAAAGCTGTCTTTTTCTGAATTCCAAAATATACCTAAAATTTTTTCGGAAGTGGTGTTGTCATTTATTTTTATTCCTTTGAAACCATCAGCCACTAAATTTGCGTCAATACTTTGAAGTATTTCTTTGGAGTTTGATATCCAATTACATATGACAAATTCACTTTGTTTGTGAATATAAATGACATTATTTATCAATTTAATAGCATCTTGACTACTGTCTGCACCACCTAAATAATCGTCCATGTAATGTTGTTTTATGATGCATTTGACAGCTTCAGGGTACTTTTCTTTAAATTCTAAAGCATTGCGATTTTTAGCTTCTTGTGCCAAGCAAGGTCCACAATAGGAGCCGAAAAACACGACGCCTATCTCATAAATATCGGGAATTCTTTGACGATCCATTTCCCTCCACAGTAGGCGTTGTGCACAACAATCTTCTGGTCTCACGCGTACTTGTAAAAACATTTCCCATATGTCTGCAGTGAAGGCAAATTTTTTAATGCGAAAGTTTAGTAAAATAGTGAATAGGGAATTGTATAAGTCTGGACCTGTCAGTAGGTAGTCATTTAAACTTACACCATTACTTTTGGCTGCCGCATCAAAAACAATTCGTAGCTTTTTGGGTTTGTTTGGATTTACTGCGCCGAAATGTGGTAAATACCATGTCCTGTCATGATGTATTGCTGCTTCTTCTTCCGATAATTTTCTTATGTATCCTTTTTTTTTCCAAGTCTAGAAATTTCTCACAATATGTTCTTCCATATTCTTCGTCTCTGTCCAATTTTCTTTCGACACTCTGTAATCTTCTATAGGCATTTTCTTTACTTTCAGGTAAAACTGTATTATTATCTTTCCATAGAAGTCCTGTTTCATATCTATTACCCATTTTCCGCATGGTTTCTTGAAGAATAGTTTCAGCTCGTCTGTCCTCGGGAGAGAATGGCTTATTTCTTCCTCCGTGAACTTCATCTACCTTCCAGTTTTCCTTAACCATATCATGTAGAATGTCTAGGTCATCTTTGATGTCTTGTAAAAGGTCTATGTGGTATTTAGTGTCTGATTTAGTCCCTATGTGATAAAGATATTGTTTGTCTGTCTGATCGTCAGATAAATTACCGTGAATAACCCATCCCAGTAAAGTCTTACTTAATGCAGGACCATTCCAGGGGCCAGTTATCACCTTTCTATTTATTAATAAAGGCCAATTGTCTTGTCCAATTATTATTTTTGGCTGAGCATTAATTATAGAGGTAATTTTATTATTTATAATGTACGGATATCTATCGTTTAATAGGTTAACATCTATAGTTTGTGACGGTAAAGAAAGATTATTCATAGTACGAACATGTCTCAGTTGAAAACTTTGCCTATTGTTAATACCCTTTATTGTAAAACTAACTACTTTTGAATCACTTTCTTGATGAATAAAATCATCATTTGTCCACTGTATAGATAGTGGTTGACTAGGACCAGAAAGTTTTAGATTATCACAGAAGTCTTTATCTATTAAGGTTATAGTAGATGCATCATCTAAAAGCGCAAAGGTTTCAACCTGAATATTGTTATGACACTATTACCGGTATTATTTTTAAAAGAACACTTTTTTTATTTGAAATATGACAGTTGGTTTCAGAAGATTCGTTTTTTATATCATTATTATAATTAGAATGACAAGGCTCGTCAATTATTGTGGTAAATGAGGTACTTGCATCGCTTTTAAAATCGATATTGTCTTTATGAAGAAGTTCATGATGTGGTTTAACACAATCCCTAATGCCACAATTGTGTCTTTTGCGACACTGTTTAATATTGTGAAATGGCGCTAAGCAAGAGAAACAAACCTTTTGTGATGTAACAAAGGACCATCTTTCATCCACTGATAGAGAATTAAATTTAGGACAGGAATTTAAATTATGAATAGGTATTTGGTTGACAGCAGCACAAACATTTTTTGATATTGTCATTATTTTTTGTTGTCAGTGTGGTACCAAATTTAACATTTTTGCAACTATATTCGCGAAAATCATGCTCAACAGATGGCGCTAGTGAATTCAAAATGTCGAATATAGTAAGGAAAACATTTCAGCTGTCATAACCTGAAGTGTATTATTTTCGTATAAATAACTATATGCTATTCACATTTTATTTACATGAGGGGAGGCCTTGGAAAATCTGAATTCTGTTGGTATGAATGACTGTTTTAATTACTAAGGTTATGTTGAAAACTCAAAAACATAACCACAAATTCAAATTGGTTCTACATAGTTGCCACAGTGAGACCCTAAAGAAAGCACAGCAATGTCATCAATAAAAAATTTGGCAATGCAGCCAAAAATAAATGACAGTGACAATCAATTAAATCTGACACTTCAATATTTTGTCAATAGTAGACAACCTAAGAAAAACATATCATAGCCTCCCCTCATGTAAATAAAATGTGAATAGCATATATTTACGTGAAAAGTTTTCCGACATGCCGAAAGTTATAGTAGAATTGAGCGACATTTTTGGTTATTAGTCCAGTCAACGAATGTCCCAAAAGGGGGTGTAGAGTGCGTGAGCAGGGACCTAAGCGGTTTCTTCAGAAACTTGTTCAGGGTGCTTAGGGAGTTAACATACTAAGTCCTGACGTCTAGGAGGTGAGCCGGAGGAGGGGGGGCACAAAGAAGGTCCCACTTTTGGATTTTTCGCTTATATCTCGAAAATGATGCGTCGTAGGGAGAATTTTTCTTATACGAAATGAAAGCTCACGAAATTCTCTACAACTTTCATTCTATATACTTTTTTCGAATTCGCAACCGTTTTCGAAATACACGTTCCGGAAAAGTGAAAATTTTCAAAAAACAGATTTTTACGTCACATTTTTTATCAAACATTCCTTCATATCGTCTAAACTATTCATCTGAGAAAGAAATTCCCTTTGAGGAAGTTGTGGA
Organism: Rhagium mordax; assembly: GCA_963680705.1. Classification (NCBI taxonomy): domain Eukaryota; kingdom Metazoa; phylum Arthropoda; class Insecta; order Coleoptera; family Cerambycidae; genus Rhagium; species Rhagium mordax. The sequence goes on along the minus strand of OY796659.1, from coordinate 41,155,541 downwards.
GAATTTAATTTCCTTTAAGAATATATATATACATACCCAATCTCCAACCGGTCAACAGTTACACCAATTTTAAGATTTTTCGTAAAATTTCGTCATTTTCAGAAATAGTATATTGTTTTATTAGGAGTAAAAGTGATACTTTTTTGACAATTTTGTAGGTTTGACACAAGAACAGAGGCGACGATACAGACTGAGGAGGTTAGCTGACATCAATTTAACATGGAACACATCGATACCTGTGAAACAATTAAGAAGATTTTTTGTCCAATCCTACCAACAAAAGTCAGTTCATCTCCTTACAACAGATAACGCTTCAGGAGAATGGGATACAGACTCCCCAGGCCACCAATAATGCTGAGGTCCTTATCTATACTAAAAGTCCTGACGTCTAGGAGGTGAGCCGGAGGAAGGGGTGGCACAAAGAAGGTCCCACTTTTGGATTTTTCGCTTATATCTCGAAAACGGTGCATCGTAGGGAAAGTTCATGAAATTCTCTCCAACTTTCATTGTATATACTTTTTTCTAATTTTCAAGCTACACGCTCCGGAAAAGTGAAAATTTTCGAAAAATAAATTTTTACCTGAATAATGGAAAATTGTATTTTAAAAGTGATTAAAAAAAGTAACATATAAGGTAAATAATTTTATTCGATTTCAATAATTCTGTTGTTCTCACTGTCAATAACTTCTCAATGTTAAACTCTCAACTTTCTCTGGATTCACGTTTTCATTCTCTAGACGTGAGAGGCATCGAATCCTTAGTGGTTCTTGCTGAACGGCTTTACGTCGTCTTCATCGTAAACAGATACGCCGTTGAGGCATTTCCCTTGGCAGGTTAGGCACGTCGTAGAACAGATCAGCATTGCTTTCCGGCATCCACATTTGCCACTACCACAATCCTTTGTGCAGCGGCAAAATATCGTTTTCAGTAGAACCTCCGGTTCTGGTGGATCTTCTGTTGTAATTGGCACCAGGGTGTCTCCTACATGTTTCCACCTCCACTCTTGAGGGGGCAGCTCATTCCCGAGCCACTATTGCACTTGGTAGTAGGTGCGCCGGGAATTCTGTTTAACTACACACTCTTAGTTGGTGGGAGGCAGCTGATGTGAGGCTTAATATTTGCCACTGACCTCATGAACGACTGGAAGCGGTATCTACTAGTTGAGGGAGGTCTGTCTTGCTGGTGCCCCATACCATTTGAGGAAGCAAATCTTCCCAGTCTCCTCAACCTCGCCGTGAATGGAGGAGGGGTTATAAAAGAACACTGCCACATCCTTGATTATTTCTGACTTCAAGTACAATTTTGAGAAGACCACCTTACTTCTCCTTAAAGTTACAGATGTTGTGTCACAGCCGGTAAATGAATATAAGAACAGGATGTGTTGAAATCCATGCTGTTGCATCTCTTGGGTGGACAGTGCCATTGTTTTGGTTTTCCCTCGGCCGGGTTTCAGCAGCAGGATGTCTTGGGTGGGAGGAGTGGTAGCTATCAACAGGACAGCGAGGCCCACATCCTCACCAACGACAGCCACAGAACTGTGAGTAAATTGTTCCACAGAAGTATTCACGATAAGGACCTCAGCATTATTGGTGGCCTGGGGAGTCTGTATCCCATTCTCCTGAAGCGTTATCTGTTGTAAGGAGGTGAACTGACTTTTGTTGGTAGGATTGGACAAATAATCTTCTTGTGACAAACCTACAAAATTGTCACAAAAGTATCACTTTTACTCCTTATAAAACAATGTTCTATTTCTGAAAATGACAAAATTTTACGAAAAATCTTAAAATTGGTGTAACTGTTAACCGGTTGGAGATTGAGTATGTATATATTCTTAAAGGGAATTCAATTCTCTACAACTTCTTCAAAGGGAATTTCTTTCTGAGATGAATAGTTTAGACTATATAAAGGAATGAAAGAATGTTTGATGAAAAATGTGACGTAAAAATCTGTTTTTCGAAAATTTTCACTTTTCCGGAGCGTGTAGTTCGAAAACAGTTGCGAATTCGAAAAAAGTATATAGAATGAAAGTTGTAGAGAATTTCATGAGCTTTCATTTCGTATAATTCGTAAAATTTTTCCCTACGACGCATCATTTTCGAGATATAAGCGAAAAATCCAAAAGTGGGACCTTCTTTGTGCCCCCCTCCTCCGGCTCACCTCCTAGACGTCAGGACTTTTAGTATGTTAACTCCCTAAGCACCCTGAACAAGTTTCTGAAGGAACCGCTTAGGTCCCTGTTCACGCACTCTACACCTCCTTTATTGACTGAACTATATGTTGCAACCAAAAGTAGACCCATGAAAGAAGGCGAAGCCGTATTTAAAGCTGGTCATATCATTCTCTGCCTGGTTGAAGATGTCATCAAGCAACGAATATTTGCCCTGTGTTTGCAAACATCTGCATTAAATTCTCCACCTCATGAAATAAAAATATGTATACGAGATGAGTCCAATAAATGGCAATGCGTATGCAGTTGCAAAGCGGGTCAATCTGGGTTTTGTAAGCATATAATCTCCACGCTCATTTACATAAACTGGCAAGATTTGTTAAATTATAAAATAATTCGGTAGTTTTTGTATTTATTATACTTATTACTATTTAATTATTCTGAAAATACATATTATGAGGATTGAGGAATTAGAGGAGCTAAGTTGCACAGATGTAAAGCAGGCATGCCATGTAAGGAAAAAGAGGCTTTGAAAGTGGTGTATGAAGTTGAACCAATGTCTAAGGACTCCTTCACACTTGGATTCCTTGAATCGCATTCCGGAATCCGATTTCAGAAGCGCGCTGAAACTTTCTATACATTTAAATAAAGTCACACAGAGATTCCGTAGAATGCATATACATAGATGCTATTCTACGAAATCTCTGTGTGAACAGACTCTATTTAAATGTATGGAAAGTTTCAGCACGTTTATGGAATCAGATTCTGCCATTCAAGGAATCCAAGTGTGAAGGAGTCCTAAAGTCTTGCCATCCTGAACAAAAAACGTGTGATCTTAACTGTGAAAGAACAGACAAACAAAATTTCAATTTGCTGATTTTTATATTTTCTAATATTTTTAAGGCATTGCATGTTCAGTGTTCACAACACTTGGTCACATCAAGGTCAACTCCAGTGAAATACAACAACTTTTTGTCGCTATTTAAAATATCAGGTAGCTGAAAATAAAATAGGAGATACCTATAGGGTAGCTGAAAATAAAATAGGAGATACCTATAGGTAATTTGCTATGCTAGGTACCTACTTACTAATGAAAGAATCAACAAGAATAAAATCTTGGCTACATACACACATACAAATTGGTTATTGGTATGGCAATTTTTAAAGCCTTTTTCCATTTATTACAAGTATTTGCGTCTTTCGGAAACCAGTGCATGCGGACACTACTTTTGAGCTGTAAGTACCGCACTGAGGCACTAAACAGAATTTTTTGCATTTGCTATTAATTTCACAACTCATAATTGATGTTATTAAACAGTTTTACACTTTCAAATATGAGCCATTACTATTTGTCGGATAACATTACCGCGTAATCTAAAACGTCAAATATTTGTTTTCCTCACTATACTGGTTGCATATTTACATAAGATATGTAGCACCCTTTGTGATTTTCGCGAATTTAAGATTAGATTTCTTGTCATATTTGACACTACTTTCATCGGATTTTGGAATTTGAATTTGACATAAAATGTTTGATTTTCTGTCAAGCCAATTTGCAAACTCCAAAAGTTTTAATTTTGGTGAAAATTTTGATAAATGTTCTATCGAACTTATTTTATAAGAAGTAGGAAGTTTGTTTAATAATTCTGACAATAGCATGGGATTCTGAAGGTGATCTTCTTGTTTTAAAGACTGAACTGTTGCAACAAAATTGTTTACTTCATCAGCAAATTCCATTAACTGGTCAGTTTGATCATTTTTGATGTTAGCAAATTGTTTCAATTTAGAAACTAATAAAAAAATTATATGCTCTGTTCTGCTAAATCTAGATTGCAGTAATTCAATAATCTTTTCTACATTTTGAGGCATAATGAGTAAAGATTGACATATTTTTTTTGCATTACCTTTTAAGCATTTCTGCAATCTGGATTGGTTTTCCTCATTACTGAAGTTGCAAATACTATTAGAATTTCTATATTGATATATAAAATTTGGCCAGTCAATAGGATTGCCATCAAATATGGGCAAATCTCTAGGTAAAGATTGTCGTACTAAAAGTTTTGTTATTTGATTAAGAGACACTGTTTCCAGATGGCTAGTTGGGTGAATTATTGACTTACTAGAATGTGAATATGAATATTGTTTAGGTACCCTTGTATCTAAATTTTGTTTAACATCCCATGGATTCTTACCATGTACCCAATTTTCCATATCAGGCTTAATTGACTCATGTATCGACAAGACTCCCGACTGTGACTCCTTTTCAGACCCGCATTCTTCTAGTAGTGCAAGTTTCAATGCAAGCTGTAGATCCAATAATTCCTGTTTTTTCTTCAAATCCTCTTGTTCCACTTCTTTTTTCTGAATAGCATATTGAATTCCCGCCAATATTATTCTGGAAGCTCGACTGTCACCACTTTTGATTGACACAATCTTTTCATGGTTGTCATTCCTCGAAACGCAGGATGTCTTCTTGAAAGTAGAGGGTTTTGCTGTTTGAACTGTCGTCATTTTTGTAGCTATTACCTTCTCCTTCTGTCTGAGTCTTTCGCTGCGTCTCAATGGCTCTGAAACTGCCTTCTTACTATCCATATTACTGTTTCGAAAGGCTGAAGGACCAAGTTGTTAACCATACCTGTAAGTTGTAATATTAATCCTAGCTCGAAGAACCAAAATTGCCAAAATTAAATAAAACTTTATTCAGTATTGATTTTTTTACACTATTGATTTTGTCTCTAAGTAACAAAATAAAAATGTAATATATGTCAAACCATAAACTACTTAATTTAGTCACATTAAATAATTTACAATAATTATAGAATAAGAATTCGACAATAATTGATTAAATTCATATAAATAGTAATATTAAATATATTTTCTGTAATATTTAAATCTAGCCATTTTAGAATCTTCGGAATCCCTGAAAAGAACTTCCTGGAGACTTGAAAATTTAATGTATATCTTGGGAAACTTTTGGTATCATATTATATTTTAGTTATCACCACTAAGCGCTCGGATAAGAGAGGATGGAAGCGGATAAAGGAACTTAATTATCTAGGAAAATTGTGTGGAAGCCTGTTAGAGATTAATTGGAAAGGAAAATGTTATACCACTGAGAAAAGCTCCTGTGTATATTTGGAAACCGGATACGCTGAAATAGAACTGCAGAAATCGTAGGTCAAAAGAGGTTAAGTAATGGTTCACCTATTACAATATACGAGGCAAAAAAAAGTTATGAATTGTATGTTTACAATAAATGGACAAGATATTAGCGACATACAACAAGGGCAACCTATTTTTGTGTGGTGGAAGCTATAGTAACAGAATATCTATTTACTTAGAGTTACAAGACGAATCCACTTATAGGACAGCATCATCATCTTTGATATAAGTAATAAAAGTGCAATAAAAATAATAATATTAGAGTCCTACTATAGTCCAGTCAACAGAGCTCAAAAATACACAAATAGATCGATTAAATCATGTAGTTCTGGATTTTTGCATAGGAGTATGGGGGAAGGTTCTGAACAACCTGCAAAAAAGTCCCAACGGATGGTGGAGACGCGGGGGGTAAGGGGGGCGTTCAAAGGTACTTTTAATATAATCTGGATTTCAGACCATGGAAGCATATTTCAATTTGGATCAACAATAGAATTAAGGCAACTCTGGCGTAGATAAATGACGGCTCCTTGTTTTATAAACACGATTCCTGGATTTCAGTAAGAACTGTTACTGCTTTATATGATATGACTTACAAAAGTTACTTTTCAATCTAAGATCCTAAATCTTTAAACTAATTCTAGTTACGTCAGCCTTATAAATTGAAAAAAAAATATGCGAAGGGGACTATGTTTAGAGACAGTCACGTATCCACAGTATCCGAGGATAGTTAGATTAATCTCCAGAAAATATTTCGGTGTCATGGTTGAGAATCGAACCCAAGACCTCAAAATGAAAATCAATTTGCCTGTTAATAGGTTATAAAATAAATTTCCTGGGTATCAATAACGCGATGCGTCATGTCTATATTTCTTCGACTTTAATGGACTTTTTTATAACGCAAATGGCGATTCTTAAGATCCATAATATCAGAAATAACAAAATATCATTTTGTAATGTGACAATCTAAAGTGAAAAATATTTAATAAAAGAAAATAATAAAACCGCTACTTGAATTAAGATAATAATCTTAATTATGTTTGTGAGTTTACAAAACGCTGCGCTGCCATAAATATTTAATGAAAAATTTACACAAAGGCTTCTTAATTAAATTTTTGGTAGTTAAAAATATCTCTTGTAAAGTTTAAATAGCACCTATGTATTCTTAATGGTCTATCATTTTACCATTTTTTCGATTAAATATTAATATGTTTTACATAACGTATACTTAATTATAAACTGATCACGATATCATTTCACACAGTAAATATTATAGTAAATATCAATTTACGTCATATTGACGTCATTTTCTCATGGGAACACATTCCCTAGTTTCAAGAATTGACCCCCTGGTATCCGCAACGTTATGAGACAAATTTATTGGTGAGTGTAATACTAGCATAAATTAATGTATTCATATTGCAATGTTTATTCTTGTAACTGCGATATAAATATTTTAAGTAGATTTTTTTCGCAGACGGTATATCTGATATAAAAAAATCTACTTCTTTGCCAATAATAAAGATTATTACATACGAAAATGTAATATTTGTTACAGTTGGTACTCTATTGTTCGGTAACATACTCTAATAAGTGAAAAACAGACCGATATAGTATCGTTAATTGAGTTAATTTATTAGTTATAATTAATTGACGAAATAATGATTTCCTTAATTTTTGTAATCTCTGGAACAAATCGACTTCAAGGTATACGTTACTTGGAGTATGTAAATTATCTTGTTGGCACCCAACCATCCCAATAAAAGTTCTGTTCTTGAACAGTTCGTGAAAGATTTCTGAATCTTTGGCATTCTTTCCAGATATACCAAATTTACATAAAATTTTTAAATTTATCTTAATATGGTTTACCATACTTCATATAATTTTACGTCGATTATTGCTATATTAATAGTGACAATAGAACGTAATTTGTACTGTGTTATATGTATACTACGGGGGATTGTTCAGCATTCGGTAAATGAAAAAAAAAACATACAATAAATAAAAGTAATTAAACGTCGTTATTAATTTGCACAAATATTAATATTTGAAAGGTAAATCTAACAATATTTTACACTATTTTAATTCATGTTTTTAAAATCAGTAATGGTTGTAATATATTGTGTCCTGTTAAAATTTGAATAAAGGTGAGGTTAATTTACGTTGATATTATTTTTATTTAATAAAAAAGTCAAATTGTAATAAATTATATAATAATCAAATTACAATAAATTATATAATAATGTGATTTAAGTTGTTAGAGAAGAATTTCAGCTAACTTCTGATCTTTAGCAGAACTAGTATTATATGAAAATAAAGCATACATATTATCTGAAATTTTTGCATTCTGGAAAGGTTGTCAACACACCCAGCTTAAATCAAGTAAATGATGTTATAGTACTGACCAATCCACCTGCGTTAAATTGCTGAGATGTCACCTACAGACTTTCTCGCTTAAACATCCTTAGAGGTGTCCCTATACTCAGGAATTTATTTCGGAATGCTTTCCACAAATAGTTGTCTAGCATCCCCTGTCTGCAGAGTTATATGTTCTTTCTCCTTAAAGTGTTTCGTTATCGTGCCAAGCAGATATCCAACACTTTTAAACCTAAATAAACACAATCAATCACTGGCTTTGTTAGTCTATTTTTACCGCCTGTCTGAAGGGGATTCGGATATACTTGCAAGCGAAGATGAATTGTGCAAGCGAATTTATGTCATGAGATGGTTTCTTCTATACTGGTATATCTATATAAAAATTAAACCATTTTTTTAAATAAATTTATCATAATTGTGTAATAAAAAGTGTCGTGTGGCATAATAAAATTTAAAGCCATAAAAAAATCTATTTAAACCACTTTTGCTGTACCCTCAAAATAATGAACTATCACAATATAATTTTACCCTCTGCAAAAGAAGTATGTTTGGTAGTTATCTATATAATAATTTGCGTTCTAATGTAATCATGGCGTTTTTTAATAAATATAATACCAGAAATCGCGAAAATTCAGTAATGTGTATGACTGTCTTAAAAAAATTATTATTAGAAGATGCACTCTTGCTTCTTATCTATCTTTTATTTCCGAAAATTGAATTATTATCGAATACTATGAGAAAACTGGCGCATTCGCCAAAACATAAATCTATACAACTTACTAAACATTAAGATCGTATTAGAATAAAGTTACAAAATAGTTTCTATGAAACCAACTAATATAAAATTAGAATTTATATAACTATATAGTAGCCTCTTTGTGCATTTATGTAATAATAATTAATAAATTAAGTTTAAAACCTTTATTTAAGTAAGAGTAAACCTTATTAGGGATATACTGAACTGAATAAAATGCATATTCTTCCATAATTGATTCCGCTACCAGTCCTTTATTTTTCATTAAATTTCAACTTCGTTGTATTAGTTCAGAAACATAGTTCAGTTGAATGAAAATGACTTATTCAAAACTGATCCACTTGATAAACATTTTTCCTTCCATAATATCTTTTATGAAACGAAAATGACATTTTTCTTCTTCATAGCGTTCCTTTGCAAAATTTGAAAGATGTATGGCTTCAGATAGAGAAGCATAGTTTTTTTAAAAGTGTACTGAATGCCCATAAAATATTAGTGCTCAAGTTAATGTAGTTACAGGAAACAAACTGAAAACTAAACTTTCATTCAAATAATTCATATATCTATTGGCAGTGAGCGGAGGTCCGACTTGATACACTCGTGTCGAATACAGAAGTCAAGCAAAGGTAGACGTGTCTAGTATTTGGCCTTAGTAGCGGATATACGTCAACGTTAAATAAGTGATTAACAAAAATTAAAAAAAAGATTGCTGTATTTGTACCTGTAATAGAAAATAAAGTCTTGAAAATGAATTTTTTTCTAGGAAATCGTAAAATCAGTTTAATTTTTTAAATAAGTGCCTAATAAAATTGCAGTTCTTCTGCAGCGGCTGGCAAATTCAGTCTAGGCAGGAAAACTAATTTTTCTTGTATCGAACAGAAAATGATATGCTTTAATTGCTTAGAAATGACATTATGTTAACAAGTAGTACATTTATAGTTAAAATGTTTTTACAGCTTAGGTATAGTTTGAGGTATAGTTTTATATCAACGTAGGTACTATTTTTGTAGCTTTTACAGTACAAGTTCTCTAGTGTCAGTCAATTTTTGTCATTTAAATCAAGTTATTTATTATTAGTCAGTGACTAATAATATCTTGCAGTTTAACTCTCATATTACAATTTTTTTATTTAGCCCTTCTAGAAATATTTTTAAGAATAAACTAATCAAATCTGACAGATATAATAATATAATTTGAAAGTATTAGAAGACAGATAACATTCTTATTCAATCCGATGAAGAAATATCCGAGATCTATGTTGAAATAAAGTTGGAATAGAGGATTCTAGAGGTCATGGAAAACGAATTCAGCATATTAAAATATTATTTAGCAATTTATATATTATGCGAAATCAAGAACGTTCCTTTATGTGTTCCTATTAAAGGAAGTAACAAAGTTTCGAGCTTTATCTAATAATTGAAGTGAAGTAATAAATCACTTCTGTAAATGCAGAATGAGATTCCTTTCAAAAACGTTTCATTTTAGCGTGAAAGCAGTCTTGATATAGGCATTTATAGAGTGAGCATATTCACGGGGTCGTATATTAAGGAAAATAAGGAAGAAGAAAAAGCGAACAAAGGTGTGATTTATTTGATTTATGCTCTCTAGGAACTAGCTGATGCCTAAAGGTAGGAAGAAAAATGGATGATATGCAACTGTAGCTTTATATTGTTTAGCGGTTCATATATTTTATATTCAGTCAACAAATTTTTTATTGTGCGAAACGCAAAAAGTATTTAGCATCATACCAAGACTTCTTACACTAGTCCACCAAATATGAGGAAGCCTGCATATCTACTTAATCAAACGAACCGTCAGTATAAGGTAAGAAATTATCCATCTAAACGAAAACGTTGAGATAGTGCCTCTGTGATTGTTTGTAAGGAATGCATTCAAAGATTAAAGAGATTGATGGTTTCTTGTAGATCGTTTTTTTACACATTTACAAAAATATTAAATAATTAAGGAATCGGTGACATATATCCCCAAAGAGAAACATACTGTAGCTACGAACACGTGTTTTCGAGTTGTTGTTCTCATCATCATAGCGTAGCGTAGTAACAGATTTGTCAGGAACAAAACTATCAAAGAAAAGTAACTGTTTCAGTAGCTACATTTATGTTTGTTCTTTGGGGTATATGATACTAATTCCTATATCTTTTGCAATTTAAAACGAAAAAAGAAATAAAAGTAATAAAATGAATCTTACATTGCACTGCTTGCTCGGCGGTGGAACAGCTTAAAAGCGCTAACATCCCTCGGTGGTTTACTTCTAAAGCTTGTCACACATACACTTTTTGACCGGTCCCGGTCCCTAGCTGCAGCATCTTGGGTAGTTCGTTCACCTCTGAGGCGCTGCACCAAGCGCATATCCAGGCAGAGCATCACTCACTTTTGGAACATTAAAATGTACTGTCCTTTGCCCTTTTATTTTTGGGGTTTTAATAACACTTCCTGTGTAAAATTTCGTAATTTTCTAATATTACTGATTAATAGGTTACATAGAATATACTATTTTATTATACCTATTTTCGGAATTGGTTGGCCATTTTATATTATAGCAAAATATTCCTCAATAAATCTAAGACAATTTGAATTTTAGATGAAAATTAATCATTATCAAGAATAAGAAGTCTATAATATTCGTTCATTTATTAAAAAAAAAAAAAAATTAAAATTTTACAAATAATTATCAGCCAGTGATCTCTTTTAAAGTTATAAAGTAAAATTTTATTATACAGAATATCTGTAGATCAGGACTCGGCTGAATTTTTGTCTCATAGACCTTTGGCACCTGATTCCGGTTATGTTGTCATGAATGAACAAGAAATCGTATTAACGATTATTTTACGTGAAAACTATGTCGCTGCATTAAGCGTCCCCTAAAATGAGTCTGTGTTAAATTTCATCCTAAGCTCCACCATACAACCTAAAAATTATTTTTTGCAATTAATTGCAAAACTGATTGCGGGCCAACTTGTGGGTGTAGGAAAAGTGACCTTTATTGTTAGGCGGCTTGCGATAATTTTAGAAATAGTTGGCTTAATTCATGACCGACAATGTCTACAGAAGGAACAGAGGTAGAGGAAGAAAAATTAAAAAGTAAATAATTTTTTTCTTACTTTTAAATAGGTATACATATCTTGGGTAAATTGTAATAAATCGATTAAAATATAATATCTTTACTCATTTAACTCTTCTATCATTTGTATCCACCAATTTTCAGACACCGTTTTCCATTTTTGATAAATTTTAACATAAAATTTGAGATCAGCAACACAGCGACCCAAAGAATCCCTATACAAGAAATAAAATACGAATAAAAAACTGACCCTTTGCAGCCATTTTGGGTCCGCTATTTTTTTTTATTGGTAGCCTATTTTGCTTATTTAAAGTATGCGTCAGAGTGTTTAAATTCAACTATAAATCACGCGCGTGTTTTAAAGTTACCATGGCAACATCAATAACCCGAGAAACGTGAAGTGTAAATGTTAACTTTTTAATTATTGATCTGACAGAAGTATCTTGTAACGTCAAATAAAATATTACTGTGAATGTAAAACACCAACTTGGACGTTCAATAAATTCACCAATTTATTCATGAATTTCTTCACGAATTAGAACTTGTTCTATTTTCTCGTGAAGTTACCTTGAATAACAGGACTACCAACATAAAATTTTTAGCAGATAAGCATAAACACTTGAAAAAGTTAGGTTTGATTAATTTATTTTGTTGTTGACGTTTTATTTCACTGAGCTAGAAGAACTGGAATTAAAACGAGTGTGTAAAGGTTGCGAAAAGTGTTTTGAAAACCTGAAATATTTTGGGATCCGTCAAATTTCAAATTGGTAATTGGTACAATTGCTTCAGTGATAGTATTGTAAAATAAATTCATGGATTTCTTCAAAAGTGTAAAACAAAAACAGTGCTACAAGAAATTGGAGAATTAATTCATGAATTTCTTCATGAATTTATTGATAAAGAAATTGTTAATGTAAAACCCACATGTGACAAATGTTTCAAAAGCTTTAACTGTGATGACAACAATTAATCTTATATGACAGATTGCAAATTAATTTTTGTTTTTCTCATTTCGATGACAACTAAAGATATTTTACATTATTAGTTCTTATTTCCATTTTTTGTAGTATTAATACTAATTTTATTTATGATTTCAAAGTGTACCAATAAAAAAAATAGCGTAAAATATTCGTGGATAACTGGTCTTTAAAACACTTGCTCTATTTCGAACACTCGGGCTGCGCCGTTGTCTTCGAAAAGTCGCGCGTGTTTTAAAGACCTTAATATCCACTTATACTTTAATATACTATACATTAATTGAGTTTTAATGTCAAATTCGTAATTGGCGACACCAACAATCACCAGATATCTAATAAAAAAATAGACATAGATAAACAATTAGACTTTCGACGTCATTCTGTAGACGCCATTTTAGTTTTAGATCGATTTTGAGACCGGATTCGTAATCTAACCTTATTAAATGTTATCAAATTTCAGGCAATTGTTTAAATAAATAAAAACAGTCATACATTTTTAATTATGAGTGTATTAGAAAAAACACCTAATTGTTAATAACAATTGATAAAATAAAAAGCACAGCTATGGAGAACTTTTCTATAAACTTTTTCAGAAATAAAAAAAAATGATCAATATCGGTTTTGAGTCAACGAAATTAGAACTTTTTTTCTGTAGTTAGACTAATTACTTATAATGAAAAATTATAAAATCTGTGTAACTTCTCTCAAAGTTGCCTATTTAACCAGCTTAGTTTTTAAACAACTTTATCATTTTCATTGTTTTGAAAACGCCATGTTGATTTCAATTTAATTTGCGGCATACCTACGCTACGCTTTTACTATTACGCTAATCAGTTGTTCGAGGCACAGTCACTTGATTTACTGAAGCACTATGATCTCTAAGTCTATTGATACAATAGAGTCTATTGTATCGGTGCTGATAAACAATCCTACTTCTACTGTTTGGCTACAAGACTCAAGTTGCCAAGTCCTTGTAAAGTTGTCGACATAATGTGCCTGGATTAATTAATTATCGCTAATGAATTCAACTTTGGTTGGTAAGAAATTGTATTCAATTAAAATATAAAACTTTACGGTGTACTCTAGCTTGCATCATAATAAATTCATTTGTTTATAAAAGTTAGTTGAATTCAGCTGGTTTTTACGATTTACATAGGTGCTAGTTTAATGTTATATTTTACACGTAATACACAGAAACTGGTAAATAGTATATTTGGTAACTGTTGTTCATTTTACTTATGCAGCATACTTTTTTTTATTTCACGTCCCGAGAGTGGTAATGTAAAATGTTGGATAAGATACCTATTCCCTCAGGAATAAGGAAAACGTACTGGACAAGGAATTCCATAGCATTGTTGTTCATGATTGACAGACGTCTGTTAAAGTGACGTCAGCTAGGAAGTTTCAGAGCAAAGAAAAACTTTGCTATATTCGGTCTAGTGGTGTGGATATGAATTGTTTGGCATAAGCGAGGTAACTTCTATCCAGCGGTTTCAGTGAAAATAACGATAAAAAAAGACTGTCAACATGATTAGTTTCAAGGAAATGTATTTGTAACCAATCATTGGTATAGCTTTATTTTGTATTAAATATAAGGTGAAATTTCTCAAATTTAAATATTTCACAAGACTGAAATCGATATACCAAGCAATAAAACGTAATGAATTAATGGCTGATGAATCAAAATGATTTATAATGGCTATGTGACCAAGCATAATAGTAACAATACCCTCCAGCCCACGGCGGCACATATTGAGAGATTAATAAGAGACATGCTCATATTTCTCATGAATATTCATCACATATTGAGAGATTAATAAGAGACATACTCATGAATATTCGAACGTGTGTAATTGATTACACATTATTATCATTTCCTTGTTATGTCAGACTGAAACACTAGGTGATTAAAATTCTAATTGATTCCGAGTTCAAAATGGTTTCCTTCTTCTTATTCTTATTTTTTTTACGTTTATTATTACTGGAATTATGCCTCAGAAACAGATCCAGAAAGGAAAATGGTGAGGTAATGTATTTGCACATCTTTTATCAACGATATTGTATATAATGATGATATTTTGGACTTTTCTATTTCTACCAGTCAGTTTTTCAATAAATTTTAATCCAATATGGAAGTTACCTTAGGTATGGTGATAAATTTCTAAAAATCAGATAACATTGAATGGAAAAACAAACAATTCGGAAAAACCAATTAACAAAGTAAGTGGTCGATAATGAGGAATATGATGGAAGATAATCCTTCCAAACATTTGGACAGGCACCTGCCAAACGATTTGTACTCTTGCACTTCATCAAATATTGTCAAGGGTAAGTTCATTTTAACTCTTAATCTTTATATCGCCGAGATATAGTTTTATCCCAGTGATTAACCGAAGTGCCAAAATATGAGAAGTTTGTCAACGGAAAACTCTCATTAGTGTATTGAAACACTCTTGCATCTCATCAAAGTAGGTGTCTGGTTGATAATTTATGAATTTGATGGCCATGGAAAACTATTGCGCGCCAGTCTCCAAAGGAAGCCAACCCTCTCGATGATGGTGAAGTTAAGGGCGTGTGAGTTTCCACACGACGCTGGTCGAACAGCCTATCGAAATCGATAGCAGTCATGTCTAATCAAGCGACAGCGCAGGAACGATGCCGCACCTCTTTGTGACGGCGTACGACTGACAATGCGACATTGGTGGAGCCAGGCCACGCCCACGCCTACCAGCGTTGGATCTCAATAGCAATTCATATTCAGTTCATACAGCACAACGATGATGAGTAGATTTCAAATAGGATAATAACTACAGCATATACTGTTTATATCACAATGCATCTTTACAGCAATTATAAGACGACGTAATATAGCATAAGTAGCATAGCCATCCCATTCTCTCGAACGCTTAAAAATCTGGTACAAAATCTTTATGAATTACGAATTGCAATTTCCGAAGAAATCTATGTAATTACATCAGTCCTCTTGCAAATTTAAAGAAACGATGCAGAATAATGTTAATTTTATATTCTAAAGATGTACGTTTTATGTTCATTACACATTACTTACTTTACTTTTTAAATTCCGATATAAAAGTGAAATCACTGTAGTAATAGCCTAATCTAAAACTTTTTCATAGGCATTTAATTTCTTGTCTTAATACATCAGTACAATATCATTTATTTTGTGTATCCCAAAAACATGCCGATACATTTACAGAAAATGCAATTAAGAGACCATTTACAATAAAACTACATTTGCGTGTAAAATACTACTATCTATAAAAATGAAATGATCAAAATATATATTAAATAATGCAACCATTTAATCAAATGCTGTCTTTACAATAGAAAAAATACTCAGATAGTAAAAGTAATATAAAGTGGAAGCAATAAAGTAAATAATCCATCATATCATCCATCAGGTTGCCGAACTGTACTCATTTAAGGGAAGGGAAGTGAAATTTATGTAAACATATCTAAGATTTTTTGATTGATGATTTCCTTATTAAATTTTTATATAACAAAATAATACAATAACAATTTTTAATGATTAAAGATTTTAATTATATTAGGGAAACAATGCGTATTGTCATTGGTAATTAATTGTTATGTACACACAATGATTTTCATTCTTATCGCGAATATGGTGGAAATTTAATATTAATATAATATGTCAAGAGGTATATACCTATTGCCCTGTTTTGCCGTTTTCTCAAAATTGACAAAAAGTATTTAAACATTTTTTTTTCTAGATGTAGCATTTTGTCTATTCTACAAAATACAATTGAGGAGATGAGCCGATACGTCCGCGTGAACCATCGCAATGCTAAATATATATTTTTCACTTAACTTGCGTTACATTATTCTTCTAAATGATGTAATGCGAGATTTGTCTTTATTTTTCTTTTTATTAAAAAATGTCTAATTTAAATTTTTTATTTGATTTGATTTTTGAAAAAATTATATTATTTGTTTCCAAAAGAGAAATAACGAAATGTAGATAATTATATGGTCGGATTTGGAGATCATCAAGTCGAAAACGAAAACACAAATGGGAAATTACGATTTCGTTTGTGAAACAAATTAGAGTATCGTGACATAATATTGGTTATATTGTAAATCAAATTTTAGTTTGCTATAATTATGAACTTCATGAACTTGACAAATATTATTTCAGATGATAGTCTGAGAAATTTACGAAGTTCTACTCTATTAAATACAGTTATTACAATTTCCCTTTCTTGGTGTTTCAAATTTAGCACGTATTTGAATTAACGCAGTTGTCATTACTCCTACAAAGTTAATCGCATCGATTGCTAACGATACTTTGGGTTTTAAGAAAAAATCTTTTTTATTCCAAGCGATGAAAGTAATATATTCTTGAAAATAATGGTTGTATGCGGCGTAATCTTTGTAACGAATAGTGGCATCATATACATGTTTAATTCTTTGTTTTTACTTGTAGGTAAGCTATGCGGGAAAACTATCTTGTTACAATTTAATGAAAATACCTATTAGTGACAAATTATATTTCTAATTAATTTCGAGTGCAATATATTAGGTATATCAAAAATAATCATTAAAAATAAGTTTTTAAATAATTGATTAATTCCATTTTGTACAGTGCGGCTTTCAAAACATTAATATCTATTCCTTTGGTGATATTCCTTATCAAGAGACAAGTACATTTTGAGACGTATGACATTTACATTTAGCTATGTACTTATCCAAGATTATTACTAATTCTGGTTAACTGTATTTGTTGAGTATAGGGAAAAAACTCTTGATGTCAAACACATAAGAGATAAGCAACACTAAGGGACATACTGTTAGAGAAAAAGTCGTTTGGCAAACGAGAATAATAGGATAGACACATTAAAATAAAAGAAAATATTTATTGAAACTGAGTCTAAAATTAATTATTGAAATATTCATTATAGTTTCAGTTTTTAAATGGATTCAGGCATATAGAAAATTTTGAAAACATGCGTGTGAAATAGAATATACATCCAAATTTAAATGAAATTGTTTTATGGATTTTACTATCCCAATACCATATATTAAGCTACAATATTGTATAAAATATATATGGGATTTATTTTATGAATTGAATAATGCTGCATTCAACTCACAAATTCTATGCATTTTATTTTTACTCATTCCATCATTCCCATCGCACAATAATTCAAAACTCAATAAATAAAGCAATTATTTGGTCAGTTAGGAAAAGTTCAGATACATGTTTTCCTAGCATTTCTGCTGGATTGTTAGAAGAATGTTTTACGATAGAAAATTGCTCTACAAACTGTTATCATACTAAACTTTTCTTCTTCAGTTAAACCAAAATTACAGTGTAAATACATTCAGAATTCAGTTTGGAAGTTTACTTGTCAACAATAGCTTCTACAATAATTGCGTAAAGGGTTAAAATAATTTTTTTCTGTGGAGCTATTTGAAGAGTAAAATCTATTAAATGAAACTGAAATCTTTGGAAGAATTGCCACGTCGTATTGTTAAAGGCATTCTTTAACATGCCATAAGTCCACACATTTCTCAAAATGTAAGGACTCGTTTCGAACAAAACTTTTATTATTGTATGGAAGCCAGTGGTAGACAGTTTGAACATTTGATTGATCGGTAGAGTTACTTTTAACGTTTACCAGTTGTAATAATATCTGATTAAATAAAGAACGGCTTTGCAACTTGAATTTTGAATTTTAAACAACAATCGACAGAATATGAAAATTTTTTTAAACAATGGAACCAGTGCATAATTTGATGCAACACAAATAACCGTTTTGCTATGTAAAATACTGATTAAGAATATGTAGCATAAATTATGAAATTCAAGATGGTGTATCTAACATAGTTGATCTAATTTATATATACAGGGTGTCAACTCTAATTTTGCCCCCCCCCTCTACTTCCTTATTTGTGAAGATATTTTAAAACTTTAAAATGTAGCCTTATCAGACATTTACCGAATTTTTCAAATATAATATTCAAAATTACCTAGCGCCAATACATACAGCTAAAAATCAACAATTAAGTCAGAATGCCAAGCCACCTCGAAAGTGTGAACACAAATATTTCTCATGTTTATCCTTGAATATCTCGACCGATTTTGATCTAAACTCAAGGGAGTTATACATTTTTGAAATCAGCTCACCCCTAATAACTTCTTTATTTTTGATGCTATAAAAAAATTTTTTCTATAAAAGTTGTAGGGTTTATTGAAAGCATTTTAGAATATGTATTCAAAAAAATAAATGAAAGTCGTTTAGAGGAGATATGGTTTTAACTTGAATTTTTTCAAATGGAACATCCCATTTTTTTGCATTTTTGAAATCAAGGTACTTTTCTCATTTGTATCGAATATGAAGGGCGTCATTTTGAACAGTTTATGTAGGGTAGTTTTAATTACTTTTATTTATAGTTGTAATTAATATCTAAATTAGCCAAGACTAACGCATTCTAAAAATAAAAATTTGTTCTGTTATTTTATTTCCTTGTTGTTTTCGGGCCACAAAAATTGCAATAATTAGAAAACACTAAAATATAATATGATATATATCTATATATTCGAAATTAGAAAAGTACCTTGATTTCAAAAATGCAAAAAAATGGGGTGCTCCATTTGAAAAAATGCAAGTTAATACCATATCTCCTCTAAACGACTTTCATTTATTTTTCTGAATACATGCATATTCTAAATGCTTTCAATAAACCCTACAACTTTTGTAGAAAATAATTTTTTATAGCATCAAAAATAAAGAAGTTATTAGATGTGGTCATTTTCGTTGGATATCCCTGTACAAATACTGTAATGTAAATGATGAATAAATTAGATGAAAACATAGGTTTCCGGGGGCGCAAATCATGAATCTAACGACCAAGTAAGAGAATTCAAGACAATGGATCCAATATGGAAACTTTATTAGTGTAAAATTTGCATTGCTTCGTACGTATATAAATTAGGTCGATTATATTGAATCTATTAATAACTTAATACTGCCGACTTTCGATAGGTCTGAACGATCCTCCTTATAACCATTTATTTTCTCTGCCTTCTTGCAACTTTTTTCTGGGAGTACTCTTTCAGTTCAAAAATACTTAATATTCAATTTGTTTAATCCAGATGAAAAATATCGTAGGGAAACCAACCTAAATTGATTCTAAATTGAATGTTAACAATTTGTAGCAATAGTTTTGTGTATGTTGTACATGTAAAGCCACAAATTTAAAATATGGTAAAATAGGCCAAAATTGCATTTTTTTGGACCTTTAAGTTAGGATACCTCAAAATTTTGACGCGCTAGGCCATTTTTGCTGCTAGCTTGGAAATAAGCGAGTAAAAATTCTCTGGGATGATATGTTACTTTGAGGTCTACAAAGTTTGTGAACTTTAGCACAAAATTAGAAGACAGAAGATAGAATTGGATATCAATTTTAATAGACAACTAATTTAAATTTGTCAATTTGATTTTTAGAACTAACTAAATTTTGAGCGATTGGGTTTTATATTAGACTTCTTGGCATAATGATTATATTTGATTAGGTCATTATTAATTAAAGAGGTAGCTTATTAAAAATGGTCGGTATTGCCACTAAAAAATAGCACATTTTTGCAACTTCATGGTGTACTATAAACATTAAAAAGGCTTGAAGATCCTGGAGTATATCAGATACATCTGAGGAGATGTTGTAGTTTATTATTGCCCTCTAAGCGTGATTTCTTAGATAGCTCTCGATGAAATTGCGGCACCGAATTTAAACCGAAGTAATTACATTTTGCAACGAGAAGATTAAGATTAATTATATCAAATATTTAGTAAAGTCTAGCAATGTTAGAGCAATTGTTCTTATAATATTATCACTTCTATTAAGTAATTCAATACATTCTCCCCTAAAATTCATTTCATTTACCAGTAGAACTCCGTAGTACACCAGTCAATACTCTGTAAGCAAATCAACATATAATATGCTAATTTCTAGTAAAATTTAAAAAGATTTGATATCAGGGTAGCAAAGTATTAAGTAGTTCGCGCTGGTTCGTCAATAATTTGTACCATATCGTAAACATCAAAACGTTTACTTTGTTATCATGCTTATATAAATCAGTATTTATATCACGACATGTACTATATGATCATAAAGAGGAATAACATGGGATAAAACATTATCAAGAGACTCAACAGATTGATTGAAATTACTACCGAAGTGGACAGTAAACTATGCTAAAAGCCATGCTGAACCTTGCCATTTTAAACTGTGATATTCATCGAATTTATCACAATGGGGGCTGGCGTTTCCATAAATATCTACACCACCACTACGATTATCCCTATTTTTACGATAAAACTTGTTGGTAGGAATTTGAAAGGTTATTTTGAAATATACCCTTTAAAATATATTTGTTATCTTTAACTATTATTACTCAAGATGAGATGATTTCGTTTTTTCTATTACTATTATTGGATGGAATATCACAAGAGACTTGGTGTATCTCAGGGGAACTGTGTGTATGGGAAAATTGAAACAGAAATCTACTTACCCTTTCCTTATCAGTCTCAAGTGAATAAGGGTCAAGAAAGACATTATTGCGGAATTATTGGGAAGGTTTATGAACTGGAATATTATTTATATGTCTACAATATGAATGAAGCGAAACAAACAGAAGTTATTTATATATCCACCCACCTAAGCTTAACTCTGGTTTTCTACTATAGTGAAAATGTGCATAAAGTAAACATTGTCTGTTTTATCGATACATAGAAATACCTGGTTGTAAACAAAAAGATATGTCATAAACTAAAACACGTAAATAATTCAGTGTGGTTGATTGAGCTTGGTATGCTGATTATAGGATATATTTTGTGTAATTTTAATATCACAATTTATTCTCATTACGTTTCTAAAGCAGTAGTACTATATTTAGTATCTATAATACTGTTTTGTGTCCTGTACTATGTTATTTTACATACGACTTTCGTGGGATGTAGGACAAATAAAAACTACTCCTTCGATATTTAGATTGACCGGTTTCTGCAGAATAACCTGCCTTCCTCAGAATCTATAATTTATTAAACATGTAAAGAATATAGGAATTACAAGAAATATTAAAGACACTTACCAATCTACAAGTAAAAACTATCAATTCCAATTAATTTCATAATTGGATTCGTCAAATACAAAATTACTAAACAATACGTTAAAGACGTCAAAAGAAAACAAATAATAATCACACACCACATTAAACAATTTAAAATTTTTTTTAAAAAACACAATTATAGTATTTTCACATGTGGCAGTTCTTATGATTATATAGGTTAAGATTTGATAAAACTTCTTCTTCTATAAAATAATTTTTGTATCCATAATTCTAACCTCACTAATATAAACTACCTACAAGTACAAACGTAAATTAGAAGAAGAAGAGAGCATGAAAAATACCCTAACCAACAAAATTCTTACTAATTAAACTTATTTAACAAAGATTTCTTATATTAACACAATCTCTATTACCATTTATATGCATCATTTCTAGCAAAAGTCTTTTACCTAAATTTTCCTCAATATCTATAATTTTTATTTCCTCAAAATTAAATGCACAGTTCTGTTCTACTACATGGTTAGCCAAAGCCGTTGAAGTTTTTTTGTTTTTTATATCATATTGGTGGTTTTTAACTCTCGAACTTAACCACTGTTTAGTTTGGCCTATATATTGTTTCCCACAATTACACGGAATTTGATACAACATTACTTTTTAACAACGATGGAATTTTATCTTTATTTTTATAGAATAAAGGTCTTAGTGTTTTTTCATTATAAAACACCACTTTAATGTTATCATTTTCCAAAATTCTTTTTAAATTTTGTGACAAACCATTCACATACGGAATTTTATAATATGTCGTATTGTTATTAACACTAGCTCCATTAGTCATTCTTGACCTATTATCTGAGAAGAAAGTTTGAATTAAACCATCGGGATAGTTATTATTAATTAAGATGTTTTTAGCTATATTCGTTAGATGGCGTGTCACGAGTAATACACGATTTAGACCGCTCCGTAAAAGTCTCAAAGAAAAGGTGTAAAATTAACGATTTAAAAGTACTAAATTCGATAATATTAACTAATATATGTAAAGTTATCTGTTTAAAAGTATGGCAAAATTAAGGAGTGATAAGGACCTGAAATTAATTATAAAAGAGACGATTAGTGAATTATTGGAGGATGAACAGTTTATAAAAAGAATTGTTGAAAAAGTTTCTGACAAAGTGCAAGAAAAACTTCAAGCGGTTGAAGGTAAAATAAGAACGTTCGAAAATAAAATTGAACTACTAGAGGAATGTATTATAAACATGCAACAAAGAGAGAAGGTAAACAATGTTTGTATTTATGGAATTGCCGAAAAGGAACGTGAAAACTTAATAAATATTGTTACGAAAACTCTAAACAATAATCCAGGGTTAAATATAAATGAAACTGATATCGCATCGTGCTATAGAATTGTAAATCTCAGTGATAATAAGAAGAAACATAGACCTATAATTATTAAATTTATTGAATATGAAAAGAAAAACTCTTTGCTGAATAATGTTAAAAGGTTTAAAGGACAGAAAATATTTATCATGGAAGATTTAGTTAAGAGTAAAATAAATCTATTAAAGCATGCTCAAGTTAAACTGGGAATTAAAAATGTCTGACTTCGAAATGGATCGATTTTTATGAAACATGAAGGAACAATAGTCAAAATAAAATGTCTGGAGGATTTAAATAATATTAACAATCATCAATAAATATATTCATAAATGGATATACTATGTACGAAAATATAAATATTTTTCTTTTTGAGGAACAGTCTAAGCATTAAAATTATATTACTTTAAAATTTGTTCATATTTATCATTATTGTTATTTTAATACTAAAACATTGATATATTAAGGGATGAGGAAGAGGGAGAGGAGATTACAACTAAGGTATTTTCAAATATTTGTGATGGTTTGGATAAATTAAATGGTGAGAGATATTTAAACATTATTCACTTTAACATAAGGAGTCTAAAGAAAAATTTTGATGAGTTACTTATTTATTTAGAAAAATTTAATTATCATAATTTAGATCTAATAATTTTATCTGAAACTTGGAAACTTGAAGAAGTAACTAGTAATTTACACATACCAAATTTCAAATTGTTTTATAATCAATCCGAATTTAATAAAAGTGATGGAGTGGTAGTATATGTGCGAAGTAATTTGGATAGTAAGATGAATATTATTAATTTAAGTCAAACTAAACTAATTAGAATTTCATTTCAAATTAACGATAAAAGCTATGGTATAACTGCATCTTATAGACCCCCCTCTATCGAAGTAGCTCAGTATATAAATGACATTGACAATTATTATTCTACTCTACCCAAAAATGATATTGAGGTGTACGTTGGAGATATAAATATTAATTTATTAAACAGAGAAGATCCTATTGTAAATTTTTGTGTACTTTGGGACAATTTGAATTTATTTCATACATAAATTAATCTACAAGACAAAGTAAAGAAAATTGCAGTATATTAGACCATTTGTTCATTAGTGTAAAAAATAATAATAAAAAACAACTTAAAATTAATTCTATGGTTTTTCATACATTCTTAACTGATCATTTTACTATAGCTTTGTCAATAACATCAAAAACAAATACTTTAAATAAATCTCAAACTAAATATAAAAACATTAAAATATTAAATTTTAACAAGATACAGAAATGGTTATTAAATGAAACTTGGGACGATGTTCTTCAGACAAATGACCCTGAAATTGCCTATGAATATTTTATAAATAAATTGCAATGGGCTCATTTCGGAAAATTTTTTTAATTCATATTCCGAAAGTACACCTTGTAATTAGTAAATGTGCAAAATATTAAATTTTTTTTTCAACTGCTTCTCCCTCAAAATAAATAATGAAAATAGAGCGCTGTGACGTCACACCACTCGCAGCGGTCGGCCGCTAGCTTGTTTCCTATAGTTTCATACCGGCGGCAGTTACTACACACACGGCTGAAGTGGTAATTTCATTCATCTTTTAAGTGCTTCGTCCTTGGTACAGCGAAATCTAAATACCATATATCCGCATAACTCATAGAACCAGTGGAGTCGGGTGGTGTGACGTCATAGCCGTTTCAAATATGTTACGAATTTGAAATTAAATATTAGGGTTAATATTAACGCTAGCGATCTAATTTTTTCACTATATACTTAGAGGATGAAATACTTACGGAAAATGCTAAAATAAATTAAAAAGCAAATATCACGAAATGAGCCCATTAAATATTAAAATAAGTACTTATATTAAAAAACTAAACAATAGAACTACTAGGCTTAAACCCTGGATCACCACAGCCATTTTAAATTCTATAAGATATAGATATCAGTTGAAAAAACGATTATTGCAATATTATAACGATGAACTACACACTGAATATAAAAATTATAGAAATATGTTAAAAAATATTATTAAATGTACTAAAAATGATTATTATAAAAATGAAATAACAGATGCAAATAACAATTGTAAAAAAATATGGAATATTATTAATAAGGCGACAAATACCGAACCCGAAAAGAAATATTGACCAATATAATGTTAAAGATAAAAACGGTAAAAAATTAAATAACGACAAAGATAAATTAAATTTATTTAACGATTTTTTTATTAATGTTGCAAATGATATGTCTAAAAATATATCAAGTGATAATATTACACTACCACAATTAAAACAACCTATAAAGGACACTTTATTTTTGGGTCCGGTAAATCAAAATGAACTTATTACACACATTAGTAATTTGAAAAATAGTGCAGCTTCAGGACCAGATGGAATTACGACAGTGTTCATAAAAAAATTTCATACATCGCTATTAAATCCCTTAGTTCATATATTTAATTTAATATTTTTAAAAGGTAAAATACCGAAACACTTTAAGGAATCTATCGTAACACCTATACCGGGTGACCACGAGTTGAGGTTACACTCTATAACTTCTTTGTTATTAAACCGATTAATTTGAAATTTACAGGTGAGGCATAACATTTAAATGCGCAACTTTTGACACTATGTGGCCTTATTTTTTACTTCCGATTTAGCCGGAAGTGATATCAACTTTCTTATTTTAAATACAACTCTACCTGTTTTTATAAAGTATCTTATTCGCTATAAAATTTACAATACATTGATATGTCACACAATGACATTTCATTTCAAAATGGCCGAAAAAAAAATTTTTTCAAAAATATTAAAATGTCAATTAAAAGATATTAACAATTAATTTTTTTCCAAAGTTGGCCGTGAAATCAAAAGAGTAATGAATTTGACATGTTTAATTTTTAATTTGTACAAAAATTTCGTTTTGGCAAAAAGATATTAGAAAAATAAGATAAACATTTTTATGCAATTTTTAAATACCCAAAACTATTTTTTTTTAAATATCCCTACCCAACTTTTTTTTAAATTTTGCCATTGCTTGTTTCGTCTCTTTGATTTAATGCCATTAATGTACCGAATTATTCACAAAATATAAAAAAATAAAACTTTCTTCTAATATTTATTTTATTTTTCTAATATCTATCTTTCCGCCAAAACGAAATTTTGGAGCAAATTAAAAATTAAACATATCAAATTCATTACTCTTTTGATTTCACGGCCAACTTTGGAAAAAAATTAATTGTCAATATCTTTTAATTGACATTTTAATATTTTTACCCCTTAACTGTCACCAGGGGTGTTCCCCAGGGGACAGTGGTGGGCCCAATATTATTCTTAATTTACATTAACAATTTATTAAAACTACAAATTAATGCCGAAATAATATCATATGCTGATGACACTGCTGTTATGTTCGTAGGTGACACCTGGTCCGATGTATATAGGAACGCAGAGAGGTCTATAAAAAATATAAAAAATTGGCTAAACATTAATCTCCTAAGTCTCAATATAGAAAAAACTAAATTTTTAACCTTCTCCATCACAGAGGATGGTCAACCATATCAGGATACTCTGTTTATTCATAACAATTCCTGTAGCGAAATACAAAATTGTGATTGTCCATTTATTAAAAAAGCAAATAATATCAAGTACCTCGGTGTCATGGTGGACCACCATCTAAAGTGGAAAAATTATGTAGATTATCTAAATCGGAGACTTAGGAAATTATTTCATAAATTTTATTTACTACGTGACATATTAAGTCGGAAAAATTTATTAATCCTATATAGAGCTTTAGCGGAAGCAATATTAAACTATTGCATAGTAATATGGGGTGGAACGTATAATTCCTTGAAAAATCTTAATGTAACTCAAAAAACTATATTAAAAATAATGTTAAAAAAGAACAGTTGCCTTACACTATTGTGTTATTTGATTATCCTCGTTGCTAATTGCATGTGTCCTGGTAGTTTTCTCATAAATAGCATTTGCTGTCCTATCAAATTTCTCTTTCACGGTTTCAAAGCAGTCAGTACGAGGAAATCGTTGAAAATGTGGATAATTTGCCTTATAAATATGTGTTGCTAATAAACAGTTAGCATGGGATTTTCCTAGAGCGTATACCATATTTATCAATTCTTCCTTCGAATAATTCATTATAAACAACTCAGAACTTTATTTAAATTTACTTTATGAACAGAATTATTTTTACCTTGCAAAATTTTTAAGAAAACCTGACGTATTAACCTTTTGGCAGGCGCTCGCTATGATTTTTTGATAAAGAAACAGATCCAAAAATAATTTTTTAATGAAAGTGCGTTTTTCACAAAAAGTACCCAACTTAGGTATAGGGAAAGTTATAGCAAAGTTGTAGAGTATTCAATGGTGCATCTTATTATTCAATAAAATACAGGGTGTTCTATTTGAATTAACGGAGATATTTCAAATTTTCTTATCATGTTTGACAATATTTTTCTTGCACCCTGACACAGGTGCACAGATCAATTTCTGATATAACATTTCAAAGAACCAGTCTTGCTCAAGATTTAGCCAAAAAATATTTTTGGTAATGATTGGCATGACCTCATAATTGTAGATATTGTTAGCAACGAAAATTGAGGAACAAAACATGTCGAGGCAAATATCCCGAATACTGTCCTGTCAATATTTTCATATGAGTATTATGCTACAGTAACTTTTATTTTTAACGTGGATTATGAAAAAATTAAAAAAATATATAGTTTGCATTTAAAAAACTAAAGTTACTACCTGCCCAGAAGAAATGACACCCTGTACAATTTTTGAGACAATAACAAAACAATATTACAAATTTATAGAGGAAAAGTCAGATGACAAGAATTTTTGAAAATCGTATGCCAATCCTGCAATGATCATTACTGCTTTCCTTTGCAATGAAAAACTAGTTACAGCACGTGCCGAATGGCCCCATATCCAAAATAGCATACGATAAGGCAGACTGAATCAACATGTGAAATGCCGTTAATGCTGTGGGCTGTGACACACAATTTACGAGATTACGTAATAAAAATATGTTCCCTGATATTTTCTTGCAGACCAATTCAGTATGTTTTTCAGATGTCAATTTCCTGTCTAAAGTCACGCCAAGAAATTTAACACAAATGAGCAGAAACGAAATTTTGAGATCAACTTTTTAAACTGAACGTCAATGATTCTGTTTTGTCACGATTAAGAATCAACTTAAACACCAATCTTGGACTATAGATGGAGAATTACAGGCTTCAGATATCAGGACTGTGAAATCTTTATGGGTTTGAGCCAAAATTGTATCATCCGCAAAAAGAGTAAAGTTTAATAAGTTACTGCTATTTGGTGAAATAAATAAGAAAAAGTATTGGACCTAGGACGGAACCTTGCGGTGCACCAAAATTAGTATTAATCGAATTTGAATC
The DNA here is from genome assembly GCA_963680705.1 of Rhagium mordax. Lineage (NCBI taxonomy): Eukaryota > Metazoa > Arthropoda > Insecta > Coleoptera > Cerambycidae > Rhagium > Rhagium mordax. The sequence continues at coordinate 41,127,107 of OY796659.1, read as the reverse complement.
TGTTTTATTATTGTAATTATCAAACTCAGACCTATCGGTGAGGTACGACTGAATCAAATTTCTGCTGTTTTCCGAAAAATTGTAAAATTTGTATCCTAAAATGTCATGAGACACACAGTCAAAAGCTTAGCTTAAAATTCTAAAAACTACATGTATAAATTCTTTGGTCTCAAAACCTTTATTTATTATATTAGTTAAAGTATTTATAGCTAAGATTGTAGACCTAAATCCATATTGACAGTTGTTAAAAAGTTTGTAATTTTCAAAATAGTTGGATATTTGAGTTTTTAGAGCTACCTCAAAAATTTTAGCAAATATAGGTACTATGGAAATAGGTCTGTAGTTTGCAGGGTCGTCAGCAGAATCTTTTTTAAACAACGGTAAAACTTTTGACAATTTAAAAATCTTTGGAAAAACATTACCACTAATACACTGATTGATGAGTTTAGTAAGTGGAATAAGAATAATATACTTTATACAGTTCAACCCTTTATTATAAATAAATAAATAATAAATAAATAAATACACCACATGTAATTACGACCCCCTTTATCCCAGAAGGCTGAGCCTTGTGCGGGAGGGGGCTACACATTTAAAGACAAGGGACACACATCCAATATCCGTGTATAATGGAAAAATCCCTCTCACAGTATTTTCCATTGCCACGACCGGGATTCGAACCCGGGACTTTTGGGTGAGAGGCAGGTACTCTACCATCTCGACCATCAGTCATAAGCATCTTTACTAAATTTTAGTCTATTTCAAATTATCTATGATATTAAGAATTTGATTGTAAGATAATGAGAAAAATTAAATTTCTCGCCTATATGGGTGCTAGTAGAATTATTTAAATAATAATCAAAGTTATTTTTATATAGTGGTAGAGTATTAATTAAGTTTTGTACTATATTGCCAAAATAATTGTTAAAATCGTCAGGTGATATAATGTCTGAAACCTTTTCTGACTTCTGACTTTTATTTGCATTAATCAAATTCCACATTGCTTTTGGTTGATGTTTATTCGTATGGATGTAATTATCAATTGCCGCTTTCCTAGGCCTTTATTAATTCTTGTCTATAATTACATTTTGTTATGTGAATTAAATCTTTTAAATCGCTGGACGGATTATTCTTATAAATATCTTATTTTAAGTAAATGTAACGTCTCTCTCATTTGTCGAAGATTATCGGTGAACCACGTCAAATTCTGCTTCTTGTCATTAGTCAAAATTCTAAACTTTACAGGAAAAATAGTTACAGTGACGATGGTGTTTGCAACTCTGGTAATAAATATAAAATAAAACTGTAGAAAAATGCGAAAAACTAATTGACACAAAAAGAAAACAAATTTTTGGTCAAATTGGACTCATTAATAAGTTCTTATCACAACTTATAATTTAATTGTTATTTTAAATTGTCTTCGAAACACCTGAAACACTGTTAGTGAATAGTTGCTTTTTTGGCAGTTTTAAATTAGGTACTTCTTAATGATCTTGATGCAATATTGCGTGTTGGCGTAAAAAATTGATCGCATCATTTAATTTTTTTTTACTGTTATTTGATTGTGCGGTCATAATATTCAGTAAATACCGATTTCCAATCAAAACATTTTTTTAAATGATTCGTCTCCATTTTGATTAAATATTAAGGAAAACTTTAATTTTTTATTTGTAAGTAAAAACCAACCTTTAACAATTCCTTTGATTTGTAAAGCCACAGGTGGAGGTTATTTATTTAAAAAATCCAGATATTTTTTTAGGTATCTGGATTTAAAAATATTTAAGGATATGTGGTAATAAATCCCAAACAAGAAAAAAAATTGAAGAATGCACAGGTTGAGATTATTTATTTCAAAAATCCAGATATTTTTTAGATACCTGAATTTAAAAATATATTATATCCTTAATGTGGTAATAAATCCCAAACTCAAAAAAAAAATTTAAAGAATGCTACAAATAACTTTTAGACAATACATTAGTTTGTAGTATAGAATATTCAATTGTCATGTGAAAGAAAAAAATTAAATAAATATCTGAGAAAATTAATCGCTAGAAAACCAAGCTGGTGATTTGAAACGCGTGGTTTAAAATTAAAATATTTATGAACAATTTATTTTAAATCCGGAATGGTCTTTACTATTGGGTATGTGTCCCGTTGTTTCTAAAGCTCTTAGCCCTTTTCGCATAAGGTTGTTTTCAGGAATAATAATAATAATAATAATAATAATAATAATAATAACTGGTGGTTATTATTTGTGGCGTTTAATTTTGAATTTAATTTTCTTGAAAATAGATTGGTTAGTTTCAAACACGTCAAAAGACATTTATCAAAACCTTCAATTTGAGGTAGGTATTACTAAGCTAGACTGTCCTTGGAGTTTTCAAAGTTGGGATGGTAAGTAGTAAAGGGCTGAGCTATTCCGAAAACATCGTTACACATTATTATGCCGTAGCCACAGGAGCCGAGGGGAACGCTATATTCCTAGCATGTAATAAAAAATTACTTAATTTTTATAAGGTGTTTTGTAAGTTATTTCAATTATAAATTTCCATTAACAACAAAGAAAAAACAAGTTTTTCGAAGACTCAATATATGAATTAAATATTTAAGTAACTCTCTAATGTTTGAAATTTGTAGTTATGTACACAATCGATTATTATTATATTAAGGGTTATTTCTGTAACGTAATAATATTTACCTACTGCTTTCTGGCCTCTGCCTTGTTATGTTTTCTGGACAATTTTTCAAACACTCCACTTTGAATAAAACTATCAAAAACAACAAGATTGATTGTGTTGTTAAAGTAGTTAAGTATCGGCCATACTATGAACACATTAAATAAATCATAAGCAAACCTGTTATATTTACAAGACCTGTATTAAATTTTATATAGAATTTGATCCAATCAGCGATGGGTAGCTCCCCACAGTATTGTCAATGTAATCAATAAACCACTGTTCGTTCACTAATGACCACAATTTGTATTTTTTATTCACTCCAATGGATTTTCTACAAAAATAATTTCTTTATTTAACTGAACACTGAAATGTTGTACAATTTTTAACAAGGAATATGATTGCTGTGTTTGTACCTCAAGTATGATTCTAACGATATTCAGAAGTATGGAAAAAATTGTTTTGTTCAAAGAATTGGCAGATTTGATTCTTATGATTTCCTTGAATATGTTTGGCATTAACTTAAAAAAAATAGAATCTAAGAATTAAATCTTATTAGAGCGTACTTAAAGATCCATCCATTTATATAGTAGTATTTAACGCTAATCATATAGATATACATTTCTTAACATTAATGTAAAAATACGTTCACAGAGAAGTATAAAAACTCACATAATCAATTTCACCTAAAAACGCATACAAATTGCTATAACACATCGTTCCACAACACTAAATAAAGTGACTTTTCAAGACCATGATGAGAGATAATGGAGAAACAAATCCACAAAGCTATCTTTTTGTTGCTTGAGAGGTACAGTACACACGATAATGACTTCCTGAAATAGTATCATGTGAAAAATGGTGGGATAAAAATAGGTCATGAAAGGATCTTACCTAGGCTCGTAGTTTACAATATTTTCGCTTGGAGGGGTCCTTAAACACTGTGACTTGTTGAAGGATCAAGTTGGGAACAATACATTTTAATTAAACCCACGGTTTATTTTAATTGAAACGGGGATGTAGGTTTGAAAGATTTGTTTTTACCCACTAAGATTGAGTTCACAGTAAATAATTATGTGGTACAAAGGTACTGATTAAATAAAAAAATTAGGTGTTTTATTTCTTCAGTGGTTGATTTTTAATTATTTAGTTAGTTTCCTAATATTATTGATTTCTTTATTTCATAATATGTATTTTATATTTTTGATATTAGACAGCATTTGTCAAGTTGTATAGCAGATCAAACTAATATCAATATTTATGGCATTATACTAATAAATATTTATAGCTTACCTATATCATGCCAGTAAACAATCAATTAGTGGAAGGGGGTGAGTGGAATAGATGCTTTATGAGTTTTCAAAAAATATATAACTTATTTAAAATATGCAATGTGGCTATAATTCTTAGAAACGCTAGCTACTTATCATATTAATTAAACCATTATTAATTGTTTATCTCCTATTCGTGAATATGTATTGATGGAAACAAGAATTTTATAACGCTTGTATATTATTTTTATTGATAAATATTTAATATCAACGATCCATGAGTGGAAACATATTAATGCTTTGAAGGCATGCCGATTTTTATGGTCACAGATGCATCCACGTATGGTTAAAAAGATTACTTATAACTCTTTTGCCAATGCTACTTGGACTGTAATAATTAATATAATGAACACGAATATATTGGGAAAACGAAAATAAATAAAGAAATGAAATATAAATTGAATTCTAACTGTACACAAAATTTAACAATAAGGTGTTTACTGTTGGATTTTGTGTTTTAGCCAGATCTGTTAGTGATGTTTTAGTATTTATGTCCCTAAGATCCAAGGCCGAATCTTCAATTAAACTTTCCAGCATTATGTAGGTAGGACGCAAAACTAATTGACTCCTGAGATAAAGGTAATATTATAGTGGTGCCAACACAATTTTACAAACAACAAAGCATTTTCGCTGCATGATGTAATATAGATTTTAGCAATGGCTTGTTTCATAGGCGAGCGTATTATTTGATAAAAGAATGTTTTTTAACCGCTTCTCAAGTCACCGAAGTAACCATCGAAAAATCCTGGGATTTTGTATTAGGCAAAGAAAAACAAAGTTCTACAATTAATTGTGGAGTTCGAACCATATCTATGGCATCGACAGCTTCCTCAACCACTTAATCCCAGAGCAAATTACAAATCAATTTTTAATTTGTTTTTCATCATCGGAACCAAGTAAGTAGATGTCAATGTATTTACCCATTGGACTACCGTATATGTAGTGTTGTTCTTGATTCGCTAGTTGATGTCTCTAGATGGACTATTACTTTTAAATTCTTACTGTCCTGTTCTCGCTTGTTCTTAATTCCTTGTCTACCTATACCTATCTTCGTAATAAGTAAATAGTAACATAATAGAAATGTTGGGTAGTGATTTTCTAATGTTCTAATCTAACTATGACCTCTGCGCCAGAGCATGATGTATTTTTCAGTGACTTATTTTCGAATAATACTGTATTGTGAATATAATCATAAACAAAAAATTGTATGTGCTGTAAGTCAATAAAAACATATTATAGACCATTAAAGAAAAGAGAAATGGGGAAAAACGAGTTAAAATTTCATTTACATGCTTTAAAATTGCGTGGGTGATATTATCCAGAACTCAAAGAATATAGGCCCCCATAATTTTTCGTGGAATGATATATTGCGCTGCTACTGCCCTTACAACAGAAAATCTTTTGACATAAGATATGTTTTGTTTTGTATCTTAAAATATTTTCTTAACCCCCTCTCAAGTCGCCTAATAGTAACTCCCGGAAAATCTTAGAATTTTGTGTTAGGTAAAAAGAGAGACGAGACACTTCAGTTTATTGTTGAGTCCGAAGAATATCTAATGACAATTCCCTGTCCATTTAATTCCGAAGCAAATAAATAATAAATGTTTAATTCGCCTCAGGATGGATTCGAACCATCAATATTCACAACCAAGTAAGAACGTATCAACCTATAGGTTACCGTGTCCATCTTGAACCATAAGGAGCAATGCTTTAAAAATCAAATAGGTAGTATGTATTTTGGATATCGGATTACAATGTAACAAAGTGATTGAAATAGAACTTTTCATTATAAATATTTTTCTGTGTTTAGCACGTCAAGATGATTTTGAATAGCTATCAGCTGTTATAATTTTGTTTAGTTAGGTTTCGTGCATATAATACGCAGTTTTTCATTTAAGTATTTGTTTTTATATAAATGTAAAATATTTTGTTCTACTATTTAGTAGAATTAGTATTAGCATATTTTATCTGATAATAGGGATTATAGATTAACCTTTCATAAGTTTTTTCTTAATTTTCATTTCGAAAAATATGTGAAATTTTAGGAAGGCATGTTCATAAAGTTGTCCCCCCTATGCCATTGTCAATTATAACCTTGTTGAGTTTGCCTTGGAGAGTCCCCCTCTAAGATTTATTATAATAGGCACATAAATGCGAAGCCCCCATCGCAAGATAGAACTCTTCATATATCTGGCGAATGGCTTTGTAAACGTTTGCGATGGACTTTAATTAGACACTGTGGAATTATAATACACGAGAATTGTAAAAAGCGGGACGAGCATGTTAGCTTTTAAAATCTTTCTCTCGACATTATTTCTTTTGAAGAATTTGATTTTAGTTTTGATAGTTTAGAGTCGGAATCTGAATCTCATGAAGTAATGATGATCGGACTGGGAATGAACAGATTTTGGCAGATTACGTTTATAAATTCCAAAAGCTTAAATCAAAGAAGGTGCAATATTATGCTTGGGTTTTTTGTAGTATAGCTTTCTAAAATGTTTAGCCTTGAATAATGATTTTCTTTTTTTCATGTTAACAGTTTTTACAAGTTTTTATATCATTTTGTTTTAGATAACCTATAATCTAGAACATTTGTATAGCTTAGATAGCACAAGTAGTTTACCGCAGGCAAAAATCGTGTAAATTTGCTTCTACTTAGGGTCAGCTCCTTGAGATAGTATATTACAGCGAAAGCTCCAGGATTGGAACAGCAGTGACTGGGAAGGAAAATACCCCGTGAAACTAGACATGCAGGAAGTTCACATATTTCTTTCTATACCGGGTGCCACAAGATACTGGCTCACCCCTATATTTCCTTTATTTTTTAACTTTTCCATTTGAAATTTGGGGGGCATAAACTACCGTTTAAAATGTATTTCTGCACATTACAAACACAATGGTACCACTTCCGGTTTATCCGGAAATTACCTCAACTTTCGATTTTCAAATGGAACATCCTGTATATTTTTACATATTTGGATGCAGGGCAACATTCTGCATACACCATGTAAGTTTCGCGAATTTTTGAGCCGATGTTCAATTTTTTCAAGCATTTTAAGAAATCCGTCTAGAGTGCTTTGGAATTCCAAAATTCGTTATACGGTAGGTAAACTTCAAAGGAAAAATATAATTTTTGCTAACAATAAACTGTTTACAAATGTCATCATTCTTTTGTTTTATAATGTGTCAATTCGTAGTGCAAAGGTAACTATGTTAAGGTTCAATAAAAGTTATTTTGAAAGTGGCTTTTATACTTTTAAACGAATGAAATAAAATTGAAAATAAATAGCACAGACATGAAATAGATATCAATGAAATCAGAAAGAAAATTATAATTTTTCAAACACTATGAGCCACCACCTTTTTCGATACAAAAGTGATATGTTCAACTTTGGAGGCTTCGCAAAAAGTTGTTAGTGAAACGAAAAGAAAAATTATAATTTTCCTTTAAAGTTTACCTACCGGATAACCAATTTTGGAATTCCAAAGCACTCTAGACTTATTTCGATGCTTGAAAAAATTGAACATTGGCTCAAAAATTCGCGAAACTTACATGATGCATGCAGAATTTCGTCCTGCATCCAAATATGTAAAAATATACAGGGTGTTCCATTTGAAAATCGAAAGTTGAGGTAATTTCCGGATAAACCGGAAGTGGTACCATAGTGTTTGTTATGTGCAAAAATACATTTTAAACGGTACTTTATGCCCCCCAAATTTCAAATGGATAAGTTAAAAAATAAAGGAAATATAGGGGTGAGCCAGTAACCTGTGGCACCCGGTATATTGTTATCACAAACAACAGAAATGTAAATATTTTAAAGATACAAGTATTTTAATTTAAGAAAAATTTTTATTAAATCGACTGATTCTAACAGCTATTTCTTAACGTACATGTCCATAAGTGCCTTCATTTGCTGCTGAGAAAGAGCTAATCTTAATCTGTTTTTAATAATTTAAATTTAGAAAATGCTCTCTCACATGAATCTGCACAAACTCTATTTGTGATGACTATATTAGGCACTGAATTATTATCTACTATACGGCACGGACCAACTGCTCTACCGTCAGTTTTCAATAACCACAGAAGTAATGAAGAAAATTATAGTGAGTCATGCATTCACGGTAAAACTTTATTACCAAGTAGAGGGATTTAATTTAAAGTCTCCGTTAATATTCGAAAATGCATTCTTTGCAGTTAAAATTTTTATTTCTATAGAACTCTCTTTCAGAGGAGAAAATATAGCTTGTATAAAGCAGTACACTTTATTTTTATTTTTAATATCAGTACAAATCTAAGTAAACAAATAAATAAATAAATAAAACTTAGGTATGTGCAATAGAACAGTAATTAAACACCCCAATTCATATTTATTGGAATGTATTGAAAATAACACATTATCCTTTATTTGTGTTACTGGTAATTAATTTAATTTTTTCATTATTATGTGTCCCCGGTATATTTTTCCAACAGAAGATTAACAATATTAGTTTTCCATTAACAATATTAGTTTTCCATTAACACATGGCAGAATAAGAACGATTATATTATTTACTATAGCTTGGCTTTTGAACCAACAAAAATTTAGTCGTTTCCTTTTTATCTGAGATTATCTCGTGAAGCGGTTCCTTTGTAATAAGTTAAGCTTGACAAATGGATGCCATCCACAGAATCTAAGGGTGTTTTATTAATATCTAGATATCTTTAATTGAAACCGCATAGCATGGGAGAAAGAAAGAAGCATAAGGATGATACACAATTTTCGTTTTAGCCAGTATTAGCCGAATGATATCTTGCATATAAAATTTGAGTATCGATTTATATCCATTAGAATATTCACGAGCAAAATTATTTATTTTCTACAGCCTCAGTAGTTGCTTTAAAACAAGAGAATCTATTGTAAAAAAAATACGAGAATATTTTTATTTTAAAGTATCTGTTTGATGAAATTGATTATATTTAAAGATTCGTTAAGTACAATGATGCGAAAAAGTGGCCAAGAAATATTAGCGACGGAGCAGCGAGTAAAAGTATTGGCCAATGACCAATACCAATGGAAGATTCATACTACTTTTTGCAATGCATTTTTATCTGAAACCAGGTAACTTGAAAGTATTCATTATTTGCTTGTTGTTTGCTAAATTGTCTAATGATTGTTGTACGAAAGTACAATGTGACTTATATACACCAGATTTTTATGAATATTGGAAAAATTAATGCATGCACGAAAAGACAAATAGAAATAAATAATTAGACTTGGAGCATTTTGGACTATTATTGTTAAAATAAACCAGTCATGTCACAAAAATTAAGCAATTTTATAGTGCATGGAAAAATATTTGAACTAAATATGGGTAGATTAAACACATTTTTTAGAAATGGGTTTTAATTGTTACTTTGTTTAGTCGTAGTTGGTATGCCATGTATGTAGTATCTTTAGGTTTAGTTATGTATAATGTTTAATATCTCCAAATTATCATATTTTAAATTTATTAAATAAATATTTAAATCTGATATACAGGGTGTACCGAAATTACCTAAGTAGAAAGCTTTTGCCATCAGTTTCTACGTCCAAAAATAGTAAAAAAGTTCATATAAACATGGGTCCAGAAATGGCCCCTAAGGAGGCTAGAGCCTTTTAAAAGAGAGCCTCTGATGCTGGTTTTTTGTAAATACATATTTTGGAAATTCTAATTATCTACCTGATGTCAATAATAGTCTACTTTGTGAAAATGTAAAAAAAATATGAATTTAAAAACCAACTAGCGGAACAATATTTTCAAATCAACTTAACTTGAAAACCACGCATTCTATCGAAGTTAGACAATAGGTAGAAAACTTCAAATTTTCATTGTCAGTTAAATTATGAAAAATTCCCCAGGCAAGAAGTTGCGGCTATAAACATCCCTAGTCTCCTCCGATTACTACATCACTGAATAAAATTTTAGAATCATTTTTCCATTTTTGAATCGGGAACAAAAAAATTAGCAAACTATTATTACTTTCTCACAAAAAGTTTCCAAAATATTTACAAAAAACCAGCATCAGATGCTCTCCTTTAGAAGTCTGTAAGCCCCCTTAGGAGCCATTTCTGAACCCATGTTTATATGAACTTTTTTTAAATTATTTTTGGACGTAGAAACTGATGGCAAAATCTTTCTAGTTAATATCGGGCTTAACCATGCTGATAGTGTTAATAAAATTTCTAAGTAAAGTTAATTATTCATATCTACTGCCATTAAAATTCTTAAATAAATTATTTTTATATCATCGTTTTAGTATGAAAAGTTATAAAATATATTAAAATGAAGAAAGAAATATATAATACTTTATATTCAATTACATAATATATTCAATGTTATATTATGTATTTAACAAAATCGGATAGGTAGGCTTGCATAAAAGCTCTAATTTCATTCTGAATACAACGACTGACTACAGCATGAAGCGAGCATGAATGAAAATCATTTAACTTTATTACATTAGGTAATTGGATTGCTGTACCTGACGCGATAATATGCCGTCAGTAATTTATACACGGTTCGATATAACTTACAAGATTCCGATTATGATTTTTGAACCAAAATAGAACAAATTAATCACCATTCATTAACACGAAATTAGGACAGGGGAAAATTGCTGAAGGCTACTAACCTATAAAACGTTCCCATAAATAAACTAGATAGATCGCCGGAAATGTCCGACTGAAGTTGGCTTTACCTTGAATTATCAAATTACGTACAGGGTGATAATAATTTAAAGCTTCAAACTTATTTTGCCAAAAATATGACAACAAAATATTTTCAAATTACCTTCCTAATGCTAAGCTAGGCAATAATTTGTTCTATAAGCATTATTATAATTTACCCTTGTTGGGCATCCCGACACCTCGTATATATCTTTTTAGAAACACTCCTTTTGAGCATACCACTATAAAGATTTTTTTGCAACCTTAGCGTATTTATTATCTATTGTAAAAGTTGTAGATATATAAAATATAGTAAAAATTTAGTAATTATCTTATGTTTAGAATTATCATTAGTTTCAATATCCATCCTAATCTGTGACAGATTAGGATGTTGCCAACAAGTAAATAGTACACATTTTGAGCAATTGTTACGTTGAAAAGTAATAAACTTAACAATTACATTTTAATGTTATGCAATCCTCAACCTCTTGAAAAGTAAAATGTAAACAGTACGCTGGATTCGTCTTTCTGTCACCTTTCCAATGAGGGGCCACACGCCATAGTGTTGTATTTGAGAAAAAACTTGGGGGTTGTTTCCGCCCTCCTTGAAAGGTTACATTTCGCACACTACTTGCAAAAGGTAGAGGTAAATACATTAAAACGTTGACTTGTTTCGGGAATTTTTTGAAAAATTATTCAGCTCCCCGGTAGCGAATTTATTCCAGTTAAAGTCTCCACCCTGTATATACCGTGTCTTCATATTTAGTACCTACATTGAGATACAGTGCTTGTGTTTCGGGACCTGTGACCTGTGGCAGTAAATTCACTTGCACCGGTCATCGTTTACGGTTTACGCATGCCATAACATTCCCCACTGTTGCTATATGTGGTCCCACTATTGCGGGCGGACTCACGAACTTTACCGAATATTCCCTTATGTAGTATTTTGAAAAGAAAGTATGGTATATTTTTAAACTTCTTATAGTAGGAGAACCCTCGACTAAAATTTCGAGTTATCACGACATGGGTAATTTCATGAAAAATGTTTAGTTCGAGTCAAAAGAAACAAGTTTTATTTATGAAGGAAAGTTACAGGATGTTGCGGAAGTGAAAATAAGTTTTCAGTAGGTAAAAAATTACTGCGAACAGACCCGCTCTAATTTCGTGTAAGATTTTTATGAACTTTGCCGCCTCAAAGGCTTTTTTTCGGGCGAGTGTCGGCGCGTGGCGACATATTTTATAGGCGTCTTCGTGTCGGGAAAATCTTTTAGGCTATATTTCGTAGCAATCCTTCGAGTATTAAGAAAGCTATTAATGTTTCAATACCCCCGTGCAGGAGGATTGTGTAAAATTTGTGAGATTACAAAGAGATGCGAGAACAATGACCGCAAATTTTAACCCAATTTCAAAATTTTCGTCACAACGTCAATATTTCACTTTTTTGTTCGCTCCTACTGCCTCGAAAATTCTAAGTTGGACCCTCTGCCTTGGATTTCTTACCAGAACGGCGCCGGGGCGGCCTGGCGGCGATTTTTCGTTTAGAAATAGCGTTTAAATATTTGGTGTTTTTGCAATTTTTTCAGTTTTTCAATTTCTCCAAACACGCGTCCCGGCCGAGCTTATAATAACTCGCGCCTCCTTCGAGATGAACCGGCGGCGTATTTTTTTTTTTTGAAAACTAGATGTAATTTAGAAAATCCTGAGGCGTTATCGTTTTTCTCCTCCTAAGAAAAGTTATGAATTTTTGAAAAGAGGCGATTTGTTGGATTTTGGCGATTTTTCAAACATGTACCCTTTAGAAACGCGCCACAGCATTTTCCTTTGGATCTAGAGGATTCGGACCCGGACGGCGTACAAGAAGAAGGAAAAATGAGGAACTGTTTTTTTTTTTATTTTTTATTTTTTATTAAAAATGAGATTTTACAAAACTGTACATTTCCGGGGGCCCTTGCTCCCCTCCCCGGATGATTTTTTCGACTGAACTTTCAGAAGAGCTAGAACCAACATTCCTCTCGGATCCCTGAAAATTTCGCTGCTTAATATCCATCCCTGGCCAAGCTCGGATAATCGAATAACTATTATCCCATTTTTTTACATCTTCGATCATCTCTTTTACCCCTTTAGCAACGATATAGACGTCAGTGTCAGTCGCAATAGAATTTTTTTTTCATATTGACATGAAGCGTTGAAAAAAAATAGAATTCTCGTGTCGCGATGACTTCGAAAATCCTGGTCCAGGGCTCTTCCACTATTGGGTGGAAGTTGACAAGTCAAAACTTATTTAAAACTATGTTTGTTGAAAATATTATTAGAAGAAATGGAGGATGATGATCGATAGATAATGTATTAGTAGCTATGGGAGTAAAGAAAATATTTCAAAGAAGAAATGTGGAAGGATTTACTGATAAGATCATCATCTAAACTAAATAATGGCAATGATAAATTTCAATATTTTCTTCGTTTTAATAGACACCAATTTAATTTTGTTCTGAGCTGCAATGGTGATTTCTAAATAAGGGCTGGTTAGATAAATAGTAATACAAGGCTTGTAAACTACGCTGCAGCTCCTGTTACGAAACCGCTACTGTTTGGTATCGGAAATAGTATTAAAGAAACTCTATTCAGGAGAATAAATAATCCAATATCACCAGAAGAAAAACTATATAGGATAAATCTTTCAAAGATTTATCCAATAGTTTTTCTTTCATTCTTTGAACAAAAATTAAATCACAAATCAAAACGTTTCTGTTTGCGTTGACACTGTTCTTAGAGCAGTGCATTAACCGCAACTGCGTACGTCAAGACACGTTTATATAAATAAATCAATAAATAAAATTATAATGACGTCAAATTCGGTGACTTTGTTTATTAATTGATTTTATCATTATTCACTTTTTATTTATCTGAGATATGTTGATTTAAGAAATTCTTAAAAACTGAAACGTCGCATGGTTATGTTTGGTTTATTTTTATTTAATTTCTTACTAAATACACTTAACTGAATAGTTGATTCCCATTTAAATATTTTAGATGTCTAGGTCAAAATTAATTAAGATTGTTTCACTACATCTTGATGAGTAAAATTCAGCTGCAGTGCTTGGCCTCTAAAAGGAAGAGCTTCCACAAAGAGTGCCTTTGTCAGCAAAGCTGTGCAGAGTTGTTATAAAGTCAAGACGTACTATTTTTTTTATTATGATCCGTTTAAAAGTTGAAGACATAAATATCCAAAAATAGGTAAATATTTAGTAAGTTATGTCTTTAGTATTAAAATTAATCTGTTAACGGTGTTACAAAAATAGTTATTTTCGATCTTGAAATAACAATAAGAAACATAAGATACTATGTTAACATGGGATTTCCTATATCAATCGGACACGAAGAATCGCAAATCAAGCAAGACATTTTTATTTAAAATGTGCGACGCTTATTTTTTCCTTCTCAGTACGGTGAAAGTTGACAAGAGCAGACTGCTATTTAAAAATATGTAGGATTGTTTGTTGAAAATATTACTGGACGAAATGGAGAATGACGATCTACTATCATTTATGGGAGAAAAAGAAATGTTTCAAAGAAGACATGAGGAAGAGTGCACTAATAAGAATTCGCTTAAACAATGACAATGAGAAATTTCAAGACTTGAAGACAACGCTGCAGCTTCTAATAAGAAATCGCTACTAAATATTATTTAGAAATAATATGAATATTTATTGGATGAAAGTTCGCCATGGAAATAAAAGAACGCTAACGTTTTAAATATTACAAAGTAGCTCGCCAGTGTGGCATAAAGTTTATTGTGCTTTTGGTAATTACATTTAAATTTATTATTATTTTCACAAAGGAATTCCGTCAGTTTAGCGTTTAAGAAAGGAGTGATAAATATTTTACATTTTTGCAAATACATTGGAAACTACTGCATCAAAATATATAGTGTGCTCTAACATTGAAATCAGAACAAAATATGCTATCCACTGGTTAAAAATATATAGGGTGTTCCATTTAAAAAAAACACGTTATCTTTGACAATTGACAGTCTTTTGTTTTTTCTGATGACAAAATAAAATTTGGTAGGCGACCTTGCAATTTGGTTCTTGGTTCATAGTAATAAAAGTTATATATGATCAAGATAAAATGACTATACCCTGTACCTCTTCTTCAATGTTCCTCGTAAATAAATATACCGGGTGTAAATGAAATTAGGCTCACCCCCTATACCTTTTTTGTTTTTTCAGATATCATTTTGAAATTTTGGTAGTTGCAATAACAAGGAAATCTGAATTAATGCATGTTAATAAAATAATTCTAGCACTTCCGGTTTCACCGGAAATGACCGTAACATCTGTTTTTTAAATGGAACACCCTGTATATTTTTACATTTTTGGATTCAGGGATTTATTCTGCATACGATGGTATCAACTTCGAGGAAGAAACATAACCTCAAACATTTTTTTAGGATATTTTAAATTGGCATCTAGGGAGCCATGGCTGCTGAAAAACTTTTCTTTCTGAGCCGTTGAGTATTGGAAAAATAAAATCATGATATTAAGTGAGCTAACTTTGCTTTTATAGCCGTTTAAACATATCGAAAATGGTTTTTTCCATTTAAGAATTTTTTTTTAAATGGAACCATTATACTTCATTATGTTATTTTAATAGAGATTTTCTTTACCTACATTTCGATAACAAACACTTCACCATTAGTTCATAAATAACTTACAAAAGATACTTTACCTTGGTTCAAATTTATTTTAGTTTAATAAATTTGGCATTCCCGATTAATTTCATATCAACTTGGTCAGGTTGGCCAAAGCACAGCGAATGCAAGGCCAGAAAAAAAAAAAAAACTTGGTCAGAGCTTACTAAAATAAATTTGAACTAAGGTCAAAAAGTATCTTTTGTAAGTTATTTGTGAACTAATGGTGAAGTGTTTGGTATCGTAATGTAGGTAAAGAAAATCTCTATTAAATAACATAATGCGGTATATTTTGTGTCCACTTTTAAATTTATAATACGGTATTTGTGGGTTATTTTTTGGACAAAATTAAAAACACTTTAATGTGAATGACCGGTTTCTCCTTTAATATAAGGCTTCATCAGAATCTATAATATTTAATACAATATAATTTCAAATTAAATGAGAAACAGTAACCAACACTTACCAATCAACACAGTCATTAAAAAACACTACTACAAACAAAATATAACACTACGTCTACGTCAATAAAATATTTTTTACGCAAAACGCACATTAAAAAACACGTAAATAAATTTTTCCCTTTGAAACTAATAATTAACAATAACTATCTGAACATTAACCTATATCTTTTATCAAACCTCACTAAATCTTCTTCTTAATCGTACTGCAATAACATATTACTAATTTGAACTACTTTAAAAAGTTATTTTATCAAGACAATAAGAAGAAGAATACCTACTTAACCTAAAATAATTAATATCACACTAACCACCTTTTAATACTTTTCTATAGACATTACTTAATCCCTCTATATCCGTTCTTAGATTTACACAATTTTGATTATTAATAATATGAATCATTTCCAAAAACAATCTTTTATCTAAATTTCACTCCGTGTCCAGGATCTAACATTATCGAAATCAAACTTATGATCTAAATTAAGAGAATGTGCGGCTAACGCCGTGGTAGTTTTGTTTTTGGAAACATCATATTGAAAACTAAGCAATGGGTTAAGGCTAGGGTAAAAAATCATCAATATGATGTTTCCAAAAACAAAACTACCACGGCGTTAGCCAAGTTTGATTTCGATAATGTTAAGATCCTGGACACGGAGTGTAATTTAGATAAAAGATTGTTTTTGGAAATGATTCATATTATTAATAATCAAAATTGTGTAAATCTAAGAACGGATATAGAGGGATTAAGTAATGTCTATAGAAATGTATTAAAAGGTGGTTAGTGTGATATTAATTATTTTAGGTTAAGTAGGTATTCTTCTTCTTATTGTCTTGATAAAATAACTTTTTAAAGTAGTTCAAATTAGTAATATGTTATTGCAGTACGATTAAGAAGAAGATTTAGTGAGGTTTGATAAAAGATATAGGTTAATGTTCAGATAGTTATTGGTAATTATTAGTTTCAAAGAGAAAAATGTATTTACGTGTTTTTTAATGTGCGTTTTGCGTAAAAAATATTTTATTGACGTAGACGTAGTGTTATATTATGTTTGTAGTAGTGTTTTTTAATGACTGTCTTGATTGGTAAGTGTTGGTTACTGTTTATCATTTAATTTGAAATTATATTGTATTAAATATTATAGATTCTGATGAAGCCTTATATGTTTTTAATTTTGTCCAAAAAATAACCCACAAATACCGTATTATAATGCGGTATAATGATGCCATTTAAAATAAAATACTTATATCGAAAAAACCATTTCCGAGATGTTTAAATGGCTATAAAAGCAAAGTTAGCTCATTTAATATCCTGATTTTATTTTTCCAATACTCAATGTCTCAGAAAGAAAAGTTTTTCAGCAGTCATGGCATGGCTCCCTAGATGCCAACTTAAATTATCCTAAAAAAATGTTTGAGGTTATGTTTCTTCCTCGAAGTTGATACTATCGTATGCAGAATGAATCCCTGAATCCAAAAATGTAAAAATATACAGGGTGTTCCATTTAAAAAAATAGATGTTACGGTCATTTCCGGTGAAACCGGAAGCGCTAGAATCATTTTATTAACATGCATTAATTCAAATTTACTTGTTATTGCAACTGCCAAAATTTCAAAATGATATCTGAAAAAACAAAAAATTTATAGGCGTGAGCCTAATTTCATTTACACCCGGTATAATGTAGTCAAATTTGGTAATTATTTATGTGTCATTTGATTCTATTATTGCTCTCATTTTATTTAACTGGAATATGTTAATGTAAGAAATTCTTAAATACTGAGACGGTATTTAAACCACCTTCTATTGGTTAGCTTAATTAAATATTAAATTAATCGATTGTGTATTTTAATTTATCTTTAGGCGTTGAGTGAAGGAATGCATACTATGAATCTTTTACTTAACTGTTAAAGTTCATAAAATATTGTTAAGAAAATTCTTGTCTATTCCTAGTTGAGGTCCAAATGTTCCATATCTCTTATTTGAAACTCTTACAGAAAAATTGCGTTAAAATCATGAAATTATGGAATGGATGACACGATATATCTTTTGTTAAATAATATTCAGGAAATGCTCAACATTACGACTATATTGTAGACGTAAAAGAATTTGTAAGAGATGTATCCCAAATTATCTTCCGTGTGGCTCGATATTGAATCGAATAACAGATTTTGAGCACAATTTTGAGGTCAGATTCCCTTATATGGTAGCAATATTCCACACTATTTCCAGGACACCTAGCATCTGTGTGGGTGACATAGAAACCTGAGTGTGCCAGGGCAGATTATCAAACATAGATATCGAGCCCTCGTTAGTTTCGACTTGACCCGACACAAAGTGCTCTGAATAAGAAGGCTTTCAGTCTCGAGTGCTGATGTCGAAAAGTCAGGCGGTCGCCATTCATACTACTTCCATTGTAATTGCCACGGGTAGCGTGCATGAATCATTTCATTGAAAAAAAAAGCATGTGATCATACAAAATAGTGACGTAAAGAGTAAATTGTTTTATTTTTGTTTTTTGTAACTTAAGGTGCAAAATTGCTGTATTGAGACCAAAATAAAACTTATAAAGTTACATAATACACTTCGCACATAAATTATGGAATAGGTAAAAAAATTAGTCAAGTTTATACGTTCATATTTTTGTTAATATTGAAGCAATTTCAATAATTTTTTTATTGTGGATAGGTCATTTCTTCTGCAGTTTGATACCGTATGTCGATTCAACTACGAGTTTTGTTTTACAGGGAAACGCGAAAAGTATGAGGGCATGTAAATTCCATAAAATTTCAATTTGATCTGTGGCAATTAGGAGCCTATGAAAATTTATTTTTATAAGTGCTTCAGTTACGGCCTATCCTATTGTACTCACTGCGCCAAGCAATTTGCCATACGGTTCTTGGTAAATAAAAAATTGGCATTCTCTTGAATGATTTACATAGTTAAAAATTTGTTTAAAATAAGTAATTGTTTATAATGATTAACGTCTTTTTAATTAATCGATTGATTGTGTTTATTATGTATTGATAACTTTTTTTTTAAATTTTTTTTTTTTAATTGTTGTACATTTAAAGTAATTGGCTGTTAATGTTATATTGGTTCTTGCAGCCCCGAAGATGGTAGTAATCGATTACCGAAACGTTGGCCTTTAAATTGATGCTTTAGTCATTAATAAAAATTTTTGTCCAAATTACTTGTGATCATTCACCTTAGTATACCAGTCAGTGGACGTGATTTAAATTACATGTCATATATTATATGCATGATGAAACAATTATTTTACTTCATTATTATGAATAATTAATTTTTAATCAGTAACTGTAAATACACAGTACTTCACTAATTAATCAAACAATGATAAGCGAGTTCAGTTTTTCAATTAATTAATGTATAATTTAAAACGATTTGTTCTTGCTTGGGCAATATCTACAATGATTGAAAATAAACAATTATTACTTCAAGACTGAGAAAAAGAAAAAACATTTCTCTCTGTACATATTTGAAGTATTAATTTCACTTAAGAGAAAAAAATCCCATTTTATGTTTTACGAAATAATTAGATAATTACAAGATGTAGAAGACGTAGGTAATTCAATTATATGAAATACTGTCTTGGTTATTCGCTAATGTAAATAGTTACAAAAAACATTTCAGATTAACTATTTCGGACGCGTCTTCTTTAATATTGAATAGCTCTGAAAATCGTATATATTCCCTAAACTGAACTGAAATTTTTATTCCTTAAACTGATTAATTTTACTCCAAAGATACTATGGAAATTTTAATTCCATGAGGTAGGTTAAAACAAGTTGAAGTAGTCCTCTATAAGAGTTATAAAACGTACAATGTATATAAAAAATTTAACTACTATATTACAATTTTTTAAAAGGTAAGATAGGTATGTGTGTGGAACTGTAGAATTTATAGAAATAAGTGAAAAAATATGTGAAAGCTCGTACGTATCATACTTTGTATTCACTAACTTAATTTGTTTAGAAAATGGAGAATGGTTTAGTTACGTTTGCCTCACTTTATGACGATTTACTTTGTTAACAAAAAAAATATATTTATTTTCAAAGTTTATTAATATTCAAATATTAATTACTTTATTTCTATATTTACTACATTAGTACAAGAATTTTCCACCTATTTTAGTACTATATTATTAAACTATATTATTTAATATATAATTATCTGTGCTCTTTCTAACAACATTCAAAAGTATTGTTAGCAAATATATTGTGGATAAACTCACGCGTGATTTAAACTGTATAAAGAACAATATTTGTTTCGGTTGATATACATTCAACCAAAGGCTAATTATAAATATAATTATTCATCCTTTAACTTTCTTTATTTTCCCTGAATTTGTTAAAAAGGGTAATATCTTTAGTAAAAATAATAATCCGGGCCATAAGATAGTTATCACTAAATATCAACTTTGGGTACCTTTTCAAAATTGAGAGGCACTTGTCCAAAACGCAATCTAACCAGACAGATTAAATTAAATCACCAGTTCAATATGGATTTAGAACTAATAAATCAATAGAATTAACCTCTTAGAGTTTCCTAAATTTTGTGTACTCTGATCTATTCCCAGCATTCTTATACTACAGATTTAAAACATAAAAACTGTACAATATTAGTTAACTAGTTAACTAGTATTTTAAAATGCATTGAGTAATATAACTGATTAGATTAGATGAGAGTTAAACTAAAAAGTTATCGGAATCAAAAGATGTCAGTTTTAGTGTCCCCCAAGGGTCATTGCTGGGCCTACTTTTATTTATATTATGTATTAACGTCTTATCAGTGTGTAACGAAGTGAATTTTAGCACCGAAATATTGTTAGTTTTAATTACAATCGAGATTACAATATAATTATAAATGTATAAAATAGGCAGGCAAAATTTAACGAATATTAATTTACTTCAAATTAAGCCTTCTGCACCGCGTATTTTCCGTTTATACATTTTTGAATTATGCCGCGACGAATGCAATAATCTCGATGTTGATCCGATCACTCCTTATGCAAGAAAATGCACAGCTTTGCGTTCAGAGCGCAAGATTAAGTAGGGATACGCGTCATCAGGCGGCTATAAAACTAACAAACCCGCCGTTTAAAAATCAGTTGGCCGCTAGATTTATATTGTTTAAGTCTGTGATCGCACAAAAAGATGTTTTGGTAGCTTACTGTCTTGACGTGCTCAATCGCTCGCAGCAACTATCAGGGCGTCGTCGCTTTGTATAATTGTTTAGTCGCTCGCAGCAACGTTACCAGGGTGTCGCCGCTTTTGTTTTGTTCCGCTAGATTTACATTCTTCAAGTCTGTGATCGCGCAAAAAGATATTTTGGTAGCTTGCTGTTTGACGTGTTTAATCGCTCGCAGCAACGTTATCAGGGCGTCGTCGCTTTGTATAATTGTTTGTATTTATTTTATTAAGATAATCTGCCGTAAAATAATTCGAACATTTTTGCCTGTAAATTGTACTACCCTGTCTGGTCAAATATAGATTAACATCCGAGCCATACTAACTGGTAACCGCTTGGAAATAGTGTTTTGCTTGCCGTACGCTACTTAACTATAGTTTGCCGCTTTTATCCGTAGATTTGCTTTCTCGTTTCCACCGTATTATTTGCTTGCCGATTTCCCGCTTTTTAACCGTAGTTTGCCGATTTTAGTTTTGCCTAGCCTGTGTGTTTTAAATTTTGTTGTAAATATTTGTGCTTTATTTAACCAGTAATACGTATCTTATTGTATTGTATTAAATTATAAATAAAACTTGTTCTAATTATTAATCCGAAACTCTGAATTTTCTTTATAGGTTAATTAGACCTCTGGCTTAACCGTTTCTTCACTGCAGTTACCCTAGCCTCGATTATCCTGCTAATAGAGTAAAGTGGTGTTTCTACACTAAAATAGAAACTGGCACCCGAGACACCGTCCTAAAAGCATCGCCGCCTCTCAGGTGTTAAAGTAACCTTCTCAAAGGTTACAAGTGTAACAGTGTAACAGTTTCTGGTGAAAATTCTAAGATATTGCTAAAAAAATATTAGTTGTTTGTAAGAAACTGCATTTTTGATATCGGCGAAATCATCTGATCCTCAATAATAACATAGAACCATATATGTATAATGTATAGTGTATATTTATACCACAAACAAAAGACAATTGATAATCTCAATAGATGCACAGATTTGTAACTTTTTATGATCTGCGTTTCAGAGAAAATTGTTTTGAACTAAGCTAAATAAAATGGTGCTTTTTGTAAAAAGTTAATATCGTATTTAAAGTGCAATGGACTGCTGAGTTTTTTTATTCACTGGTATACAGCCATACTCCAATTAACATAATAAATTGCAACTGATGCAGGTAGGGTGTCGGTTTGGTAAAAAATTATATTATTAATTTCCTTTACATGTTTGTATTTGACTACAAAATACCTATATTATATTTTTTGTTCTGTTTTTCAAAAAAATATCTGTTTCTGTGTAACAGAGAGATTATCTTATCAAAACGCAGCTTACTGGCGAGTATGTCTTTTTGAGGTCCGATAAACTTATACCAACCGACATTCATAATATGAATGTCGGTTGGTGTATATGTATATTATACATTACACAACCATGGCAACCATGATGTCGGGAATTAAATCCGCTATGGTATCGACGTCAACTCATGCCTCGATTCTCGCTCGTATAATATGTAACTATTAATTAATTATATTAACATTTTGTCAATTCGGGTAGATCAAAATCGTTTTGAGATCTGCTCCATATGTAATAATTAGAAAGAAAAAATTGATACTTATACTACTACAAACTGTACCTATATAAAAGCGAAGTAATTACTTTAACGAATTATTTTTGTATGTAGTTTTAATATTTATTTTATACACTAAGCCTGCAGCAATATAAGTAATATATTATTGCTTATCATCTATTTGTTGATTATTTCAAAACCCTACACTCTACACTTTATATAAACTACTTTCCACTAACATTTTCAATGATAACGTGAAATGTGTCTACGCTGTATAAACTGGCAATTTCAACGATAACGTAAAACCTGATAAGTCTAGTCATTAGACAAACATTTAATCTAGTTAACTATTATCTGTGTTTGTGCATGTGATATTTAGTTATGGAGTACGGTTAACAATTTTAAAAATTGTATGGTTTTTATTTATAATTTATGTGTATCTAGATTATAAAATTATACATGTAAAAGTAGGTATTTAATATACATGGTGTCTCTAAATTACCGTGCGTACATTTTGGGACAGACTCTATATGCAAACATTTTATAAATTTATTAGGAATACGAGAATCTAGGATTATAAAATTTGGTACACGGTTTGTCATCATCAAATTTTGAACGCAGCCACCGTAACTACAATGTCGTGTATCAAGTATCTAAAAGATTGTAGAATGATATTCTCCGTTTTCTTTTTTGAGTATTTGAGCAATTTTTATATTTTTAATTTTGTCTTAAGATAAGATAATTAATAATTTTTGAGCAAAATGTATCTAAAAATTTAAAATTTAAAAACGGAAAAAAAGTTATTTTGACCTTTAAGTGTTTTGGTTCCAGTTAAACTTTTGTAAACCAGTCACTGCTCTTGGTATTGTCGCACTTTATTCGTATTTTTCTCATGCGAGTTGGTATTAATTTCATAACCAAAGATTCACACCTTTCATCATGAAAGGTCGTTTTGGTGTAATATTGGTATTTATTATTCCACAGACGTACTTTTCATAAGCATTCAAAAATTAGGTCTCGTGTTTGACTTTTCTCAACAAAAACCCATCATAATATAATTAGTAACAATATAAATAGAGGAAAAATGTTCTTACGCACTACGTAGAATTATTATTATTTTTTTTAATTATTTTTTGGTCTTATTTATATTAACGTCCTGGCGAAGTTTAGCTTAGAGCTATTCTAACACTTAACCTGGACACACCACATACACCCATTCCCTACGACATTGCCATCTGCCGGAGCTGGGACTCGAACCCAGGAGAGATAGGCAGTAGCTAGTCACCTTGTGCCACTCAAAGACGATCTAGCCCGCTGCACTATCCTCGGTAATGTAATGAGATACGTGTTTGCAAAGATCTCGGGTACCTAAGTAAATTTCTGTACTACCTAGTTACCAGTTGTTACTTGGTATTGATGCCATTAGCTTGGTTTTGTCTATTGTAATTCTCGCAATTATATTATCCACTTCGTTTACAAACGCCCTTTAGTTTTTTATACACAGAGTAACTCGGCCTATGTCATCTCAAGTAGGTACCAAAAATTATAATTAATTAATAAATAATGGTGCCACTAATTGTTTAATTCTGCATCTGTCATAGCTTTCTCAAATTCCGTTTTACCACAGAATTTTTCCAATATTTTATTAATAATTTTCACTTTGCAGATCACATTGATTAATCTTTCAGCTTATTTAAGATCTGCAATTCATTCATGGCTTTATACAGTTCAGTTCTTCTAGTTCTATACGCTGGTATATTATACTTTAATGAAATCTAAGAAGAGATTCAAGGTGTCAATTAAATCGCTTTCTATGATCTGAAGTACGAGGATCTAGTGTTGTTGATAATAATAATAATAATAATAATAATAATTATTATTAATGATTCCATATTTAGGCTTAATCGGTAGTTAAAAATGATGAAAGGACTTTATAAATAGTGCTGAAAAACGTGATACAATGTGCAATGGGCAAATCATGAAGATATGCTTAGATCTTATTCATTATCGTCTGAACTTGGTTAGTAAGCTTTTCCGCATTTTGACACTTCCTGAGGACTTGTTCTCTAATTGGTTAACGACGTCTTGCACTTTCTATCTTTATTTATACACACTATTTCTTTAAAGCATTCTACTGATCTATTGAGAACTTGTATGAGTATGGTTGAAGTAATCATGTTCAAAAATATAAATAATGACACGGATCTCATATCTGTTTTGATAGGTATGTCCTCTAACTCTAGTAGAATTAGAGAAGGATATTATATAAGAAACTAGAATAGAAACAAACAATTAGGTTAAACATGCAGCCCGATTAAAAAGGCTCCAATTATTCTGAATCATACGTTAGAGGTTATTTATATTAATGCATTTTGTTTTTAAATTTTAATCTGATCATAATTGATTGCTACACAGTCTCGTGAAAATCCTACTTTTTCAATGAACTGAATTTTATCAAATTATTTGAAAACACACCGATAACATGTTAACCTGTTTTGAAAATTCCGTTATTAAGGACCCCCGGAAGAACCTAAACTCTGGGACAAAACAGCACATAGGATACAACAGTTTCTTATGCAAAATACCTGACCGACTATTTTGGTGCTAATTCACAGTCATTATATCCAAATGTGACTATCTTGATCCTTCTGTTATAATTGAGAAACTTTATTTTCTTTAGTTTTTCAGATACATATAATATCCAATCTGATAGAAACATCCATCTAATCCGTTATCAACTTTATGATATGACAGTTTATAATCAGATTATTAAATTTATCCTAATTTTGATTGTGTTAAATGTTTAGTAAGTTTTCCTGCCATTTGATATTCCATCTATTTGTCTTATAATTTGATAAAACTTGTTTTATGCTATTTATAATTTTTGTAGCAAGAACAGTAAGTATGATATAGCCTTTGTTTGCTTCAATTTATATTTAGGTTTATCTCTCTGTTAATATTTTCTTATGTTACAGGAATGTTAATTATTCGGTGTATTGAATGTTGATTTTATTCAATGCGATTTGATAAAAAAATGTTTATCCTGCTTAGAATTATACTTGTAAATTTAATAATCTGGATAAAATATTTTTTTCACTGTCTGTCCTACTCAGTACTTATATCTGTTGGTATATTCATACAAACAAATTTGACTACATTATGCAAATCCATACAAAAATAGGTTATGTACTAGTAGTTGACATAGAGATAAAGAAAATAGATCATCTCCTGTAACGTATTCATTGACTATCTAAGAATAAATATATGATACTCCCAGGACAGCAGGCACGTATAAAGTTATTCAGTAGTCTATTTTATTTTGCTGACCAAGGGTCGTATACAATTTAATTTAACGGGCTAGGGTTCCTTGAATTGAAAATTTAAAAATATTATTATGACATATTTCCTTCTTCATCAGTTTATTTTTTTTGATAACATGAATAACAAACTATTAAGAAAAATATAGCAATATTGTATTATTTGTATTACAAGCAAATATATATTTTTTCTACAACTGTCAAAAAAGGCTATGTTTGCGCATTAACGTCAGTGTCTAAAATGAGACATTTTTTCATTGACATTATTTTTTTTACGTTACCATGACCCCGTGCGCCAAAATATTTTGCGCATTAGAGTGCAAAATATTTTGTACATCACCTATTATTCATACTGCCGCATGCTGTCTGAATTTTTCCGGTAGAAGATTGAGTGTAACAAGGTTAGCTGCATCTGATATTTCTGGTCGTTATAGGATAAATCATCTTCACTTTCGAGACTCTCCATTATTATCTTATGTATTATTTTACTTCACAATATTCAACACTCACAATGCCGAAAACGTCAGTGAAAGATGTTTGTTGTCAAACATATTGGTTTCCATAGTTACCTGAGACATCTGCTACTATTTCTTTTTAAATTAATTTGCAATCAAATTAAATATTATATTGAAAGATATCGTTTTATAGTTTTAGTTTAATCAAATTAAAGTCGTTGTAGAAAAAATATTGTTTGCAACTCGTGTGCGAAATACTTTGGTTATCTCGAACGATTTTTTGACTCGGCTGCGCCGCGTCAAAAAACTTTCGTTCTCGATCACCAAAGTAGTATTTTGCACCCTTGATACAAAAATAACTATTTAGCACATATATGAAAATAATAACGAATATAATAAAGTATTATTACGCACCATGATGTGCGTTCTTACAAGGGCCTAATCTGTATCTATAATTTTTATTTAAATATTAGGTTAGTATAGAATATTTCCTAGCCTGCCGTTATTTTGAACTCCAGATTGAGTTTACATGTATCATTGTATATGTCTAATTCAGTTTGAACATTAAATACTATATTTTTAAAATCATCAATCATAAAATATGTAGTATTTAAGTTTTACAAAAATCTATGTTAACGTCACATGTATCCCTATATAAATTACAATTAGTTTTTTTATTCCCCCTAATATATTTGAAAGAAAAGTTAGATACCTTAGATATTTTAAAAGACCCTTATTTTTATTAATTTGTTTAAAGCAACGTGTGTGAGAGAAATACATTTAAGGTGAGTTATTATAAAAATGCAATTTATATGCGTATTTGTTTTATATCTCTATGAATCTCGGACACAAAATTAAAATTGAATATCAAAGTTGTTCAGTGTTTAGGGGTAACGGCATTGTTAAGTTAAATGAAATACCTACATATTACTGCTAGAGAACAGGAAGGGTTTTCCAATGAATAACGTGCATGTTTTTTAGTTTATGAAAAATTTGACGTTTTGTTGAAATTTTATAAGAGGAAGAGGGCTTTATGCTTGGTTTTACAATTTTATCGACAGGGCGTTTGTAAGTATATCTAAATGTTAAATTAGAAGGTCTAAAAATTAAAATTTAAAATGTGCGGCTTTGAAACAGATATGACAGACAACGATTATTAGGAAAGGACCAAAATGCATCATTTTAATGAAAAATATCGAAAACATCCCATTGTATATTATATTAAGCCACATATTATTAAAAAATATCTGTTATTATTTTAATTTACTTTCTACTTAATATGTGTATGTAATGAATAAAATAATGGTGAATTTGCAGTGCAAATATTATTGTTTTGCCATATGATATTTATTTAAATTAGTACCGGTAACTAGATACTACTATTTAACGAAACTGATTGTAACATGTACAGTTAATGTATGCAGGCCCATTATCATAAATACGCGATTGGTTGGTATATCGATTTTTAGTGCGCTGTCCCCAAAGCATATTAATGAACATATCTTGATAAAATATGTTAACACTTACCAAATGCCAGAACAGATACAAAAAACCATAGCGTACACTCATAAATTCCATTCGAATATTTTTCAAAAAGCATTTTAGACAGATACATACATTTTCCACATACAATAGGGCTTTATTTATTTCCTGTATAAGCGGGTCTGGATATGTTATAATTTATATTTAATGGATAACTTTATCGTGAACCTTAAACAAGTGGAAACTGATCTATTTTTAGACTGCGTCTATTAACACTTGGGTCACGGCAGTTTTGTTGTTCTTTGTGAAAGGAGAGGAAACACATAATATTGGAAAAACCAAATAAAGCAAGGACTTAATGAATGGATACGGGATACCAATTATTGACCTAAAGAAGGTCCAATCACTTTTCAATGACATCATAACGTATACAGTTTGTCCTATAGATGTTATTTCATATCACATTTAATAGGAATAACTAACCCCATCAGCTTTTCATATCTAACCGTTACTTACAATTTTGTAGGACGCTATTTAGAAATTGTTTTAGATTTATCTATTTACTTACGTGTAATGTGTTTTTTTTTTGTACATGTAACCATACCGCATTTTCTTGAATAATATTATTTTATAGATTATCATCTACCTCAGTGCTCGTTATTTTATAAATTTTAATTAATTTTTTCCTATTTGCATTTCAACTGAGTTGTTAGTGATTATATTCTAATGAGTTTTACCCATTAATGAAATACAGTCAGTGAAAATAGTAAATAGATATTTGACGTTTAAATGAACTTAATTGTATAATTCTATAAAGTAAAGAAATTTGAAACGAAAATTGAAAAAATATTTATTACCTACCAAATATCTCTGTATAATTAATATAAGTTGCTAATTAATTAGTTATTTACTTAATAGCAATCAGAGCTATAGTTGACCACGTTGATATAAGATATACAAATAGTATAAGCGTGTTTTGGGATTATTACCGCCATCAAAGATGTCGACGTTTTTTGCGTGATATGTAGTCTACAATTTAACACAACTAAAGAACTAATATTATTATAATATATTTCAACAAAATAAAAAAAAAAATTGTAATGGAATAGGTTTTTTTCTCACGAACATTATTTATTATTGGTACCATCAATCTTATTTCACATCCTCAGAATTCAACCTCTTGAGAAAAAGGCATTTTAAAATTACTAATATTATGAATTCTGTGCTCACGTGAAATTGAACTTTTGACTTTATTAAATAATTATTATGTTAATAATATATTTGAGAAAATTCGACCACGAATGTTTCCAAATCTAGAACTATATAAATAGTGCGCATTTGAACCGTAAATATAAATTGACATAAACATATTGATCCCATATTTGTTATACTTTACAGTAGCTAAAATTCGGTTCTTACACTTTGCAAACAAAAAACACATCAGTAACAGTAATAACAAAGATCTTTTATTGTGAATATGACAATGCAGTGAAAATTAACTATAGTGCCATTTGTCTTTTCTCATAGTAACTCTGTTAGAAATACGAAAGAAAACTACTTTTGCCATTAAGAATCTACTATACAAAAATAAGTTGTACTGAATTCTTTGACGTGTCAAATTCAAGTATAACAGAAATCCCACACAGAGTATATCAATAATAATCATATCAATAAAAACATCTTTTTTAAATGCAAACGGAGGCAAGTTATGTTGTGGCCTCCCTATATAAGACATATAAAACAGTGACACTTTTATCTATTCTTTGTAAAATGCTTATATTGCATAAATGCCTTGTGCATCTAGTTTGTTAGAAATAATCTCAGTTCTGATGTAACATTCATGATAGTCGCTTGCATTAAATTTTAAAATATAAAATTCCACTTTTGGAAAATTTGTTTTTTAAAAACGGTAATTCGGCTCTGAGGTATTTAAGTGGCGCAGTCGGATCGGATTTTTCGTGGGAAATCTATAATAGACAATCCTGTGAGTTTCAACTCTTAAACGAAAAAGTGAACTTCAAAAAATATATCAGGTGCTAACCGAAAGAACTCCATCAAGGATAACTTAAAAGGATTAGCAGCCGATGCAACCGCTGATGTAAGTAGACTTTTTTGTTCATGTCAGACTCCTCTCTGTCCATTGATTCCACTTGCGAACACAATTTGGATTTAGGGTTAGATAGTAAGATTTTTTTTTTCTCAACAATAAATTAAGTAATAATATAATTTAAAGAATTCTAATAATTAAGTTTTAACTAAAAGTAATTACAATGGCAGTACCAGTGCTAGATATGAAAAACTTATCCGTTATTCCAAATTTTAATGGATGTCCTAGTAAATTACATAGATTCATTAATGTTTGTGAGTCACTATTAAATCATTATTTTGACATACAAAATAGGGACAGTTTTCAAAATACTTTGTTAATAAACGGTATTCTAAATAAATTAGAAGACCGAGCGGAGGAAATTGTTGCAATACATGGTGCTAATAATTGGGACGAAATAAAAGATGCGCTATTGAAAAATTTCGGTGATCAGAGGAATGAAAATTGTTTAAACCAAGATTTAGTAAATTTAAGGCAAAAACCAAATGAAACTCCATATCAGTTTCATGAAAAAATTATTCATTTGTTAAATACAATTTGTAATTACATCGATTTGCATTGCAACGCTGCCGAACGACAATGCAAACGTACATTCTTTACTAAACAGGCATTAACAACATTTTTAGCTAGTTTAAAGGAACCATTAGGTGCTACAATTCGTGCAATGAGACCAACCACTCTTGCCCAAGCAATACAGTACATTGGTGAGGAAGATAATATTAAATATCTTCAAAAATCAAATCAATCTAATTTTGTAGTTAGGAAACCGACAGTTCAGCAACCACAAAATTATTATAACCCAACGCATTCGCAAAATTATTTTACTTCCCCATTTCAACAAACGACAGTACAAACAAGACCAATGACCTTTCCACAACAACAGAATTCACGATTTCCTCGTGGTCCTGTGAATATTCAGAGACACCCAAATCCACCAGCTCAAAGATTTCCGACAAATACTCAAGTATTTGGCAAACCCCAAAATGTCTGGAAACCTAACCCCAATTCCTCACAAAATGAACCAACTCCAATGAGCGTATCGACCCGAAATACGACCTCACAATTTAAAAGACCCTATCAAAACAATTCTTTTCAAAATAATGCTTTCCGAAATAATGGTCAAAGGCCCAATACAGTTTCGAATGAATTATTTACTACCGAACATTATGATAACCAACAAAATGACGAAACACCCGACTTTGAAAGTACCGAAGAACAGACCTATGAATATTCTTATCCCGACGATGAACAGTATGAAAATTTTCAAGAGGATCTCAATCCAATGAACCAGACATAGTAGAATATCATATGTCCACAGACAAAAAAGAGCTACCATACATTCAAATTTCAAAACCCTCTTTAAAACTTCTTATAGATACAGGAACACCTATCTCATGGCGACTGAACGTCATCTGATAGCACTAAATCATTTTTAAATCCAGAAATTGCCTCGAAATATTACTATAACAACATTTCTTATGAACCATTTAGTGTATCCACAATCTTTCAAACATCTTCTCACGACTACTGTGCAGAAATTCCGATTTTTCCGGAATTTAACCAAAATGAAAATTTAAAATTCTATCTGTTTAATTTTCATAACGTTTATGACGGACTTATTGGACTTGACAATTTAAAGCTTTTGAATGCCAAATTAGACTTCGTAAATTCAAGATTGGTTACTCCCAAATCCATAATTCCAATTCATTATCAGCCGTCAGGTCAACAAATTTTATTAAAACTAAAAATTAGTCCACATACCCGAACTGTGACAAAAATCCCAGTTAACCAAAAAAATGGTGACGTAATTATCCCCCACCAACAGATGCAAAACTGTGAAATACCCGAAACATTGTCAACCGCAGAAAACGGGTTAGCTTTAGTTGAAATTTCAAATAAAACCGATAAAGAAATTACTATTTCATTAATAAACCCAATCAAAACTATACCTTTTGAAAAAAATAATTACGAATTATATCACGCAGACGTAACGACGCCTACTGACGACAAAAAATTCGATGTTAATAACTTAATTCGAACTTCACATATGAATGCGGAAGAAAAACAACATATTCTTAAATTATGCAGAAAATATTCAGATATTTTTCATACGGAAAATCAATCGCTAACTTTCACTAATCAAATAAAACATAGTATAAGAACAAAGGACGAATTACCGGTGTACACGAAATCGTACAGATATCCTTTTGTGCATAAACCCGAAGTAGAACGCCAAATAAACTCAATGTTGGAACAAAAAATTATACGTCCAAGCAACTCTCCATGGTCATCGCCGATTTGGATTGTTCCCAAGAAGGCCGATGCATCAGGCAAGAAAAAATGGAGAATCGTCGTCGACTACAGAAAGTTGAACGAGAAGACCATAGATGACCGCTACCCACTTCCTAATATAACCGACGTTCTGGATAAATTAGGAAGGTGCAATTACTTTTCGACACTCGATTTGGCCAGCGGATTTCATCAAATAGAGATGAATCCCGAAGATATCCCGAAAACTGCATTCAACGTGGAAAATGGGCATTACGAGATGGTCAGGATGCCATTTGGTCTGAAGAATGCACCAGCAACGTTCCAACGGGTTATGGACAACATTTTACGTGGATTACAAAATGAAATTTGTTTGGTGTATCTAGACGACATTATTATATACTCTACATCTCTGCAAGAACACCTAGTTAACTTATCAAAAATATTTCAACGTCTTAGGGATACCAACTTCAAGATACAATTAGACAAATCGGAGTTCCTGAAAAAAGAAGTGGCTTGCCTTGGCCATATTGTTACACCTGAAGGAGTGAAACCGAACCCAGACAAAATTGCTGCAATCGAAAAATTCCCGCTGCCTAAAACAGCGAAAGAAATCAAGGGTTTTCTCGGTTTACTAGGCTATTACAGGAAGTTTATAAAGGACTTCGCGCGAATCACAAAACCTTTAACGCTCTGTTTAAAGAAGGACGCAAAAATTGAACATTCACCCCAGTTTATAAAATGTTTTGAAGACTGTAAGAAATTACTGACCAACGAACCAATTCTTCAATACCCGGACTTTACTAAAGACTTTATTTTAACTACGGATGCGAGTAACGTAGCTGTAGGTGCAATATTATCGCAAGGAATAATAGGAAGGGACAAACCTGTGGCTTTCGCCTCAAGAACATTAAACGACTCGGAGCAGAACTTTAGCACGATTGAAAAAGAACTTTTGGCAATCGTATGGGCAACGAAGTACTTCCGACCGTATTTATATGGACGAAAATTTAAAATTGTGACTGACCACAAACCCCTAAAATGGCTAATGTCTCTAAAAGAACCAAACTCAAGGCTAGTTCGCTGGAGGCTGAAACTAGAAGAGTTCGACTACGAAGTGGAATACAAGAAAGGAAAAAATAACACCAATGCGGACGCCCTATCTCGTATCGAAATTCATACCAAAGACATTTTTCAATACATGAACGAGTTCAACGAATCTCTAACAAGACCTCAACAACGAGAAGAAAACATCGACAACTTATCGATAATTGGAAACGCCAGCGAACAACCCATAATGGATGACGTCAGAGAAGAAGAAGCAGGACCATCCACACAAAGAAGAACTACTGTAGACACAGAAGAAACAATATCTGCAGAAGAAACCGAAGTCAACCCGGAAGAAGGAGACACAGTACACACAAGTCACGAAGAACCAATACAAGACATGCCAACTTCAGAAAGGTCACTAAACTCTTTTGACCACCAAATAAAAATAGATTTTGTTTTACACTCGCCCGCAAAACCGGCATCTAGACAAATATTTCCATCAAAAAAACGACTTTATGCTCAAATTTCAACAAGTCGCTTAGAAAATGATATCATTGATTTATTTAAAAATTACTTAGACCCAAAATTTACTTATGCCATTCATTTTAGTAACCTGTTATATGTACCGCAAATCTGCGAAATCTTGAGAAAGACATTTAAAAATTCCGCATACAAATTAGTAAAATGTAACTCTGTGTTACAAGACATTACAAAACAAGACGACCAGACACAGACTATAAAAGATTATCATGAGGGAAAAACTAACCACCGTGGCATCTCGGAAACAGAAACACGTATTAGAAGGTCATTCTACTGGCCCGGAATAAAAAATAATATTACAAATTATATAAATAATTGCGAAATATGCCAAATAAGTAAGTATGATAGAAACCCCCCCTAAACAAAAATTAATGATATCTCCCACACCATCTAAACCATTTGAAATTGTTCACGTTGACACTTTCCAAGCGCAAGGACAAAAATTCTTGACAATAATTGACACCTTTTCCAAATATGCTCAGGCTTAACCCCCGTGTAGGAATGTTAGGTACTGAAATCGTTAAAGCATTTTTAATTTTTATGACACACCATGGCCTACCATCATTAGTGATTATGGACAACGGAACTGAACTGAAAAATTCCGTAGTTCAAGAATTTTTTAAAACCCACCAAATTCAAACTCATTATATAACAGTCAATAACCCGCAATCTAATGGTCCAATCGAAAGATTCCATTCCACGATTATTGAACACCTACGAGTAATAAGAAATAAGAATGAAGGTAAAATCGATATTTTAAATCAAATGCCTTATGCAATATTAGGTTATAACAACTCTGCACATTCGGTTACAAAACAAAAACCCATTGATATTATAAACGGACACCTAAACACTAAGGACCCATTCGACATTGACATTAACCAAAAATTAATAAATAATTATATCCAAGAACATCGCGAAACAACGAAAGAAATTTATAAAACATTAAATGAACAATTAGCTCAACAAAAAGACCATACCATCGAAAGTCATAACAAAAGACAAGAACGACACGACCCCCTCACTTACGAACCCAACTCAGACGTATACAGAAAGATTACCACTAAAACCCGTAATAAATTAAACCCAAGATTTACCAAGGAGAAAGTCGTTCGAAATAAAAATATAAAAGTAAAAACCACTTATAACACTCTACATAAACAGAATATAAAAAGACCCAAGCCTAAAAAAGGAAAATTGTTGCAGGAACCACCTGATCCTCCTGATCCTGGCAATGCCAGCAGTCATGCTTCAAGAAGTAATGATAACCAACCTCAACAAGAACCCCGGAGTCCTTCCCTATAAATTGGGTGCAGCTAAAATAAAATTTAAGACACATACTTTTATCCACTACTATGACCTAGATCCCATTAGAAACGAAATTAAAATACTTAAAGAACAATATGCAAATGTCACACTTGCCATAAAAGACGGTTTAAGTCATCCTTATTACTTTGAACTAGACAATTTCAATAGAGCCCTAAATTATCAATTAAATTCAGCTGAACAAAAATTCAACTCACTAAATCCCACTGGAAGAGTTAAGCGTGGTCTTATTAACGGATTAGGCACTATAATAAAAAGTATTTCAGGTAACTTGGATGCAAACGATGCTGCTCACTATGATCAAGCTATCTCTGATTTAGAAAACAATCACAAAGAAATTGTTCAAAAATTAAACAAGGAAATCTCTCTCACCACCGAAATTATTGATAATTTCAATAGAACAGTCACATTAATTAAAAATAAGTAATAACTTCTGGGCTAAATAAAATTCGTACTGAATTAAATAAATTTATTTTTCAGTTTAACGATTATTTAGAAACTAGAAATGTCCTAGATCAACTTAGTTTAATATTAAACATAATTTTGCAATTATTAAGTGACATCGAAAATGCCATTACCTTTGCTAGGCTAGGTACACTTCATAATAGTATAATAAAAGTGGACGAACTTGAATCTATCTTACAAACTATTCTAAAATATTATTCTGTTGATCAATTAATTTTTTCGCATATCTCTAATAATACTCATCGATATTACGACTTATTAGAAGTTGAAGCTTATTATTCAGGAACAAAAATTGTTTTCGTAATTCATTTTCCTATAGTTCACCCAGAAACATTCTCTTATTATCACCTGTACTCGATTCCTACCCAAAACCTTACTACAATTATTCCAAAAGATACCTATCTGGTAATGAATGAAAATTTCTACCAATATACATCGGTGCCTTGTATCGAATTGCACCCCAACTATTACTGCCCTGATAACAACCTGATGTATGGAATGAAAAATGAAGATTGTATTTTCCAATTACTATAACTGGAATCCACCTACGAAAGCTGCCAACAAATACCTGTACAACTCACACGAAATGTGATACAAGAAATAGATGAATCACATTACATTGCCATATTCCCGAATCAGACGAAAATCCGAACAATTTGCGGACGTACCGACTTCACGACATTAGAAGGAAATTACCTAATTAATCTTCCCCTTGGTTGCCAATTCGAAACCAATGACTATAATTATATCAACGAAAAACTTATAACCAACGGTCAGCCGATGCTTCTACCAGAAATCAATATCCCACATAGGACAGCGGTGACCACCTTATAAAAAATAACCATACAAGATGTCCAATTGGATAAAATTCACGAACTTCAAAGAGAACAACGAAGACTTGGACCAGTCGAAATTCTACATAGTGAAAAATCATGGAGAAATTATTGGATAATCCCAGTCTATATTATCCTTATTTCCATTGGGCTCCACTTCGCCTACAAATTCATCCAACGAAGAAGAGTAAGAAACCCGCAACCAGCTACGAGTGAACAACCCCAGACGAGCACTCAGGCATTTTTCACCCCATGAAATATGCCTCAATTTAAGGATGGAGGAGTTATGTTGTGGCCTCCCTATATAAGACATATAAAACAGTGACACTTTTATCTATTCTTTGTAAAATGCTTATATTGCATAAATGCCTTGTGCATCTAGTTTGTTAGAAATAATCTCAGTTCTGATGTAACATTCATGATAGTCGCTTGCATTAAATTTTAAAATATAAAATTCCACTTTTGGAAAATTTGTTTTTTAAAAACGGTAATTCGGCTCTGAGGTATTTAAGTGGCATTAATTTGTTTTCTTTTACTGAGCTTTTTTCTGATGTGGAACAAATAAAAGAAAGAAGAAACTTTTGTATATTTATATTAAAAAAAATGATCACCCTACGACACAATGTTAACTTGTTTGTCTCTTTTCCACTCCGTGATTAATTATTTCTTATATTACCTTAGGACCATCCATGCGAAAAATCAACTAAGGCGAAATAAAACTGGAAAGCTATAAATACTAATAATATTAATAATTAATAAAACACTTATGTAATTATTTAGTTTATGTACAGGGTGATTTCTATAACGTTCTCACCCCAATTTTTTGGTTTGTCTTTGGAAATAAAATAGAAATATTTAACGTAACTTATACCATTTTTTCCAAGGATTTCGAAGATTTCAACAAAAAAACAATTTAAGGTCAAATAAATGTGGGCGAAAACAAAGCAATGGTTTTTTTTAATGGAATATATATAAGTAGGTATATTGTTACTATTTTGAAAAAGTTTTAAATTCTCTTTCCAAAAAATAACAACATATATTATAAAAGAAGAACTTAGTAACGTGAATATCTAATCTGATCAAGATTTCTGTGAACACGTAAGTATTTACGGTTATAAAATAAACATTCAAATTGGGTAAATTCATGAATTATAGAAATAAAAAAGCTTAGCATTGAAAGGAAACAAATTGAGTTTCTGAAACGTCTGCGAAATATTACTATTATTATTTTTATTTTTATATTATACATGTCAAAAAAAAATCTTTAACTGTTCCTTTGACATAAAGTCATATGGTTATTTAAAAAAAAAATCAGATATTTTTTAGACAATCTGAAAGAGAAAAGAAAGAAAGTTAAGTTACCAGTGATTATTTTTAGTTTATTGTATATTATACAACCAATTCGAAAGTTTGATTTTCCATATTTACGCTTTATAGAATTAACGATTATTTTGGAAATGATTTCTTTCAAGACGATTACCCTTACAAGGGAATTTTGTTTAAAATACATAGGAGCAAATGTAAATAATTTTTTTATATTCTCTGCGCTTGTAAGTTTTCCTGTCAACATAAATTTCCAAATGGTTTTTTCACTGATATTTTATTTCGTAATTTTCTTTGACAAGAAGGTAAAGCGGACTAAAAACTTTCGTATAAAAAATGGGTAAACCATTATTTTTTGACAAAAGGTCTTGTGTCTTTATGGATACTATAAATATTATTATATCATTAAAAACTGTTTCCCTTTCTCAATTCAAAAAATAATTGTGACATCGGGCTATACATTAGAATCTATTATAGGTATGTACTTACATATAAGGCTGACGTATTTACAGAATTTGTCTTTTTAGCAGATAATACTTTTATATCAATGTCAAATTATTATGATCTCAAGCATACAATCTTTATTCAAAGTATAGCACTCAAAATATATAAGTTAAATAAAAAATTTGTTCTGTGGTGCCAAAATTAAATATTGGCTGTCAAGGTGAAGAATTCTTTTTGTATATATATTCTTGATCATTTTGAAATTTTCACAACTTTAGCTCGTTTAGATGAAAAATGTAATAGATCGGATTGAACTGTGAAGACCTTAGCAGGAAATTTATTATTATTTAAACAATAAAAATTATTTTTATGTGTTTTAGATTCATATTTTTATATTGGGCGATTTAGCACTTACAAGACAAATTTTTGTATTCACGTAATTGTTATTTTACCTTGATTCTACAAAAGAAATATGTTTTGTAGAAATAAAAAAATCACATAAGATATCGTAAAAAAGTTATCTTTAATTTTTATATAACTATGACAACCATGGATTTGGTAACAATAGGTATACATATATTTTATTTTTAGCTTTTATTCATTATGTTTTATGCAGTAGATTAAATATTCAGATGCACTAGGTGTGATGGAGGAGAAGATAATGAGTATTTTAACTAAAATTTATATTTCGATATTCTCGATATCACTGAAAAATTAATAATAATGAATAGAATATAATAGAGACAACGGCAACTAAAATTTTTTGGTCTTCTCTTATTTATATTTTCTTATTTAATTAGTTCTGCATGAGTGCTGTTATAAAATAGTTTTATACATAATTAAAAAAATATTTTTTGACATCTAAAGCAAATTACAAGTTAGGGTTGTAACAGAACTGCTGTTGAATCTTGGCTTCAATATAGTCTAATTGTGTCATATTAATATAAGAAAATGTATTTAAAATATATATTTATTGTCTTCTAAATAGTTTGCCAATTTTTTACAAATCGCACATTGTCTTTTTTCTTCAGAGCTTCTTTCATGAAGGGTATATTGCTGAACTATATGTATAATATTTACAATGAAACTGACAATTTCTTCAATAATGAAGATATAATAATAATAATAATAATAATAATAATAAAACGTCTTTATTGAATTGATAACAAATAAAACAAATTATCAATTAATCAATCCTGGGCGAAGTTTAGCGCTATGGCTATTCTTACACTTACGTGTATATATACCATCGGTATATCCGTACAACGATACAGAATGAACAAATGTACAAATTATCTATATAAATAAATACGCTTAAAAACCATTTGTCAAATTATCCAGAAACACTCGAGTAAATCATAAAATTCTCACACTATATATTACAGATTTTTAAAACGATTTCATGATTTACTTTTGAAATTTGAAAGTTAAAGCGCAGATATCATTTTTATATAGATTTCTTTTATTTTTCTTCATTTTTCTTATTTAATTAGTTCTGCATGAGTGCTGTTATAAAATAGTTTTATACATAATTAAAAAAATATTTTTTGACATCTAAAGCAAATTACAAGTTAGGGTTGTAACAGAACTGCTGTTGAATCTTGGCTTCAATATAGTCTAATTGTGTCATATTAATATAAGAAAATGTATTTAAAATATATATTTATTGTCTTCTAAATAGTTTGCCAATTTTTTACAAATCGCACATTGTCTTTTTTCTTCAGAGCTTCTTTCATGAAGGGTATATTGCTGAACTATATGTATAATATTTACAATGAAACTGACAATTTCTTCAATAATGAAGATATAATAATAATAATAATAATAATAATAATAAAACGTCTTTATTGAATTGATAACAAATAAAACAAATTATCAATTAATCAATCCTGGGCGAAGTTTAGCGCTATGGCTATTCTTACACTTACGTGTATATAT
Source organism: Rhagium mordax (assembly GCA_963680705.1). Taxonomy (NCBI): domain Eukaryota; kingdom Metazoa; phylum Arthropoda; class Insecta; order Coleoptera; family Cerambycidae; genus Rhagium; species Rhagium mordax. Next base: position 41,086,955 of record OY796659.1, on the reverse strand, counting down.
ACCATCGGTATATCCGTACAACGATACAGAATGAACAAATGTACAAATTATCTATATAAATAAATACGCTTAAAAACCATTTGTCAAATTATCCAGAAACACTCGAGTAAATCATAAAATTCTCACACTATATATTACAGATTTTTAAAACGATTTCATGATTTACTTTTGAAATTTGAAAGTTAAAGCGCAGATATCATTTTTATATAGATTTCTTTTATTTTTCTTCAGTTGCAATTTCTATAAAAAAGTTACAATTTTTTACCAACCAATTCACGAAAATCATGTTTAATATACAAGAAACTTACAGCAACCGTCCAAAATTTTAAAGGCCTGTATACATTTCTAATTGAAGAGACAATCAGACGACACAAGTGTGCGAAATTGGTGCATCGCGCGTTGCATTTTATAACCGAGGTCAACTACCTTTAACCCGAAAAGCAAAGCTTGAACTGAGTTTGAAGCTTTGGCGCGCGCTTTCATATCGTTCGAGTATCTTTCAAAATGTGATCACCATTTAACGCGGCGCAAGCGTTAACCACAGAGGGACGCATCAGGTGGTGTGGTCGTTGTTTTGTTTATGTTAACTTAATATCAGCGATTGTCCAACTGGAAAACCAATTTATTATTTCTTATCAAATATAGTTTTTCGTCCACGGATATCAGCGTGTAATAAGCTAAATTTCTATTATTCACCAGTGTCCGATGGAATATATAAGGCAATCTTTACTTCAAATCCTCTTTAAATACATTTTTTCCCAAATGTATTTAAAGAGGATTTCCACCAAACGAACACATTTGTAACTGAATTTTGTTTGGGAAATGGAAACAAAAACAAGTTTATAGTTTTGGAAACAAATCTCTATTTCCACTATCCACTAAACTGACTGATATTAAGTGACAGTTTTGTTTTTTTTTTTAATCTTTGCACTAAGCAGGCAGTCTAATCACTCCACAAACATGGATTTCTTATCGGGTGGATTTTTCACAATTCACTCTTTTCAATGTTAAAAGAAAAATAAATGAGTTCAAAATGAGTGAGCGTTTAAAGTTTGTGTGCTGCTAGATGCCGTTTCCACCAAGCAAACTTTGTTTATAAAAATGAAAAACAGAACAGAGAAACCCTTCGATCTCTTCGCCATGAGTTAAAACTTTTAGTTACTGAAGAAATATTAAGAGTCTTCAAAAATGTTTCTGGAAAATCGACTTTTTTAAAATCGACAGACTTTATTTTGTCGCGTTTTATGCGTTTAAAGTAAATCTGGGCACATTTTTAAACAATTGTGATTAGTGCATTTTTAAACGGTTAATAACTGGTGATTGTAAACCTTGATAGTTTACAGTCGGATAATTTTCTGCTTAGTTTAAATTAGTTAGTTGTTATTGTTGCTACCTTTAATAATAAATATAAATAAATATACTACATGTAATTACGACCCCCTTTATCCCAGAAGGCTGAGCCTTGTACGGGAGGGGGCTACACATTTATAGACAAGGGACACACATCCAATATCCGTGTATAATGGAAACATCCCTCTCACAGTATTTTCCATTGCCACGACCGGGATTCGAAACCGGGACTTTTGGGTGAGAGGCAGGTACTCTACCATCTCGACCATCAGTCATACAAATAATATAGTACATTGTCATACCATTTATTTTTTGAAAAAAATACCGATTATTTTGAGATTAAAATTTATTATAAACAAAAATTCAGTTTGTAATTTGTATCTATCAAATTAGTAATTATCAGATTTCCAATGAATGTACTATCGCGGCCGAAAAAAAGTAATCGATTTTTTATCAAGTAGTATGTTTCTTCGAAAAATTTTCCTTTGTAATTGGGAGTTTTTACATCAGTTATGTCAATTAAATTATTTTGACAAGAAATTATTGGTGGGGTCGTATTTATTAAAAAAAAAAAAAATAAGGAATAAGTTGTTAATATTTTTTTAATTATAAGAAAACAATTATATTAGTATGGTTTTGAGAGAAGCAGAAAAAGGCATGATTAAGTAATAAAAAATTTATTTTTGCTTAATATGACAATGACGTTGACACTATATAAAAAAAATATTGAGATTGATGCGACACTGAATAGAACCATAGTTACAACGGGAAAATCAGTCGATTACTTTTTTTCGGCCGCGATAGTACCTACAATGTATATTTTGGTCTAATATTAAAGAAATTTAACGCGAAAACAAAATTTTATGTTGAAATTCTAGGAAATTAGCATCCTAATAAGTAATCCACATGACGAATGATTCTGAAAAACAAAGAAAAGTACTTCATTTGCAAACAGGAGATGATGGTCAGTGACCCTTGAACAGTTGCATGAAATGCGATGTTTCCAGTAAACCGCATAATGACTTATTTTGCCACTGCATTCAGATAAACAGCTGACAGTAGATTAGATGCCAGCTCTGTGATCATTTAACTTTTTTTGATGTGGTTGATATGTACGTACAATGTTTGTTTTTTTGTTAGGTGATAAAATTGTTTTTCGCGAATATTTGATGAATAATTGTAGGTGAAGGACAAGAAGATCAGGTACAACTTTCAGTCGCCATGTACAGTTGTATATAAATATATATGAAAATATTTCAATAGTTTTTTAAACATGGATAGGCCTACAGGAAATAATATTAAAAAAATTATATAGGTATTTAAAAAACCACGTCTTGTATTCGAACTGAAAGGTTGTGTGGAACAGGGTACATTAAGCACGTATGTTAAGCTCTACCAAAGCTCTACTCATAACCAGTAGCCACACGTATTCTATCTCTTATCACGAACAAGAAATAATCTTATTCTTTCTTGCAAGCGATAAAGATGTACCTAATATTCTTATAAAGATAGGGACAGAGATAAAAGCGCCACATTTTAAGAAAATCATTCAAGATTTAAGTTTTTCCCTTTGTGTTTTAGAAATTAAAGTAGGTATGTCATTTAGTTGTTGAAAATGTTGTCACGATTCTAATATAACTTTAACTTTTATACTCCTCTTGTATAAAACTGCTGATTTTATGGTAAAATGAACATACATACTTACAATGTTTATCACCTGGAAATGAGGGTACATTAGTACAGCTTTAAATTTTTGGTCAAAGGTACCTACTTGTAGCCCTTGAATTTTATTTGTACTTTGTCGTCCTTTGTCTATAAAATTTTGAACTGTTATAAATTCTGTAGCTTACTTGAAATTTATAAAAACAGCAATTCGTTTGAGAGGAGATCGGATGTTCATAACCATAGCACTAAGAAAGGCAGATTATCTAAGGACTATTAGATTTCCACTGACAAAATGGAACCCTTTCACTGTATTTCCCTGCGGAGGATCATAAAACTCTTGTTATTTTATATTTACTTACAATGTTTGTTTTTTATGTACGTACAATGTTTGTTTTTTTGTTAGGTGATAAAATGTAATTTTTTTCGTTGTTTTTGCTTGTGAAAATTTTTTTCATTGACTTGCAATATATGTATTTGTTTTATGTAAACATTGCCAATAAACAATTTTATTTGATTTGATTTGATTATATCTGTGAATTTCATAGTTCACTATGTTTATTCATCTGTTTTGTTTTTCGCGAATATTTGATGAATAATTGTAGGTGAAGGACAAGAAGATCAGGTACAACTTTCAGTCGCCATGTACAGTTGTATATAAATATATATGAAAATATTTCAATAGTTTTTTAAACATGGATAGGCCTACAGGAAATAATATTAAAAAAATTATATAGGTATTTAAAAAAACCACGTCTTGTATTCGAACTGAAAGGTAGTGTGGAACAGGGTACATTAAGCACGTATGTTAAGCTCTACTCATAACCAGTAGCTACACGTATTCTATTCTATCTCTTATCATGAACAAGAAATAATCTTTTTCTTTCTTGCAAGCGATAAAGATGTACCTAATATTCTTATAAAGATAGGGACAGAGATAAAAGCGCCACATTTTATTGAGCATTTATAGGTAGATTTCTGCAAACTACACTTACAGCACGGCTCAAGGGAAGGGGTCAAAGGAGTAGTGCACGTTGTTTCCGGTTCCATTCACCACTTTCCGCTATCTCAACAACTTTTATTCAATCTGAGACTCTGCTTCCGATTGCGATAATACCAGCCAATCAATTTTAAACTTCTGGCTAAAAAACATCCAACCCCGTTATAAAAACTGTCAATTTCCTTCTGATATTTATCTATTTCTTTTTTTATATTAATACCGCATTACACTAATTATTCAAGTTTGTTGTGCGTGACGTAACGTGCCAAGGAAAACGTGTGAAGGTGTGTATGTTGTATAAAGACTTGGGTTACGAGAGCTGAGGACATAAGAAAACACAGAACTGAGACACTGGACCAAGAATATGGGATACAGAATCTCTGGAAAATCGGGTAACTAATAAAGCGCTCATGGTGGCGCGCATTTTTCCTCACACGTGACCCCATTAATATATATAAATACAAATTATCCTAACGGCATCTAAATAATATCCAGGCCAGAATGCCACAAAGAATAGTAAAAAAAAAATAAATAAAAAACATGTCGAAACGCACTTTCCTGTTTTATTTTTGGAATCGACTTGAACTTATTGCAAAGTTAAATATTAATTCAGCTACGGTTACAGAGAGTTTACATTGCTTATGGTAGTGAGAATTTTATATTTTTCTTGTGATCAGCTTTGATTACAAACGTGCTTAACAAACTTTTTGGCATTGGGAAAAGATTATTTGAAATAAAAGTTTTGATTAGTTTACTCCATGATATATCACGGCGCTTTCACAATAACTCAAAAGTTATAGTTGTAGGTACAGGGTGTTTCCTATAAAAATATACCCCCCTTATTTCGGCCAACTAGCACCGATTTTAATTTTTCAAAAACCGGTCTAACACAGAATTTTCCGTAGATTTTTTTCCTACTTCAACCGTATATGAGGGGCAGAAAGAAGTATGGTTTTTTTAAATGGAACACCCTATATATTTTTACATATTTGGATTCGCCTCGTCCTTCTGATTACAAATATATATGACACTTATATATTTGCTATAAAAATGGCGTAAATAATTGAATTTAAACTTGGGCCCATACTTTTTTCTGCCCCTCGTATACGGTTGAAGTAGGAAAAAAAGTAATAGCATATTCAAAATATACGGAAAATTCTGTGTTAGACCGGTTTTTGAAAAATTAAAATCGGTGGTAATTGACCGAAATAAGGGGGGTATAGTTTTATAGGAAACACCCTGTACAGTGGCGTACGTTGAAGAGACCAAAGGGGGCGGGGCGCCTTTTTTTAAATGACAACCCCTATTTTTTGTTCAATATAATGGAAGAGCACATTTTTTTGAGTATTGTAGTATAAAAATTTTAATGTTTCATAAAAAAAGTTTCGAAAAAAATGCAAAAAGGCGCCCCCTTGGCGTCTTCAGCGTACGCCACTGTACATGGAATTAAAGTATTTCAAACGACGAAAAATTTAAAATAACTTTTGGCCCCTTCGAGCGTCTTTTTCGAGAAAAACGTATTTTTCGATATTTCAGGTGTTCCAGACTTTTTTTCCACACTGTATATAAAATGTATCTCTATCAATTATTAATAATATAATTATTAGGGAAATATGAAACCAATATGTCAGGTAAATATTAATCTCGTTCAAGTATTCTATCTTGTAAATTCTACTATTTGAATTCAGAACGCAATGTGATTCTTTTGCTAGCAGTTTGTTATTTTTAGAACTGCGTTCTAAAATAGCTACGATTAAGAGATTTAGATAACGTGGGCGTAAAGTGTTTTGTTTGTATACAAAAGTTTATCAGTGACAATAGACACTGTAGAGAAATATTTCAATCCAAAATATATCACTTCATGCACTAAACGATATAGGCATAATTATGTATTGAAATAATATATTTAATAAGCTTTAAACCGGAATATTTAAGCACATTCACAAAAATTATGCTTTATACATGTTAGCAAATAAGCCGAAAGGCCAAATTGTAAATAAAATAAAACGAACAATTGGCTTCAGAACACTCCGTATATTGAATAAAATACAACTATTCGTTACCAATGTTAGAATAAGAATGTCGAGTCGCCCCTAGCTTAGCTGACTCTCAAGTGTCTTAAGAATACATCCTTTCTCAGTATAACATTTAACTATAATTTATGTTCTATAAAATAAACTAAAACCATGACGTCGTTCATGAAATATAAACAAACGCTCACATACATTATCTATGAATTTTTGCCACCAAACTCGTAGATGAACATTAGTTATAATGAAATATATTTATTTTGTGGAAACTATGAAAAAATTACCTGTTGCTGTTAACTAAAAAAAATTATTAAATAATAATATTCTTAATATAATAGTTATTTATGTATCAAGGCACAAAATATCAGTTACACTATATTTGTGATTAAGGCATTAAAGTTAATCTTTTTATCATGAATGTGGAGTTTAGTTGCAGAGGCCCGTAGGGTCGAGGCAAATAAACCACATGAGTGATAAAAAGGAACTTTATTGCCGAGGTGCAAATTACATTTTTTTTTTAATCCAAAATCTATGAAATTAAGATTAATTAACTCTATTTTTTAAATAATTTTCAGTGACATTAAGAAATGTCATAATTATTTAAAATTTTAAGTGACCTTAGGAAATGTCATAATTATTTTTAAATGTCAAGTCGGAATAATTTTTTATAAGAAAACCATTATATGTATTTAGCACTTATAAATAGTGATAATACAATTCTGAATTTAAAAAACTGTATTTATTTACCTTTTGTTACAACACAATTATTATCACCAATAAAAAATTAATGTTTACGTTTATCTGTCACCTCGGCCAACTACAAAAATCATACAATAATAGATTACTTTAATGACTATTTCTATCATTTTAATGACGATTTTGAGGTACCTACTCGCCGATTTAAAAAAAAAATTATTTTTATTAACATAATAGTAACTATTTCAATTTATACATATAGGAATAATAAATAAAAATTACTATTGTTGTTATTGTTATATTCTTTCTCCAACAGGAATTCAAAATACCTTATTGTCCCTATAGCAAGTTTGTAAATATTTTATTTACTTTATAGTTATTAACTAACCTAAATATATTTTTTAATAAATAAAATTGTGTTTTAAATATCTTTTAATTTTACCTTCTTCAAATTTACATTGACTATTTTTTTAATATTTTTTACATAGGTACGTATGTACATACATATTACTTTTTAATATAGTGTAAAATTGTGCTACACTTTAAAATAAATTTGAAAAAAGTAGATAATCTTTATAATACACTCTTTTGTTCTAAAAATTAATTTGTATTTTTACAAATCACTCTACTTTTTTTGTTTAATACGTATTGTATATCAATTATTTTAATTAAGTTTTATACAAGCATAATAATAACACAAATATCCAATTTGATGCTCTACTTCTAAGCATATAAATACAAAATCTGTTGGAAGTAATAGCTATTAACATATCTAGGAATGTTATGAGTATCATAACTGCCGTAGATGTCGGATTGATTGATTTTAAGACATCTAAGGCTGTTGTGATTCATAACATCCATGATTTGTTCAATAGTTTATCGGTTTCAGAAAATAAAGACATTATTAATAGATATCAGAAGAAGCAGGAGCAGTAGTGATACATTCCAGTATTTAATTATTATCCATATAAATTATTGAATTAAATTACAGACTTCACACACAGCAAAAAAATATTGAATTTAATACGTCCACCAGATTTTATAATCTGTATATTCAGAAGTAGAGCATCAATATCATCATGCCTGTATAAAACCAAAATTAAGTTATTTATAAACAATACATATCAAGCAAAGAAAGTAGAATAATTTGTAAAAAAATACGAAAGAGTGAATCTCCTTCTTTTTCTTCTTCAACTCTTTCTGTCCACTATTAAACATGTGCTCTTTCAAGTACTTCCATACCTCTCTAATAATAAATAATAATAATAAATACGCCACATGTAATTATGACCCTCTTTATCCCAGAAGGCTCTAGAAGAGCCTTGTGCGGGAGGGGGCTACACATTTAAAGACAAGGGACACACATCCAATATCCGTGTATAATGGAAAAATCCCTCTCACAGTATTTTCCATTGGCACGACCGGGAATCGAACCCGGGACTTTTGGGTGGCTAAATCACCACATCAGATTAAACTATCAGCATTCAATTACATAAAACAATTTGTCATCCTATACTAAAGCAATTAAAGGTTTATTTATTAGATCGCAAAATACCATTTAACCAAGTTATTATATTATCCTATGGCTGTGTTGTGCTTATGGACACAAAAGATAAATTTATAATGTATGTATAAGAGGCTCTACGATTAAAGAGATTACTTTCTTTATTATGAAAACTGGTATTTCGTCAGGACCTGCTGACTTTTTATTTTTAAGCTTACCTATTATTTAATTAGATTAATATTTCATCACCATCAAACGGCTCAATAAAGAAAAAATGTTGTTGATTAGGTATATATTGCTCATATGTACTATTTTTGCTGTTATTAACTGGTATTTGACGGATTACCTCAAGAGGTGCATTGATAAAATAATCATTGAATGAAGAAGCCACCAATGACGGGTCAAGGCAAGTGCCTTCATTAGTTTTTAAGTTTATATTTTTCAAATTTTTAGCTCTGTTAGACATTTCGGATACAAGTCCATGCCGCCTTGGCGAAATTTTCCGAGTTTATTATTTTATTTTGATAGAATTGCTTTTTAGTTTTTTTTAACTAGCATAGTATGATCTATTTTAACAGCTTTATATAGAGGAGTAAGTTCGGGATATGCATTTTTTAAATTATGTGGGTCCTTCAACTTTATACTTGACTCTTTTACATCATTTACCCACCTCTTGTCGCAGAGCTGTTGTTTTTATAGAACTTTCGTAATGGAAAATATGTGTTGAAATAATGCAAAAATATATCATGAAAGCTTTCGTACGCATTTATATCATTCGAGTTATAGATACAGTACTTCCCCTAGAGTGGAATACTCTGCCCTAATATGTGAAAAAAGTTTGACTTTAGAACCTATTTGGGGTCATATAGAGATCAGGAAAACACGAGGTGGACATCCCGGTTCGTGGGAGAAAGTCCGCCATATTGGATTTTATGTCAAATTGACGGCGGTCGCTGTCTCCGTAACGCCTAGTCTGATTTGAATGATTTTTTTTAGTTCGATTGCACATTTTGTTTTTAACAAAAAAGGCTACATTCATTTTTTACGTAACTCTAAGTAATACCCGCAAGTAATACAAAAAAGGGAATTAAAATTATTCTTTCCTTTTCATTGTCATTTCCACCTACTTTCTTGCACGTTCAATCAGATCAGGCGTTACGGAGATACCGCGATCCGTCAATTTGACGTGAAATCCAATATGGCGTTCCTTCCATGATCCGGGATGTCCACCTCATATTTTCCTGATCCATATATGACCCCAAAGACGATTCTGAAGTCCAACTCTCTGCACATTATAGGGCAGAGCTTTTCACCCTAGGGGATGCACTAATACGGCTCCAATCCTCACTTTCTTGAGCTGACTGAAAATTACCGCGTTATCACTATAGCTTCTCCTAAAATATAAAGATTGCAAGCACGTATTATTTTGCTCATAGTTTATTTGAAAGAGTATCGTTCTGTGCGATCTGAAATCTCATTGTCTACTACACAAGTTAAACTATTACTATTTATATGTATATTCAATAATTGAAATGTCAGTCAATAAATTAATTATAAAATTAATTTTGTAGAGCTAAAGGAATAAATTATATTACACTGTATAAATTGGTGACGAAGCAATTACTGCAAAATATTTATGTCCAGCTGTGTCGCTGTGTTCGATTGAGGTATTGCGATCGATCTCTTCTAATTTTATAATATACCTCTATTTTGTATTTCAAAGGATAGTGCGTCTCTACATAAAAACAGTTTTTCATAACAAAGATACATAAATCAATTACTAATGAAGTCGTATTTCTTGTCTTACATCAGTTCAAATACATTAATTTACAGCTCATACCAAGAGTTGAGGAAAATGAATTTAAAAGTTAGAAGCAATGATGTCGGAAAGCTAGTAAATTTTGCTAGATAAAATATAAAATGCATGAAAAAAAAATTTTTTTTTTAAGAAAAAAATTACTTACCTACATTTTGTACATATTTTAGATTAATCTGATATAAATTGCATTCAAATCGGATAAGTTTTAAACGAGATATTCGAAAACTACAATTTAAGTGGGTACATAAGACTCTTAATATCAATATAAGGAAATAAACTTATCAACAATAATTTAAATCCTAAACTGCTCATAACTTTTTAAAGCATGAAGTCTATGATCAGGAGTTACATTTTGATATATTGTATTGAAACAGTTTCAAATGCTAGATTAATGTTGGTTTTCTTCTTAATACTGCATTTTTATCGTATATAAACAAAAGGTACAATATAAGAATAATTATGTTAAAAATGAATTGTCACTTTCTATTATAATAATAATAATAATTTATTAACCACTTCAGATACCCAAATTGTACATGTGGCAGGTCAAGACATGCGTAGTAAATATAATAAATATCACTAATATCACAAGTATAACAAACAGTAATTAGGTACATATTAGACAACATTATAATACATGTAGAATATACATAAAGAAAACAATACATTTTTATAGTCAACCTAAATTATTTAAAAAGTTATTGAATTCCGCAAGGTTATGAAAAACATCAGACAACAAAAGGTCCTTTACCTTTTTTTTGAATACTTTAACCGTTCTTGTTTCTTGTATAGCGACTGGCAGTTTGTTATAGATAATTGTGCTAGCATAATGCGGTGCTTTTTTAAATTTTCATGTTCATGTCTGATTGTGCACATTCTGCTCCGACCTCTCGTATTTTAGGTGTGAAAGTCGCTATGTGTTGGAAATTTACTTTTGTTAATATGTGTAAAGGTCAATAGCTTCATGAGGTATATTGACGTCACCGTAAATATTTTAGTATTTTTAAATGTCTCTCTACATGATTCTAGAGTATAAATACTCTAGCTGTATCGCTTGATTGTCCCGATACGTAAATACTATAGATAGGATATAGTGGAGTAAATGAGAGCATAGTATACATTTAGTAACGCATCCCTATTAAGCACATTTTTTAAAGAATTAATGACGTAAAAACCTTTATTGAGCTTGCTGCAAACATCTTCAATCTGAGTATAAAAATTAAAATTGTGGTCAAGAGTAACACCTAAAATACCGTACCCTTCGAAATCAAGAAGTAAGAAACTATTAGAGCTTAACAGGTTAAACCTAAAGACTCTAATTGGCCTGTATACAGGGCACTGCAGACTAAATCACCACCTACACAGAATTGGACTGGCGGAAAACGCCGAATGCCGTCTGTGTTTGGAGGATGATGAAAAGGCAGAGCACATTTTATGTATAAACAAATTATCAATTATCAACACCTAAAAATTTAACTTGTTCGTTGGAAGCTAGTGTATATCCATTAAAATTAAAGTTAAAACTAATTCGATCTCTTTGCTGCATCCAATCCAAACTCTACTAGAACTGTTTTGTCATGATTAATTATTAAGCGATTGTCGTAACACCATTTATTGAATTCTTGTAATATAAGAGTAATTTTACGATTTAATACTACAGGATCTGGATCAGAAACTACCATTGAAGTGTCATCGGCATACATAAAGATTTTGCCTTCAGAGATGTGAGAGGGGAGGTCATTTACATATAATAAAAGTATTATATATAACATCTCGACTAATAATGAAATTATAAATAAATTAAAATATTACGTTGAATTTTTATGTGAATCAGGGGAAGATTAAACTTCAATAAATGTTGGAAATTTGATAAGGTATTTGAGTAAGAAAAATTTAAATAAACCGTTTTGTTATTTATGGTAAGTAAGTTTACAGAATACCAGTTAAGTATTTGCACCATATCTTTCTCTACTTGGTGTTTCAGTTAGTCCAGGATTATAATTCCGTCCGTGTTGAATAATATTGGCCCTAACACAGTGCCTTGTGGTACGCCACATGTGATTTTTTTTTTATAGTTGCTTGTAATATCCTTTGGCTTGACACATTTTTTGCTTCGAGAGAGGTAAGTTTTATTAATTTAAGACATGTTCCTCTAATTTCAATATGACAGTTTTTCCAATCATCGAGAATGAAATACTGTATCAAATACTTTAGACAATACTTTTTGAATGTCAAAAATGATATATTATAATGTTTTTACTTTTTCATCTAAGCACTTATACAGGGTGTCCCAGCCTCGCGTCGGCCAAATGTCCTGGCTCTCCTATAAGAGATATCGAAAAATTTCAAAAACGAGATGATAGAGGACACAATGGTGCATAGTATAAAAATATTTTGAAATATACAGGGTGATCGATTTAGGCGTGATGTCATAAAATTATGTTTTTTTAAATGGAACACTAGGTATGTTATTACATATTTGAATTCTCCTTTTAAAGACGACTCAATCGATATGCCACTTGATGGGTCTGCGATGGGTCGGTACCATGATATGGGTGAGTTTGTACCAAAAACGTGCCAACTTTGTGAGCTCACTGTGGCGTAGCGGAAAAGTAGTTTGAGATCTAGTTTGTGCCAAAAATTGTCAAAAACCCTGTAGTTTACGCTGCTGTTATCAGATCTAACGAAATCGGTCATTTTATACCGGGTGAGTCAGGAAACGCCAAATCTACTTTTTCCCATTTTTTTCCAATGGAACACCCTGTATATTATGACACCAAAGGAGAGCCCTTTGAAAGAGCTTTCCACTAATATAAAGGTTCAAGGGTCTATCTGTCATGGGTGCCAAGATATTTGATGGCAAAGTGGCACAATTCGAGGTTTATTAAAAAATTACACTAAATTTTCAATTGTTTTGTGAATTTTCACTGAAATCGGCTCTTTTCAGTAAGAAAATTTTAAAAATAATTCTTATACTCGGAGAAAAAAACCGTACTTCAGTACAGAAAAGTACTTAAGTATAAAATAGTCAACGCCTGATAAATAAAAATTTTTTTCTGAAATGTGTGTATAAATTCATGTCATGGCAAGTATTTTCTAGCCCGAAGTAATTTTGTCGCGAAACGATTTATTATTTTAGAACGAAGGTGCTTAATAAAACGTACCTTTTCGTAGTATTTTTTTCCAGCTTTTAGATAGTGTTCTTTATTTTTCTAAAATAAGACCAAAAAATACTTTCATTTTCAATTCAATGAAAGATAATAAAATTGTTGTTAAGTTTGGGAAGCTGTTGTTCCACGTACTATCATCGAAAGAATAAATAAAAAATTGTAGAGAAATTCATATTGCTTCCAACTTTCAATTAATTGAAATAAATTTAAAAAAATCAAGTAGGTACCTGTCATAAAAATACCAGTCTTGTCAATAGTTCTCTTTATTGTTGTAAAATTTTCTTACTGAAAAGAGCCGATTTCAGCGGAAATTCACAAAACAATTGAAAATTGAGTGTAATTTTTTAATAAACCTCGAATTGTGCCACTTTGCCATCAAATATCTTGGCACCCATGACAGATAGGCCCTTGAACCTTTATATCAGTGGAAAGCACTTTCAAAGAGCTCTCCTTTGGTGTCATAATATACAGGGTGTTCCATTTGAAAAAAATGGGAAAAAGTAGATTTGGCGTTTCCTGACTCACCCGGTATAAAATGACCGATTTCGTTAGATCTGATAACAGCAGCGTAAACTACAGGGTTTATGACAATTTTTGGCACAAACTAGATCTCAAAATGCTTTTCCGCTACGCCACAGTGAGCTCACAAAGTTGGCACGTTTTTGGTACAAACTCACTCATATCATGGTACCGACCCATCGCAGACCCATCAAGTGGCATATCGATTGAGTCGTCTTTAAAAGGAGAATTCAAATATGTAATAATATACCTAGTGTTCCATTTAAAAAAACATAAGTTTATGACATCACGCCTAAATCGATCACCCTGTATATTTCAAAATATTTTTATACTATGTACCATTGTGTCCTCTATCATCTCGTTTTTGAAATTTTTCGATATCTCTTATAGGAGAGCCAAGACATTTGGCCGACGCGAGGCTGGGACACCCTGTATATGTTCTGACTTAACATAGGTATAATGATTGCATCTTTCGTACCTACTTCGCTCTTCTCTGAATCCAAACTGTTTTTTTGACCATAGTGGATATTTATATTTAAGGTATCATATTATTCTGTCTTTTAATTTTTCCAAAGATTCTCGACACATTAGAAATTAACGAAATTGGTTTAAAATTCCTCATATCTAGTTTATCCCTTTTTTTAAATATTAGTTTGACTTCAAATATTTTAAAATGACTTGTGCATTATTATGTTTCAAATGTTTTATTTATTATATTTATTATTGTGAGTAGAACTGCTATTTCATTTTATATTTCTTTCAAAATTTCAGCCGTCAGATTACCTAACTTTTTTATTTTTTGGAGAATATGTTTCTTTTTTAACTGCATTTTCATCTGTTGGGAAAATTAACATGGTTTGTGGGGATTGTCGAGTTTGTATTTTCATCTCTTGTGTATTATTTCTGTAATATAAGGCTAATTTCCCTCCAATCTCTGTAAAATAAGGATTTATATCTTTTGAACTCTAGATATTATTGACTACTACTACCAAATGTTTATCTCTAATTTTACTTGTTTGTTTATTTTCCTTAAATTTATTATTCGTGGCTTGATTCCATTCCATAAGTTCTTTATATGCCTTTTGTAGAAATCTGATTTTGTTGATTTAATTAAGTTGATTAATTTATTTCTGTAGCTTTTATACTCTTATTCAAAATTTTTATTCTCGGGATTTAATAGTTTTCTTTTTATATCATCTTTTTTGTTTATCGATTTTACTGGATCTGTCGCTATCTAATCCTTTCTTTCTTTAGTTCTGACACTTCTTTTAATTTTTGCTGTATTAATATTAGATAATATAATTTTATTGATTCGGGAGAAAGCACCTCAAATTTTTATATTTGTAACACTACAATGAAAATTACCGAAACGCCCTATTTTATAAAGAATGTATTAGCAAGGTATCTTCAATTCTATGATACAAAACTTTTGTTTCAATTGGTTGCGTAATATTTTTCAAATTAAGGATTTAATAAAGTTGTAAACATTTTGTTAAATTATCAGTTAATGCAGTCACTTGGTGTCAAAACTTGGTATTAAAACAAAAACAACTTTAGGCTTTTTTTGGGCGTAGAGTTCGACGATCTACACGTTCCAATAGTCACTTTTTCCTTCGAAACCCCTAAGTTGGGGTGAAACTTAACCCTTAAAGAAAAATCATCCTTATTCATTTTTAATATTAAATATTTGACCCATTTGGAACCGCTATAAAATTAGTCCAAAGTGAGATCACCAAGTTACTAAGTGTAATGATTCCAATTATATAATAAATAGTATACTACTAGTTAAATTATGTCCACTTCCAATAAAATGATTAATATTATTATCCATCATGTTAAAATTTGTCTAAAGGTATTGGGGATTGTACAGAAAAAAAATTACTCAGTTACAATTAAAACAACCAACCATGTTTTTAATGGCCTGCCATTAATTTAAATTGCATTAGAAGCTAAGGCGAGGAGCTCTGTCAAGAGAGTTGTTCTTGTTCGTTATCAAGTTAACCTAATTTGAAATAATGCAAAGTCCTGTTTACTTTGTTGAGATGAATTACTATCCGTAAAAGGAGCGAAAACTTTGAGGTTTTTTAAGTTTCATTTTAGTAAAGCTTCAGAATTATTCTTTACGATACTGATGTAGATTGTGATAGGGTTAGAAGTAGGTCATATTATTAGTGGCCTGCAATTTCATGGCGGTAAACACCTTAAAACATACGATATGAATAACACTTTTTTGCATTTTTTAATACAGTATGAGGTTTCTAATCCTTTAGCTTTGGGAAGTTCAAGAAAATATTATTTTAGACACAAGTATCATTTACTCTTAGTCGATTCCAGAGTCATTTCGTAATAGAATTTTACCCAATAAAAAATGTGAAAGGAAACCGATTTTTAGCATATATCTTAAAAATCATATTTATATAAAAATATGGTAAAGAAACACAGAAACACCAATATTAGAAAACAGAATAGACAAAGTATTGTAAGTAAAGCTGAGAGGCAATTTTGGGGAAACGGGCATGTAAGGTTCATATATAGCCCAGGGTCGATCTGATTCGAAGATTTATATAGGAAACCTTGAACAAATTAGAGACAAGCTGAAATTTGGTATATAAGTTTGTATTGGGGTCCTTAAAATACCACCAAACCCCACCGGTAATCCGCCGTGCCTGTCATTCCTAAACAACCCCCGAAAGGGGTGAAAATCGGACTTTTTTTAGTTCTTTGGCAATATCTTAAAAACAAAGCTATATACGAAAAAATATGAAGATAGAAAAATTAAAGAGTATAAAATTTCCTATAAAATTACGTTTAGCAGATATATTTTGCTTTACCAGTGGCGGAGTTATGATATTTTTAATAACTGAGTATTTTGTAAAAATACTCCCTAGCCATTACTTATTGGATTTTGACATTAAATATACATAACAATATATATGGGTATTTTGGTAAGTACATTTAATACATCCTTACGTCAATAAATTGGAAATAAAAAGCATACCAGTGGAGTAGGAACTATATTTATAATTTCATACATTATTTTGTATTAGCTAATAGAACTTTAACATTTTACGTTCCTATTAAATGTAACAAAATAATTATTTTAAATATCCGTGGAATTTCTGTTAGAAATTGAGAGGAATTATTTTTATATTAATAATATTTAGGACATAATACCGCATAGCTCAGGGTCGATCTGAAGCTTTATATAGGAAACCATGAACAAATTAGATACAAGCTGAAATTTGGTTATATAAGTTTGTATTGGGGTCCTTAAAATACCACCAAACCCCACCGGTAATCTGCCGTGCCTGTCACCCCTAAACAACCATCGAAAGGGGTGAAAATCGGACTTTTTTTAGTTTTTTGACAATATCTTAAAAACAAAGCTATATACGACAAAATATGAAGACAGACAAATTAAAGAGCATACAATTTCCTATAAAGTTACGTTTAGCAGATATATTTTGCTTTACCAGTGGTGGAGTTATCGTGTTGTAAATTCCAGTATATTTTAACAAAATACACATTTCCCACAAAATAATTACGTTACATTAATATATTTTACGTCTTTTACACCAAAACAGATTAAAACTATAATAACATAAAATATGAGTTTTTTATGTAGTAAGTAGCACAGTTGCTTTTTCTTAAATAAACTAAAATACTTACAGGTTATGTTTAAGTAAATGAATGTAATGTATGTTTTTAATTACTTATTATCCAATATATTTTATCTGCATGTTGAGATGTCGACTTCCGCCTGTAAATCCTCAACTGCCCTATTAAAACAGGTTACGACATGAGCATGCACTTTTGCAACCACCTGATGAACAGTTGCAAAAATTTTGTTTAAGGAACCCTTTGGGGTCTATATCTTGATCCATCTGGAATGGAGAGATTCCGGAATCATTAGAAATCCATCCCCAGTCCTGGAATGGTAAGCTATTATTCAACCATGCTTGAATCTAAAAGTTAATCATACATCTAAATAAAATATGTATGTAGAGTTGCTGGATGAAATGTCCTATATGCATGGTACTGAGCTGCATTTATGAGTGGTGGAAGTGAAGCCAGATTAAAATCTTTATTTAAACTTTGCTTTGCTACATACTGCTGGTAGAGAATGTATCTGACGTTATTCAAATCGGTACTTGTTCTATATTTGACGTATACGGAAATAAAAAATGTCGAAATAAAGATCCTCAATCTGTCTTTGGATATATTTGGATTGTAAAATTCTTCAAGAAGGTCAACCAACTTCTTCTTTTTCACAGTACCTATTGACCAAATTAATTTTTCCCCTGGTAAACAGGCCAGATGTAGTATTACATCTGGAAATGGCGAGCACGGCAATAATAATAATAATAATAAACGTCTTTATGGGCGAAGTTTAGTACAAAATACTATTCTTACACTTTATTTATTTATTTATTTAACATTTATTAAAGGTCCCAACTTATGCTGCAACTTTAAAGTATTAGTAATTTTATTTGGTTTCGAACTTCTTCCTGGGCGTAGCATATACAAATTTTGTTTAGCGTAATGGAGTCGTATCGAGAATATACGAAGAGAGCATACATACAGGGGCGAATGGCGACGCGGAAAACTACTCAGTTACCTTGACATGCGGTATATGAAGCGAAAGACAAGGGATAATTTTGTTCACAATTATCGGATTATCTGTTTGTTTGTCGATTTGCTAAATAAGAACTTGTTGTGGTGTTTATTACTAACTAGGAAATTAGGAAATGTAAAGAGTTTTAATAAAAAGGGTTTATAAATGACTTTATATAGGCTTTATATAAGCATAATAGCAACAACTCTAATAAATTGAAAATACCAAAATAAATAGTCTGTTTATGGACTACACCACAAAAATTGAAGATATGGAGAAGGAATGTGAATTGACTACTATATGTAAAGGGTTAGTTTTATTAATGGGAACCCCCCATTTTTATCTTTATCTTTGAGCGATTTAAAAATTAGAAAAACTGGCCTTGAAAAATAAAAAATATATTAAATTCTGTAAACGGTAATATATTATGTCTATTGTTAATGCCTTTTTCAGGAAGTACAATTTACTATTATAACATTATCACCAGGTGCTGCAGTTTAAAAATATTTCTTGATTCAGAAAGCTTTGAAACATATGCCAGTCGATTAAGAACTTAATTTTAAACAAAATTTTTCTTATTCGAAAAAGTTAGACCTGCAGTAGTTTTTGAGATATTTTATTGCCTAAATTTTTAGTGCTGTATTTTTTTAAATTGCTGTACCTTTTTTAATATTGATTTTTAGATGTAGGTTATTGCCGTTACTGGTAACTTTTTTGCCAGCTATAAGAGAATTATTTACTGGTGGTATTTTTTTTTTATAATAACCCTTCCGATGTTCCCGGAGATTGCTTACAATTGAAAAGTTTAAATTAAAAGAATTAGAATATACTTGCTTGACACTTTCTATCACATGGATGTATTAATTTTATTACATTTTTAATTTAACCTTCCAAAATAAAACATACGTATAAAATAAAAATCGTAAAAGTTGAGTCCCGTCCAAGATTCGATCTCAGAACTCTCGCACGGAAACCGGGACTGCAAACCGCTCGACTATGACTAGAGTTCTTAAATTCAGTTCTGATTTCAACGCACTTGATTGGCACCTCAGGACCGGTTAGACGGACTTGATCCATATGAACTTTTTCTTGTGGGGATATTTAATAAGTCAAGTACACATAACCAAACTTATATGGAATCACACGGTATCCTCGGGAAATATTTTTTTTCCTACGAAAAGTGATATGCGTATAAGAAGATGAATGTGTTTACTAACTATAACAAGTAGGTTCATTCCAAGTTGATGAAAATTGCTATTACAGTGGTGATTTTGCTGTACACATGTAAAATCGTAGTTCGAAATTGTTTCTGTGTGAAAATTTTTGAAAAAATGCCTTATGTGGGGTTATCAGACGTGCAGAGGAGAATAATTATTACTCTGGTAGAATAGGGAATGTCACAAAGAGAAATTGCTAGGACAGTAGGGGTTACACAAGGGGTCGTTTCGAAAACCTATTCAAGGTTTCTAGAATTGGGAACCTTAAAAAATCGATCAAGAAGAAGTCATGGAAAAGTTACTACTGAAGAGCAGGACCGGTTTCTAGTTCAAATAGCAAGAAGAAATCCGACTCTATTTCATCCCGAGCTTTAAAGGCAATATTTACAAGTTACGGGAATTAGCGGTTTCGAGCTGGAGGATTATTTAGCAGAAGACAGTTAAGGGTTCCCGAACTATCAAGACAACATAAAATTGACCGTTTACAATGGTGTTTGGAGCATCAAAACTGGACTATAGAAGACTGGCGAAATGTCTTATTTTCAGATGAAACCAGAATTGGCCTTCGTTCAGACGACCGGCGAATTCGAGTTTTGAGAGGTCGTGGGAGACAGGCTAGACTCACTGTTGCCAAATCTGTCCACAAATACAAAGGAGGAACTGTAATGCTTTGGGGTGGAATTATGATGGATGAGAAAACTCCTTTACTTCCCATAAGACAAAACTTAACTGGTCCTAGGTATGTTAATTTAATTATAGGACCCGTAGTAAGAAACTAGAGAGGCGCTTTTGGCGAAAATTTTTTATTTATGCACGATAACGCACCTCCTCATACAGGCAGGGTCGCCACAAATTTTTTGGAAACAGAAGGTGTGACTGATTTACAGTGGCCTAGTTGTTCACCTGACCTTAATCCCATAGAATACTTATGGGATATGCTTAAAAGAAGAATTAGACCTCGAGTCAATAACCCGGACAACAGAGACCAACTGATTCAAGCAGCTTTAGAAGAATGGGAAAATCTTCCCCAAGAAAATACTAATGACCTAATCGAAAGCATGCCTCGTCGAATTAGCGCATGTATTGAGGCTAGAGGTGGCAACACTGATTATTAAATTAACAAAAAATTATTATTTGTTTCTTAAATTCCCTATTACTTTAAAGTATATGTTTGAGAAAAAGATACGTTTTATGTTTCGTGTTATTACAGAACTTCAATAAAAGTGGTTTGCATACACCTCTATTTATTTTCTATTAATTTTTCTTTTTACTTTAAATTTGATCAAATAGGAGAAAATGGGTGATTCCATATAAGTTTGGTTGTGTGTATATCAAGAGCCAATATATGGCAAATTTATACAATATTTTTCCGTTACGATTTTAATCAATAAAATATCACTTGGTACACTTCGCATATAATTTAAGTTATTTATTTTCGCCGAAGAGCTCCCACAGGTAAAACTGTACTGATGTACCACACCGCCTTACTGCGTTCAACCCAGTACCGTGTCTTCATATTTCAGCCTAGGAAATATTTTGCAAAAGGGCTTAGCTACCGCTCCAACAGATAGGACGTGCCGACCTTCACATTGATTACGTAAGTAATCATATTCTGAGATTTCAATAGGGGACAGCTGTGACGCACCTGCCGACCGCGCCGCTGTTTTGTTCCAACCCTACACATTGTTATTTACCGGCAAGTTGTTCGGGTTCGGGCGACTAGAACAGTTTTGGAACAGTTCCTGTCATGCGAAATGAAGAAACAGCCGTGTACGGTGTATTAAAATTGGCAATTTTTAAAATAGCGCAAGACGTGAAGGTACAAGGACTGCGGAAACTTAGAACCCGAACAAACCTTTTATATTCATTAATGGAGTCAAACAATATCAGTATCCGTCTGCCGCTTACTGTATAATTTATAACTACATGTGTCTATTACATTGTATTTAGACGTTACAAACAAAAATATAAGAAATTGTTATCGAGGTTTATTTAAACACAATTTAAATACAGAGATAAAATAAATAAGAACTTAATAGCTATCTAAAATCGTTTGTCTTTAATTAGTTAATTTATTATTTCGTATATAAAATGACATACTCTCTCTTGATCTATAAGATTTTTTATTTCTCTGAAATCAATATACAAAAGTGCGTAGCACGCCTCTGATCTTTCAATTTAGAATGTATAGTTTAGATAAGAATAAATAACTATTAAATGCTGATTATTGAATTTAGTTTTAAAAAACATGTGTTTTAAAAACCAGCATATGCGAAAGTTGTTGATTATGTTATCTGGTATAATTATGTCAAGTAAATGCATAAATAATTATTTTCGAACTCGATATACCCATGTTTTTAGTGTTTAACCTATAATTACATCAGTATTTTTGTCACACGAACTTCAATAAATTCAAAATACGAAAAATAATAGCCATTCAAGTCTATTTATTGGTTAGATCAGAATAAATGAAGACACGGAGAAGGATGTAAATTGACCAATTGACCACGTATCTCTCCTGAAGGTAAATATAATTAACGTATTACAAGAGATAACGAACATGAAGCTTCCTCTTTTATGTATAATAGGAATTGCATGTACACCTATCTACAGTAAATTCACTTTTCAACCAAAGCACTTTGTGAGTGAATAGGAGAGAATAAAGAGAGAGCGCTAACATTCTGAGATCGACATGCAGTCACGCATGTGTAGTGCTCTCGCTTTACTGCTATCTCCTATTCACTCACAAACTGCTTTGGTTCAAAAGTGAATATACTGTATATCACATAGTACAGTAGCGTAACCAAATCTGAATTTTGAGGTTATGGATACGCATTTCGCGTAGGGCGTAGTAGCCCTGCTAATGAAGTTCGTTGAGAACTCGAAAGTGTTTTTAAAAAGATTTTATTTAGACGAACAGACAGAGTTGGTAAATTATGATTATAACCGTCTAACAACGTTCAAGCTTAAATCGAAACTAATCTAACTTGCTATAAAAATGCATAGAAGGACATATGATACACTACAATCTACATGAATGTGATGTCATCTTAAAAGATAACAAGAATGTCGCACATACATAACTCCTCCATCACTAAGAGGAAAATAATACGGTAGTATTATTTTCAGGATTTCTAATTTTATTAATATTTGTTTCATTCTTGTTTTCCTGCTTTTTGTATGCCCTAAAATATATTAGTATATGCTGTTTGTATTTGAAAGCTACTTTAAAAACAATATATGAAATAACTATGATAATTAATAATAAGAAAATATACAGGGCGATATAAGAAGTGTTGTCTTCCTCCAGAGCTTGTAGTCGATGAAGCTGAGTTCTTTCGGCTAGTTTCTGTAGTCTGGTAAGGCCATCCAACTTAATTTTCTCTGGAACTTTCAGAGGGTTGTTTTCAGGGTTGAACTTCTTAACTTCAATCTGGGGTAGTTCAAATGGAGTCGCTCGTTCATTTGGAACATCATTGTTGTAGGTGTAACCGTTTATTATTACACTACACTTATATGGGATTCGAATTAACTGTTGGTTGGTTAATCTGTTCATATCCATATTCACTACATTTCTTTTCAACTGTGGTTTGTTTTACAGGTACGATGATTAAGTAGGCATCATTGATTGGTTCAATCACGTCTTGTTCGAGGTGGACTTGGAGAGTTTGGCAATAATGATTGTTTTTTTCATTAAGAAATTTTGGAATACAATCTTCTCTTGACATTTGGTGTTTAACATAGTAGATACAGGTGTCCTCTATTTCGTGACATGGTTCGTCTTCATAATGATGATAAGTCGAGTTTAAAATAATATAGGGTTTTAAGGGAATTATGGTTTGGTCATTTAATGGAATAGGGTATAGGTGGTAATAATCGTAAAGATTTTCTTGTAGTATTGGAAAATGTATTGCAAATAAAATTCTATTACCTTTGTAATGGATTTCAACTTTTAGTAATCTATAATATGATTGTAAATTTTCGAAATGCGGTAGACTTCCTTTATGAATTTCATTCATTAATTTAATGAATTCATTAAGTTCAGGTAGTGGTAAAATAGTACTGTGTATAACATTCAGTTCAGCAAATAAAATAGAGTCCTCAATATTATTTAGTATTGATAGGATATTTTGACAATCAATAATCATTGTGTCGAGAGAATTTTGAAGTTGTAAGAATATAGTGAACTTATTTAGGCTATTTACTATGTTTCGAATTTGGTTGTTTATTAATTCTTGATTATGAATGATTTTTTCCATAGTGATTGTGGTTTCATTCATAAACCTTTTTGTAATAGTTAAATATTTTTCTAAGTCATTTTGTAATGAATTTTGATTATTTGCTAATGTGGAAATAGCTTTATTATATCTATTTTCATCCTCGTCATCTAGTGTGCCAAAGAGCCATTTATTTGCTCTTCCTACTATATTTAATAGACCACGTTTTGAGCGTGTGTGTTTTTGGGGCTTTAAATAATTTAATTTTAGCGTTGTTTGATTTAATAAATATATTAGGTGTTCGTAAGTATGATGTAATTGAGGGTATAGCTCATCTTTAATAGAAATAAAGCCATTTATAGTTTTAATATTCCGTTTAATGTCATACAGAGGTTTGTCAAATTGTATAAGGTCAATGTACTTTATGAAAGTATGTTTTTGCGTGGTAGTTCTAGCTTTGTCAAGGGAAAAAGGAAGTAAAGGATTAGTTATTTTAGTTATTTTGATTTGTTGTCCTGTCACCATCACCGAGATTATGAGAAGTATCGGGTACAACGTTGTCATCTGAAACAACAACAGGTTTTCGTCTGATAAGTATTCTTTGTGGTTTTAAACTACGTTTGTGATATGTAGTTTTTTGTGTTTTAATTTTAATACCACGGTTCGATTTAGGTTGAATTTTTCTGTAAAGAGGTGATAGTTTATTTCGCGGTGTGTCTTTAAGAAATACGTTTTCTTCGACATTTATTTCAGGGGGATCGTTCCGTTTAGAGTTTACTTTTGTTAAGTCCTTAGACTTCTCGTTATTTTCTTTGATTATTTCATTTAATACTTTAATATTATTCGCGTGTTTCTCCATGTAGTCAGATGTTAGTTTTTCTAAAGTTAAATCAAATGGATTTTCGTAACTTATGTTTCCTTTTATAATCTGGAGAGGCGTAAATTTTGTTGCGGAGTGAATCGTGTTGTTATATCCTAGAATAGCATATAACATTTGCGTATTTATAGATCGATTTGGTGTTTCTCTTTTTAATATTCTTAGTTCTTCTACTAAAGTAGAATGAAAACGTTCAATCGGACTGTTACTGTTAGGATTTCGGGGTGTAATATAATGTAAAGTAATTTTGTGAGTTTCACAGAAATTTTCGACAAGGTTGTTTTTAAATTCTGGTCCAGAATCACAGGTTATTTTGTGCGGAAGGCCATAGTGGGCCATAAATTGTAATAATCCATCTAAAATGCCTGTGGCAGATAAATGTACAGGATATGCTTGAGAAAATCGTGAAAAACTGTCGATAATTGTCAAGAATTTAGTTCTGTCTACTGAGAATGTATCGATATAAATGTGTTCAAAAGGGTGTTCACCTATTGGAGTAGGTCTAAATTTTATTATATTAGGGTGACGTTCATATTTGGATGTTTGACAGGAGATGCAAGTGTTTATATAATTTGTTACATCTTGAATCATGTTTGGCCAGTAGTAAATTTTAGAAAGGATTGTTTTGTTTCATTTATGCCACGGTGTGTGGTTTTTGTCTCGTGATGATACTTTATCTTTTCAGTTTGTATATCATTACTTTCTATATCTTTCAGGAGTATGTTACTTTGAACTAATTTAAAAGCTGAATGTTGAAAATGTTTTTGAATTGTAGAAATTATAATAGGTGCCATATTTGGTTGGAATATTATTCCATAAAGAGTTTTAGGTTTTAAATATTCTTTCAGGGTTTTTACAAGGTGAGGCTCTAAATTTCTAATGGGTATCGTAATTTTTAAGCGGGTTTTGTCAAATATTTTAATTAGGTTTACTCGAGGTGTCAGAGCGTCATTACTAATGGAAAGAATAATTTGATGTTTGAATTTATTTAATGGTTGTTCTGAAATAGGAATTTCTAAAATTGGGTTTTCTTGAGAAGAATGTTGCGTTTCGTTAGAGTCAGGTATTTCAGGTGGTTGTGGGTCAGGTATAATTACATCAGAAATTATATTTACTTGATTATGGTTATCTACAGAGGTACTTGGATTATTCGCTACTTCGTTTGATAAAATATCGTCTAAGTCTTGCAAATCTTCGGGTTGAATATCGGTAATTTCCGGTATGTTTATTATTTCTGAGAATAATTCGGAGTAATCTTCTTGTAATCTGCTATCTTCATTCGGATCGGTATTAGCTATCATAGATTGGGTTTCTATAGGGTGGATTTCTATTCTTGATAAAGCGTCGGCGACTGTATTATCTTTTCCTTTTCGATATATGATTTTGTAATCATATTCTTCCAACTTAAGGCGCCATCGCACTAAACGTGAATTTGGTTCCTTAAGATTAAAGAGCCATTGTAACGGTTTGTGATCGGTTACGATAGAAAATTTCCTACCAAATAGATAAGGGCGAAAATACTTTGTAAAATTAACTATAGACAATAATTCTTTTTCGATCACCGAATAATTTTGTTCGGCCGGGTTCAAAGTTCGTGATGCATACGCGATTGGTTTATCATTGTTTGGGCCGCCCTGGGATAAAACTGCGCCTATTGCTATATTAGAAGCGTCCGTTGTTAAGATAAAGGGTTTACTAAAGTCCGGGTACTGAAGAATTGGCTCGTTAATTAACATTTGTTTACACTTTTCGAAAGTTTCTAAAAATTCAGAAGTATGAATAATTTTTTCTCCTTTTTTCAAACATTTTGTGAACGGTTTTGTTAATTTAGCGAAATCTTTAATGAATCTACGATAATATCCTAAACAACCTAGAAACGATTTAATTTCTTTAGCAGTTGCTGGTAACGGAAAGTTTTGTATCGCTTTTATTTTATTTGGATTTGGTTTTATGCCGTTAGGGGTAATAACATGTCCTAAAAATTCAACGTTTTGCTTCAAAAATTCAGATTTATCAAGTTGTATCTTAAGTTTGCTTTCGCGTAATTTTTGAAATACTTGTTTAAGATTTGAAATATGTTCTTGTAATGACGTCGAAAAGATTATAATGTCGTCCATGTAAACCAGGCAGATTTTATTTTGTAAACCTCGGAGAACATGATCCATCACACGTTGAAAGGTGGCGGGTGCATTTTTCAATCCAAAGGGCATGCGAACATATTCGAAATGCCCATGTTCCACATTAAAGGCAGTTTTCTCGATAGATTTTTCTTCCATTTCTATCTGGTGAAAACCTGACGCGAGGTCCAAGGTGGTGAAATAGTTGCATTTACCCAATTTGTCCAATATATCATCGATATTTGGTATTGGATATCGGTCATCTACGGTTTTTTCGTTAAGTTTTCTATAATCGACGACGATTCGCCATTTTTTCTTTCCTGAGGCATCGGCCTTCTTTGGGACGATCCATATTGGGCTGGACCAAGGTGACGAAGAGGGTCTTATAATTCCATCATCCAACATTTTGTCGATTTGGCGGTTAACTTCTTCCTTGTGACAATGTGGAAAACGGTACGATTTTGTATGAGTAGGCAATTCATCAGTTGTTTTAATATCATGTTTTATTTGGTTAGTAAAAGTAAGCCGGGAATTTTCATTATGAAAAATATCTGAGAATTCATTACAGAGTTTCAAGATAGCACGTCTTTCTTTGGCGTTCATATGACTTGTACGGATGTTATTATTTAAATTATTAATAAAATATGTTCTATTTGTCATTTCAGTCACGTCATTTGGTAATGCAGATTCTATGTTAAATAGTTCAAAATAATTAGTATTTATAGAATATACAGAAAAAGGTTCATTAATCGTTACACAAATCGTTCGGTCTGTATTATTGTAAATTTCAAAACATGCTCGATAATTTGATGCATATGTCAAAGTTTCGGGAATAAACAAATTATTTATATAACATCTTGGAATTATAATTTCACCATCTGAAATATTTACGGGGTAGTCTCGTACTAAAGATTCATGGGGAGATATTTCAAATGTGAATGAAGTTTCGTAAGGTTGTCGATAATAAAAAGGAATTTGTACAAAATCATTATATAAAACTTGGTTAGTAAAATTAATAGTTAAATCGAGATTTTTCAATTCTTTCAATCCTAAAATTCCGTCGAAAAATTCGTGAAATTGAAAAAGAATAAATTCTATTTCGTAATCACTTTGGAATTCCTCGAATGCGGGGATAATAGCTTTAAATTGAATTTCTTTTTCACCTAGAGATGTTTTTAACTGTGAAGGGTCTCGAAATATAAGATTTGGGTAATATTTTTCTACAATTGAGGGTCTTAACATTGAGGTATGACAACCAGTATCAATTAAAAGTTATAATAATAATAATAATAATAATAATAATAATAATAATAATGTTTATTTTTAATTTACATCCAAGGTACAGTAAGTACATAAAAAACACAGAAATAAATTTAGTAGATTAATAAACATAATACACCACAAAAATATCGAAAGATATTTGAACGTGGGATACAAAACTTTTATAAATGTAAGTGTAAATACAACAATAACAATAGCATCAATTTAACAAATAACAACAAATTAGAAATACATATTTGAATGTGTAATGTAAACAAAATATTTTGTTTTTGTTTTGGCTGTAATATATACTGAATACAAAATATTGCATCTCGCTAGAAGTTTTGATAAAACTTGAGTGCGAAATAGCAGGTCATTTACATTCATCAATATTACAGTCAAGTAATAAGTTAGGCATTGCCATTTATTTTATAATTTCTAAATGCAATTAATATATCTTTAATAAAGTAAACAAACTATATTTTGAGTAGAATATATACACATATATTACCTATATATATATACATGTTATACAACAAGAATTTTGTATTTCAAATCAAATTCTATAATAGTGACCTCTCTCTTGACTCAATATCCACTGCTTAATATCTTTTTTATATTTATAGAAATTTGCACAAGTTCTAATATTTTGAGGGAGTAAATTGTATATTTTGGGGGCTAGATACTGGAAATGTTTTTGTCCAATTGTTTTCTTCATTTTTTCTATTTTACAATGTCTATTTTCTTTTGCTTTTGTATGGTATTTATGTGACACATATTGAGTTTCTCTTTTATTTTTATATTGAAAGGTAAGTAAGTTATAAGTATATATTTGTCTAATGTCGAATAACTTTGTTTCTGTAAAAAGTTGATCTGTTGGATACATGAAATGCTTGCCGTATATGATTTTAATAATTCTTTTTTGTATACTTTCTAGTGGCCTTAGAAATGTATTACCTATTCCGCCCCAGCCAATAATACCATAAGAAATCACTGATTCCACAAGAGCTTTATATAATGTAACTAGGTGTTCAAGTTTTAATATTTCTTTCATTTGTTTAAATTTATACACTAATCCTCTTAATTTCTGTACTATAGATTCAATATGAAAATGCCATTTTAAGTTATTGTCAATATATATGCCTAAGTATTTAATTTTGTTAACTGCGTGTATGTATATTTGTTCTCGCTCATTAATTGTAAGTTTGTCATAACTGGGTAAGTTTTTATTATATGATGTTATAGGTAAGTATACAGTTTTTTTATAGTTTATTGTTAATAGTTTTCTGTCAAATTGTTCTTTAATGTTGCTCATATCCTGCTCAACAGTGTTTTTAAGATCAGTCCAGTTTTGTCCAGAATATAGTATGGCAGTGTCGTCAGCGTAAGATAGAATTGTACCAGGCGTATTTATGGTAAGTATATCATTAACATATATAGTAAATAATGTCGGACCGAGTACTGTGCCTTGCGGTACACCGTACTCTACAAATGTGTAGTCGCTAATGCATTCCCCAATTTTTACGTACTGTTTTCTTTCTTTCAGGTAACTTTTGAATAGCTCTAATACTATGCCCCTAAACCCAACTTGCTCAAGTTTGTTAAGAAGTTCAGTGTGAGAGACCGTATCAAATGCCTTTGCTAGGTCTAGGAAGACGCAAAGCGTAGGCTTCGATTGGTCTACCGCACTGTACATCATTGAGGTGAGTTTTGCAATCGCATCGCTTGTTGACTTATTTGCTTGAAACCCATATTGTAAATCAGATATAATTTTATGTTTCTCTAAATAACTCGTCATTCTGGCTTTGATAATTTTTTCTAATATTTTGTTAAAATTTGAAATAAGTGAAATTGGTCTATAGTTTTCAACAAGTTGTTTATCCCCACTTTTATATATAGGTATTATAATGGCTTCTTTGAATTGTACTGGGTATATTCCTGTTTGAAAGATTGTGTTAAAGATATGGCAGAGCGGTTTTGCAATGAGTTCTTGCAAATCTTTAATAATTTCTGATGTAATTTCATCTTTTCCTGGAGCTTTCTTATTTTTCAGATTTTTAATATAAAATTTTATTTCAGGTTCATTCGTAGGCGTAAGCAAAAATGATTGACAAATGGATTTTTGAGGATGATTCAATGGAGGGTGGCGTTTGATTTTATTGGCAAGATTTTTACCCAAATTTGTATAGTGATTATTAAATTTGTTAGCTATATCGCATTGGTTTATGATTTCTTTTTGGTTTTCATCTAAAATATATTTAATGTCTGTCTGTTGATTTTTGCTGTTTGTTAATATCTTTATGCTATTCCACAAGGTTTTATTATTAACTTGTCCACTGTAGATAAGACTTTTTATATAATTATTTTTAGCCTTTTTTATTAAATTATTTATTTTATTTCTGTAGTAAACGTACTTTTTTTTAATTGCAATATTGCCTAAATTTTTCAAGTGTTCTTGAAATAGTTCATCTCTTTTTATTATTGATCTTATAATACCCTGTGTAATCCAAGGCTTTCGTTTCCTAGTTTTATTATTAGATTTTTTTATTGACGTACATTGATTTATTATATATTTTAACCTACTTAGAAATAGTTCAACACATTTGTCAGGATCATCGTTACTTAAAACAGCTTGCCACGATTCTTTTTTTACGTTAGCAATTAGTTGCTCCTTATTTAAAACTTTATATGTAATATTTTCTGTATTTTGCTTATTTTTTAAGTTTTCCATATTTACATTTAAAATAACTGTGTAATGATCTGTAATGTTAGTTTTTATGACAGCTGCTAAATTGTTTTTATTGTCATTGCCACCTGTATTATTTTTTAGAAATAAATGATCTAAACACGTTTTTGTATCGTTGCTCTCCCTAGTGGGTTTATTTATTTGTGATACAAAACCATATTCAGATAATGCTTCCAAGTATTCTTGAGAGGGCATATTTTGCACCATTGGGGGATTTGATATTTGTATATAGGGAAGTGCATTAACTGAAGCAGAATGTAATTCTATTACGTCTTCTCGTCCGGTTGAGGCGAAATGAAAAAATTTTCAGTTTCAGTTTCATAATTTTCTTCAGGATTTTGTTCGTTATATTCATATGGTTGATCAGGAAATATCGAATAGTTTTCATATTCATTAGGATAAGGTTGGGGTGAAGTGTCAAGTTTTTCGTCATTTTCTTCCTCATGAGTATTCAACTCTTGGTTAGTAAATGTTTGTCTGGGAAGTTGTTGTTGCTGTCTTATAGACATTGGTGTTTGGAAAGTCGATCTTTGAATTGTGGGGTTTCGAGAGGTTGTTGACATCGGTTCAAACACTCTTTGGATAGGTTTATTAGAAGGTTTGAAAACATTTTGAGGTGGTCCAAATACTTGTCTGTTAGTTGGGAATTTATATTGAAATTGTCTGGGTTGCATATTTATTGATTGTCTCGGAAATTGTGATTGATTCTGAAAATTGGTTACAGGAGTCTGAAAATTATTTGCAGAATTCTGAAAACTGGGATATGTAAAGTTACGTTGATATTGGTGTTGTTTTGTCGTTAATGTGTTATGCGTTTGTTTTGTAGGAAACTGTTGACTAGTACTTGCTCTATTCTGAACAACTAAATTTTGCGTTTGATTAAAATTTTCGTCTTCTAAAAATAAACTCATTGCGGTTTCAAGTGTGTCTGGTCTTTGTACACTTATTTTGTCTCGTAAACGTATATTTAGGTTTCTTAGGAATACTTTTAAAGATTGTGATTCATATTGTCTAAAGTGAATTAATTTTGTATTGGCACTCATTTCAGTAACATTGATTGAATTAATTTTAAAAGCTAATTTACTACGAATTAATTGTATCCGTTTAGCAAAATCTAGTGGATGTTCATTTTTATTTAACGTTAAAGTAAATAGACACTGTTCTAAATTGTCAAGGCTTTGCCTATCACCGAAAGTATTTCTAAGCTCTTGTTTTATTAAAAACCAAGAATTTAATTCCTGTCGAGCTCCAATTAACACTTGGGCTCTATCAGTTAGTTTACCCATAATAACACTATCTACACATTGGTTTAAAGCGTCATCATTGCCATGGTACATATTATAAAATTTGTCAGCGGCATTTATGAAAATTTCGAGGGTTACCTCGGATCCATCATAATTCGGTATGGTATCTGAATAAATTTTAAATAGAGTATAATTAATTTCATTTGACATTTTTGATACAGAGAGTGACTTTAAAGAATTTATTAACTTGTCAATGGAATTATCAGTCATAAAAAATAATCAAATAATTATTAATGCAATTTCAGGACAATAAAATTAATCTGAATAAAATGAAGATTAGAATTAAACTTGAGAGTTCACAATATTCTCTTACTTCTTAGAAAAGTATAAGACCTTTGCTAAAAGATAATAATGACTCGTGTACAGATACGTTGGAATGTAATAAAATAAAACTCAGCTACTTTTACGTTACTGAAAGTAATATCTCTTACGCAGAATTAATAAAATAATTTTATTCTAATAAATGTAAATAATTTGTGCAAAAAATTCTTAAATCTATTTGACTGCAATAGTCGGTCTACCAGATTTCGATTGCGATAAAAGAAATTGGCGTTTTTTCTTTTTGATTGCGATAATCAACACTTAAAATTAAGCGACTTTGATAGTCAATTTTCCAAAATCTTTACGATAAAAATTTGTGGAAAGGAAGCAGAAAGGAAAACTCGACTTACCTCGATGGTTGTGTCAAAGGTATCCTTCTGGAGTTCGTTTGTAGCTGCTGCTAGGCTGATGGGCTGGTATAATCCGGGTCGTCTCACACTTTTAGGAACTTTGCAAACAAACGGTTGAAACCGACGAATTTCCACGATGGATTTCTTTTGCAAATCCTACCGACTGCGCCAATGAAGTTCGTTGAGAACTCGAAAGTGTTTTTAAAAAGATTTTATTTAGACGAACAGACAGAGTTGGTAAATTATGATTATAACCGTCTAACAACGTTCAAGCTTAAATCGAAACTAATCTAACTTGCTATAAAAATGCATAGAAGGACATATGATACACTACAATCTACATGAATGTGATGTCATCTTAAAAGATAACAAGAATGTCGCACATACATAACTTGCTTGTACGTTGACCGTCTGGAAGTAAAGGAACCGATTGGGCTATCAAGTGGCATCTGAGTGCTGTGTACTAGTGTGTACTGTAAGTACTGTACTTGAACACGTGGCCGTAGCTGCTATTGTTTTCTAGGGTACCTACTTGCATGATTTCTATAGCGTAAAATAGAAAACAAAAAAGAAAAGAAACAAAAACTGACGACTTGTTGCTAAGGTATTACGTTATAAAATCCTTAGAACCTCCAGATGTCGGGTTGCTCCACAGATGTCTTTAAAAAATTATTAGATTTTTTATAAATCTGTCAATATTATTCGAGATATTATTCTTATAGTCAATTTATATGGTCACAAAAAAAGAATCTTTTAAAAAATTTCAATTCTATTTTCCATTTTGTGCATGATAAAAAATGTTGAAAATATAAAACTGTTTTTGCAGGTGAATGTATTATGCAAAGGGAGTAAATAGTGTGAACTATTGATATAATGTTTTAAGTATCGGTTTTTCAAAATATGAATTAACAAAAGTTGTTTTAGTAATCCAACACATATTTAGGTACGTGCCGTTGTCGTATATTTAAAGAAAAAAAAAAAGAAACGTACGATATCTGTCTAACATGCAATTAAAAGGTAAATATTTCGATTCACGACGACATACACGTGTTTGGCCAACAAAAATCACAGGTGCCCTGGCGAAACGTTCAGTCCTCCGTCCGACCAAATTAACATTTTTTATATACAGCATAAAATCTGGCAGTTCAGTTCAGTTCCAGCCAGCAGCCAGCCATATCGTCGACACGCGAACATCCAATCATACAGTCAACTCTAGTTGTTAGTTTTTTTTAAGACTAACAGCTATTAAAAGTAATTCGTTAGCACTAGCATCGACTAAATTTCAAAAGAATTCATTGTCACTCGAAGAATCATTCCCCAAGCGTCCACAGAAGAGAACATACCATACATCAAGTACCTTCGATATCGCAGCTCGCGGTGGGACTCGGGTTTACGCGTAAACGCAAAACGTGGTGCATCGAACAGCTATCATAGAAACCGTGGAATAATAATTGATTCTTTTTCATTTAAATAACACAGACAGATATCGGGACAAACTGACTGAGCATTTTCTTTATTTTTGAGTCAATTATTTTAGTACCAAGAAAACTGTTTAATTTTATGTAAATAACTTGAACTTTAACGTAATATATCATTATTTTAAAAATAATAAAATCCTGTTTTTATCCAAGAACTCTCATGCAGTGAATATAAAATAAAACTTTTATGCAGAAAAAGAAAGAAATTAATAGCATTTTGCACATATTCAATCAGAATAATAGATATTTCAGAAGGTAATAATAAATCGACCCTGAGACTGTTCTCCCCGCAAAGAGACTCGTCCTGCACAAGTTAAATCAACGCGTAGCTGGCGCCCTGGAATAAATTTTGCTACGCTAGAATGAGGTCTTTCTTTATTTTTTAAAAATATTAGACAGAATCGGGAAGTTATTTGAACATTCAACTTCTAATAAAAATATCATAATTAATTTTATCAAGCAAACAAAACGAGGAGAACGACACCGTCACAACCGTCACAAATTTCTTGGTTAATTCGTTGTGTTCCTAATAAAATAAATAATTTCTTTTTTAATAGCAAACCAACATTTTTGGAATGTTTGTTTTTCTTTATAGGTATGGGTATTATTTATACAAAAAGATGCTTAGGAAAGTATCTAATAGTTATCCAATTAAAATATTAAAATTATGTGATTTTTGTTTTAAATAAATATTTTTATATTTTCGTTTAATCCTTAATTCAATTAAAATTTAATAATTTAATGTTACTCTATAAAACCATTGAGTGTAAGAATTATAAAGCGGGTGCAACGTAGTAATATTGCTCGCAGCGAGCAATGAATGGATGGCGCTTCGGTTCAGAGGCTGCCAGTGTGTTTAAAATTGTCACATTCGTATGTACAAGAGTGCAGTATTATACATTGTGGAAGTATTATCATAACGTGGCAATTTGACTGACAGTCTCCGAATCGCCAGCAATTGCTCGCTGCCAGCAATATTACGATGTTGCGTCTCTTTATAATTTTTCCACTCAACGAAATGTGCTTTTTCCAGATTTGTCATCAAAAGTTGATGACCATATCAGCTCTATGGCTTAACGACCCAACCCAAGACTATTTTAAACTATTTCTATTGTTATTGACATTTCTTTAACCGCTGCTTGAAAAGTTAAGTATGTGTATTATTTTGTACTGTGTGCATATTCTGTATTTATCAAGAAAAACATCAATCATTGCGCTGGAAAATTCTCGGTATTTATTGTCCTAAAATGCAACAACACTAATTAAAATGTCATGTGAAATATGCAACATTTATGAGTTATATGAAATGGAGATTCAGCTTTTAACTAAGTACCTACTACATAAAATTTAAAAATGCGCAATATGTCACACAATAATTTAATAATTGAAATCTGTCGTCAACTGAATTAATCTTTCATTTTGGCATTTTGTAAGGTTTTGCTATGTATTATTAAACTTTTCAAACATTTCTATTTATCATTCTATGTATTACACAAATTAGATCGGTTTTTAAATTGCCTATTTGGCGGCTGGTGAATTTTCGATGTTCGATATTACAATTTAGAGACATGGGACCCATTCCAAATTATTATTTTTAAAAGGTGTCATTTGAGATCAAAATGATAATTCTGGCGAAAAAAAAAATTGAAAACCAATTTGCGAAAAAAAATTTCGAAAATCCCATCGTCCCCCTCTGGAAAGTCATAATATTAAATTTATTGTTAGGTTCAATTTCTCTTATCCCTGATTTGCCTTTATTTTTTTTTTTTAGTCAATAGTTAGTAGGTACCTAGTAATGTTAAAATAATTCTTTTGTGAACAGTTAAAGGTTAAAATTTTATTTTTTGCGTGGTACCAGGCTTAAAAAGTATTTCATTTACTTATTATATTCTCCATAGTTGTACCTAAATATTAACATCATTCCCATCCTAATAAATAAATAATCATTAGGTAATTTTGTTGAATAGATAGGTATAGGTAAAATCAAAGTTATTATTTGAATGGTAATGATAAAAAGTAATAGTTAGTTTATTTCTGGAAAAGTTTAACACATACTGAATACAATTGAAAAAAAGAATAGCTAATTATTCTTTTTTTCAATTATATTCAGTATGTGTTAAACTTTTCCAGAAATAAACTAACTATTACTTTTTATCATTACCATTCAAATAATAATTTTGATTTTGAGTTTTATTAATGAAACTAATAGTAATAACAACTAGGTGCCAAAGCCTATTTGAAATAAAAACCAACAATTTGGGATACCAGCTGCTTGACTTTGGTGCACTATAGGTACCTGGTTTTTCTCGAAAACGGTCAAATTTTAGCACTTCTTACAAGAGTACCTTTTTTGTTTAGAATAAAATTTGCCATAACAGCAAGTGACAAAAGGGGCAAAAAGATTAATTTCAAAAAAGTTAAGACCTAAAATATTCCCACGGAGAACTGTACTGAACGCCCTGTATGATATAGCCAAAAATTAGTAACACCAGAGCATTTAGCATCCCCAGAAACCCCGTGTAGCAAAATTTTAGCTCATTTGGTCGAATTTTGTGGAAGATAGGACCGAAACTAGATTTAAAAAAATTATTTTTAACGCCCTGTATCTTGAAAACGGAAAAAGATACGCCCATGGTTCATAGGAACAAATTGTCATATTTTTTGAAATTCTATCAGCCCCTGAATTTTTGCTGGTGTTTTTTAGAACACCTTGTATATACCTAATATTATGACTTTCCAGGGGGTGCGATGGGATATTCGAAATTTTTTTTGCAAATTGTTTTTCAGTTTTTTTTTCGCTAACATTCTCATTTTGATCCCAAATGAATCCTCTTATAATTTGGTATGGGTCCAATGTATCTAAATTGCAATATCGAACATCGAAAATTCACCGGCCGTCACTTTATGAAAAAATTATTAGTTCTTATTCAAATATTTGATTTCTAAAATGTATATTGAGCGAGATTTGGTGTTAGTGATATTATCAAAGTTCTTATATATTTGGAGTGGGCAAATTGTTTGCGATACTATTTCTATATATCCAATAACGTTTAATAAAAATTTTCTTGAAAATTGATGTATAAAATGAATCGAATTTTAAAGTTTGAAAGTCTTTTTTAAACTTCCTGATTTTTGCTACATTTTTATTCAAGAAAAAGCAATATTTGTCTCCTTGTCTTTAAAATGAAACCTCTAAGTCT
This sequence comes from Rhagium mordax, assembly GCA_963680705.1. Lineage (NCBI taxonomy): Eukaryota > Metazoa > Arthropoda > Insecta > Coleoptera > Cerambycidae > Rhagium > Rhagium mordax. The sequence continues at coordinate 41,049,503 of OY796659.1, read as the reverse complement.
GTAGATATTTTTAGTCAAGTTTTACGTACCTACTAATAAAATTGAAATTCAGAACTGACATCAAATAATACACCTAGCGACATATATGTGGTATTCCTGAATACTGCGATAGGAAAATTTAATGTACCTAATAGAAGCTCTGCCCGTGAGAGGGATTCGATGGAGTTTCGAAAAATCAATAAACTGCCCTGCAGAGTTTCCTGCTGTGCGCTCCCGCTGTAATTTAAGTGCGAGTTAAGTGCTTTGACTAAACGCTGATAGTTGGCGCTACCAACCATTTTCATTAATATTTTTATTTCCCTTTTTTATATTTGCATATAAAATTCTTATAATAATGTTGGCGTTTACATTTTTGGAAATTGCAAATTTTGTTCTCTTTGTATTATAAAATATGACCTAGTTAATAATCGTTATGTTATAAATGGAAAAATTCTTCTTTATTCAATAATAAGCAAATAGGTCAATTATTTAGAGTTCTGAATATCTACTTTCGAGTTCAAAAAAGTTACATGTTAGGTACATTATTTTTCCTGTAAAAAGACAAGAATTATGAATGATATTTCTAACTGTATATGTTGGGTGAAGTTTACCAAAGCGCAATGCGCAATTCAAATATGAAGAGACATAATTTTTTTTACTATTATTTCAACCAAAGCATATTATTACAAGAAAAAAAATCAAAAATATACATTTCAAAATACGTTTGTATAAACGTCAACTGATATGTCGCTATAAAAATTTATATTACTTCACATGTCGTTATCGATAGCAGCGGAAGGGAAAATGCACTTTTACTCACATTGCCAAGCAGCGCAGCGGGACGTAATATGTATCTATTACCTATCGTTGGAAAAGACATGGCTTACCTTTGACGCTAAATTGTAGGCAGAAATTATTACTTTCTGTCCCGGTATGTAGTAAAAATAAATATGTGTTCTACGACCTCAACAAAAAATACTTAGTATTTTCTTCCCACATTTTAGAGTCAAGAGAAACTTTAGTTTATAATTAAGTATACTATAATAATGATTGTAGAAATTTTATAATGATTGTAGAAATTTTATAATGATTGTAGAAATTTTAAACGTTTTTATTTGTTTCTGTAACATTTGTATAAGAAGTTTTTTTTCAACTAGATATATATTATTATAAAAATGATAATTATTTGTCAGATGTTTCGGAAACTTAATCTATTTACAATAATTGTAAACAAGCTAATTATTAGCAAATCTACCATAATTGGAGATCGTTACATATGGCGAAGGCGCCGGGCCTATAATTCAACGGATTCAATGGTATCTACTATTATTATATTTCGTTTCCGATATGTCATATTCTGATTATTTGTAAGTAGTTTTTTAGCACAAAATTATTAAATAGTTGGCAAATTCCCTATTAACAAACACAAAAATTAAGAACGCTAAACTTAACAAATTTAAATCAATAATAAATAAACTAATCCCAATTCATACATTTTCTATAGTAGACAGGTGTCTTTCAATAGAGGATGTAAGGTACCAAATAATTACAATTAAACATTTAACAATCTGCTGTATTACACACTCTCCACCTAGAGGTAGGTATACGAAATATACTGATTAAGCTGATTAAGAATATATAAATATGTACTCATCAATTAGAGGTAATTGGAGCATATATTTTCTTAGGTCATACATTACATTACTTTTTTATGTTTGAATTTTTTATTATTCATAAATAAATTTTGTTAAGTTTATTTATTTAATATTATATTACTAGAAAATTAAGGTTTGAATGAGGTATTAATAACCTTTATTTGAAGAAAATGCATACCAAAACTGGAAATCTTATTGCTACTATGTGTGTTCCATTCTTCTCTTTCATGTATTTATAAATACAAGAACAGTTTCGCTTTTTTAAATAAATAATTTAATAAACAATTTTTTTTTTATTCTGTACGTAATATCCCTACACTTTTAAGGTACATGTATAGTGTATTATAGTCACCCTTTTATTAAATTCCAGCGCATCTGTCTGCTTTATTAATTTTTCCATTAAGTTTTTGCTAATGGTTTTAAGAAAGTCAACTTTATCGAGTAAACTATACACCTATAGTTTATTCGATGAAATTGACTTTAAATAAATATTTCTTAAAACCATTAGCAAAAACTTAATGGAAAAATTAATAAAGTAAAAGACAGATGCGCTGGAATTTAATAAAAGGGTGACTAAAACCTGAGGCAGATAATATTTAGGTATTGAATTACAAGAAGACTCTTATTTGGGTCATCAGAAAGTATTCAAATTCAAACACGATATTAGATTATATTAAATGACAGCTTCCTTTCTTTGTGGGAAATCATTTAATTTAGAAGACCGAAAATTCACCAATTTAACGTTGAAAATTCATTACGTATTTTCATATTTTAATAAAAAGGGAAATAAAGTACCTATACATAATAGTGGTTAAAGACCCTCGAGCGAAACACTTCTCCTTATCCTGATTCGACAAAAGTGTAATTTAATCAAAGGTGTTTGGTGAAGCAGCTATAAAACAATAATGTACAAAAATACTTAATAATTTCTAATAAGTATATTTAAAAAATGTTGATTTTTTAATTTAGCTGCTAATTTTTTTAACAATTATTAATATTATTAAAGAAATATTCATTTCTTATAGTTTAACTCGGTGCGGATTAGGTTCTTTGAGAATATATTCATGAAAAAATTATATATTTCCAAATCAAAAATCTCTCTCTCTTCGAGCTTCTTGGATATATCGTAGTCTTTATATCTACTAGTGGATTGGTTCGTTTATTACTAAAATCATTAAAATAGTTTTTCAGGAAAATAATTTATATAGAATGTTTGGAGTAGTTGCGACGTCCAATAAAAAAACCGGTATTTTCATTGATGTGGAATTCCCAATTTTTTACTGTAAAAACAGATTTTTTGGTCCAGTTTATGAAACAAATGCACGATTATTAAAATTTTTATTGGGCTCACCGATTAATAACTAGTTGATTTCTCTTCAAATCCGTGAATACAGGTATGTAGTTGATAGATATAACAGGTATAAAATCAATGACAATGCTTGGCATTCCCTGATAGACAAATGTGAAATTTTCATTAATATACATAATACATATACCTAGGGCTTGGTGAAATTGGAACTTCCTAAATAAATAAATTAGAGTGCGGGCTCTAAAAACAAAGGAAAAGGTTCTTAAAATAGTAACAGTTAATTCAGGAACAAGCACCAAGAGAATTGCTAATCAAGAAGGAAAAGGGAAATTCTCCATATATAATATATACATACCATCTGCAGAGAGTTCAGACCTTACAACCTGAGAATCTGTCCTTCAAGGCAAAAAAATGACAAAATGAAAAATGTTATCAGTAAAATCGTATCTATAGTGATGAAGCCAGGTTTACTTTCAGCTATAATATCCCTAAGACATTGATAATGTACGAGATAATTTTATGACAATCGAAAGCACTTGCTTGAGGCTGTCATAAAATTATTAGGCATTTGTCAATTGTCTGGAGGGATATTCGGTCAGAAAATTTTTTGAAAAAAATAAAATCAAAATGTCGCAACACAACAAAACAATTATTTATTTATTAAAAGTTTATAGATTGAGAATTGGCATTGCCAAAACGTGACATTTTGAAATTTATTTGGCAGTTATTATGAAGTCGTGAAAACATTGAGTAAAAATAATAAAGAGGCGCAACTGTCAAGGTTTCGAGATTTTAATGTTGTATTTTTTCACCAATAGCTTCATGATTGTCTTCAATTTTAAGGGCTATACAGCCACATTACAAATACCTTCCCGTAGCACTAAAAATTCATGACAATCATGAATGAAGTTATTGGCAAAGAAATACAATACTAAAATCTCGAAACCTTGACAGTTGCAACTCTTTATTATTTTTTACTCAATGGTCAAAGTTAAGTAATTTTGTTGTCACAGTGATTGAAAATTTCCCTGGATGGTGTTATCAGTGTAATGTTGAAATGATTGAGTGATTTGTGTCACATGACAAGAAATAAAGAAATTTAATTGGTTGTTAGAACTGTCAAAAAATTTTCTACATAATTATTTCACTAACAATCATGCCTGGAATACTGAATGCTCTGTAGCTTGGTTTCCTCGTTCTTTTTAAATTCATTAGACTAATTCCTATTCAAAATAGTGAAGAATGATCACAAGATCATATGGAAAAGATCCGATATTTTTGGAAAAATTACAAATTAAAAAAAAGGACGAGAAACGAGCAGTTTCGAATTAAATTGAAGATTGATTAAACACTTTCTGTTATAGGTACACTGCGCGTCATATAAATGTGGTGCACTTTGATTTATTAATGTAAATCTGGCTCAACTTGTTAAATTTGACATTATAAGATCTGTCACAGATACTTATAACGTGAACTGGAGACGTTGCAATTCTGATGTCTCTGATTTGATCATAACCTACAAAGCCCTTAAATGACAGTTTGCATCAGTCAAGCTCAGGAAGATCATCATACACAACTAAAAAAACCTGATTTTCGGGTTACAACTATTGTACCATATTTATATGACGCACAGTGTACTATGTATGTAATTTTCTAATTTTCAACTTTAGAATAAAATAACGTATCCTAATTCTGATTATAATAATATTTATAATAATAAATACTGTGTATTATAAAATATTTATAATAATAAATATTATTATAATCAGAATTAGGATACGTTATTTTATTCTAAAGTTGAAAATTAGAAAATTACAAACAAAAAAAACGAGCATTTTTTACCGTTTCGTACGTCGTTGCTTATGTATTTCATCATAGTCAAACGATTTTTCGTGATAAGTTTAAAGTTTATGTACCAATTTTTTTCTCTACACCAAGTAGCTTTTTAAAATAATTTAAAAAAAAACACATTTTGAGTACCATCTCCAGAACATATACGGACGTCGATGTCTATAGGAACCACTTCATATTTTCCGGTGTAGATAATCAAATATACTAACACTGCTTCCGAAACAAACTGAAGTGGAATTCATACTTAATTATGTAAGGAATTTATGTTGTATATTTTTTAACCATCCTGTATATGAAATATTTATATCTGTAGCAGCCGTCAGACGTGATGGCGACATTCAGCGCAGGTTAGGCTACGCCCTGGTTTAAAACAGATTCAGGCAGTGGCGTGCGATTTCTTTCACTATGGATGAATTTACTATGAAATTAATTGTACACCGCTGACTGTTGCGTGCGCCTACCGACAACCTTTCTCGATCGAGAGCGTAGTGGGAAATTAAGGAAAATTACTCAACTGCACACCTCCTTTCGCCACAATGTCTGACGACTGCTGTACATATCAATGCCTTGTTTCAAATTTTAAATAAAACATGAAAAACTCACACGCAGAGATGTCTTTTGTTTTCGGTCCTAACTGGGTTGTCTACTGACCTAAAAAATAAAAAAGTTTAATAAACACGAATTTGATATAAACTAGACAAAATCAAAATGTACCTGTTACGGGGTTTTAATTTCTTATTGGGTCTTTATAATGATATTAATAATTAATAATTTTTGCTAAAAATTCTTGAACTTTAAGAAAATCGCGAATATTTAAAAAACTTGTGACTTTAACCCGTACAATGAAGCATAGGTATACCAAAAAAAGGGAATTTAATTTTACATAACTTGATCCAAAAAAATACAGGGTGTTGATTTGAATTAAAAAAGTTTTCGAGGTTTAATTTTGACAAAATGTAACGTGAAAAATGGATCATTTGGTATACTACTGTGGAACTTTTTTTCAATATTGAACGTAGCTCTCCTTGTGTTCTTTCTATGTACCAAAAACCAAATGAGGATCTCCTACACGAAGAAAGTGCATTGCACCTGTCAATTTTTTTATAAAACGTCAAATATCTCCGAAATTGTTGGGTTTAGGTACAGGATATGCTATGTGTTTTTGACTCTTTAAAGTAAGCAAGGTGATATTGATTTCCAGTATAATCAGTATATAAGTACCAAATTATGTTATTATTTTTGTTGGATTGGCCACACTGACTTTAGTAATTACCAAAACTTTCAAAAGTTTTTGTTAAACACTTTTCCTTATATCGATACGAAATACAAATATAAATAATTTTCATTGAATTTATTATACTAAGATTTATTATAGCGTAATGATGTCAGTCCGTAATTTTAATTTACATTCATTTCTAAAGAATCCCAAGGGTAGGTTGATAATATCTAATAAGTTATTTAATAATTTAGGAATGGTATATAGAAAACTACCCTCTAATTTTGCTGGATTATGCAGAGGTATTGGGTAAAAATCAGTGCGAATTTGACTTATACAAATATTATACAAATAATTTGGGATCTTGGTTTCAAGCTTACAGTGAGAACAGAATAGATAGGTTATGCGTTGGAAAATATTCATTTCTCTACTTGTAAATAATATCAATAAAGCAATTTTTCTACTGCCTATTTTATATGAAAGTGACATTTTTTTACTCTAGAGATGAGAATATTTTCATCGCTAGAAGTGAAAATGGAATATCAAATTTATGTTACCTAACGAACCAACGACTAAACAAACAAGTAATAATTTACATTTTGGCAGTTGGTTTATAATTTAATAGCATTTTATATATATTTTCCAAGTGAATGTTAAAAATAAATAATCTCGTAAATAATGATTGTAAATTATAATCTAGTATTGTATTGCAATATCGTAGAAAAAATAGCATTCCCTATTCGATTTTTTTCGTTCGTGGGAAAATTCTCAACTCACGAAAAAATAGCCGAATGCAGGCATTCTGTATTCTTTCAAGTTTTTGCTTATTATATTATATGAGATGGTAATAAACAGAACTGCAATATTCTATTTTTGGATATAGGTATAATAATAATAATAATAATTTGGTATCTTGATTTACATCATATATTTTATATTTATAGCCTTTAATGCTGCAAAAAAAAACTTTAAAAACGTTGTTTATCTGTTTATTAAAATTTATATTGTTATCCGCAACTAAACCTAAGTTCTTGGTCGAATCAACCCAATCTATTAACAAGTTATTTTTATTCTTACATTGAGGTGATTCAGATTGATATTTTATCTGACTCTTTCACTTCTCATCATAATTGCTTTAGATTTACTAGGATTTAATTTTAAACCATTATCTTAGCACAACATAGAAAAATTGCTTAATTCTGTATTTATATTACAGACGGCTTCTTCCAGATTCGAAATATGAGTTGATATAAGTATTATATACCTGTATGTCATCAGCATAAAGATGAAGGTTGCATTTAAAAAAGCACTTTAGTATATCCAAGGTAAAAATAGAAAATAAAATTGGACAAAGAATGCTCCCTTGAGGAACTGACTTTTCAATATTAAAATGTAAAGACCCACAAATTTCAACCATATAAATTTAAGTTGGTACACGAGTTAAACGAAGATGACCCCCGATCGTCGGCGTCGGCTTGAATTCTGTGAGATTATTAGTGGACAATTAAACGGTAATGTCAATCTATTTGGCAATACGTGTTTTTTGATTAATTGAGTTTTTATTTAAATGGAGTGATAAACAGGCACACTTGTAGGTATTGGAGTGAAACCAATTTACATTTGTTCGTGGAATCTCATACCCAAAGACCTCAGAAATTAAATGGTTGGATTTGCATCGTAGGGGATCCAATTGTCGGGCCGATTTTTATTCCTGATAATTTAAATGGCACAAGTTACATCAATCTGTTAGAAAGTAACATCGACCCAATCCCAATCCCCAAATCCTCGAAGAAAACGATAGTATTTTAAAGGACGAACTGTTTTTCAACAGGGTAGGGTACCCCTACATTTTGCTATAGCAGTTCGTCAATTTTTAGATATGTAATCGGTTTCCTAACCAATGGATTGGAAAAGGAGGTCCTGTGGAGAGACCCACCAGGTCACCCGATTTAACTCCCTTGGATTTCTTTCTGGAAGATATTTGCAACAAAACCCGCATCTCTGGAAGAGTTGCGTGAAAGAATTGTTCGAGAATGCTATTTATTGACTCCAAATGTGTTCAGAAATGTTTGTAGAGAATTTCAAAACAGATTGTACTACTGTATGGAAGTCGGTTGGGGTTATTTTGAACAATAGATATGATAATTCAAATTCCTCTTTTGTTTTCATTTCCCGAACCTAAAATAATGAAACAGTTATTTCGTTAAAAGTTAAAAAAAAAATACAGAATTATGTAGGGAATTGAAAACTTTCAAAGATGTATCATCATTTGACACGCCTTGCCATTTGAGTTTATTGAAGAGGGTAGGTGTAGAGAGATGATGATAGGTATACAAATTACATTAAAATAGGCCCCCTTTGGAAACAAGTCGACGTGTTTCACCAATTTTTCACAAAATTATTACCTCCAAAGTTATTCAGGGTGTCTTTTGGTTGGGATGTATATTAAAATATATTGTTATTATTGACTATTAACCTATAACGCTCTTTCAATTACTGAATAACCCCACTTACTCATTCCACCGCGTCCACTGAGCTAGTATGTGTCTCTTCTGCTCTCTTTGTTTTTCATGAACTACTAAAGTCTGATTTATTACTTTCATTTGAAGAAGCCAAATAACTAGCATCTTGCCTACTCACCTCAGGACTATTATTATTGTAAACATTGTTAAATAAAAAAAATTAAATAAAAAAATACATTAATTAAATACAATATCTCTCACTCTCATTTAATATGTAGCAACTTATTTTTTAGAGAATATATAATTTTACATAAGAGCCGTACAAGTTTTTCATAAAATATATCTTTTTACACCTTTACACAACATCAGAAATTATTTGCAGACTCAGAACATGTCACGTATTCAATCAAAATGCGTACAATGTTATATAAAGAATGAACTCATTTAGTATTTGGAATTTTAACATTAAGGTAATTTATCATGGTACTATTATATGTAAACTTTATGTAAATCCAACCTAAAACATACAGAAACCGAGATAAGTCTACTATCTTCAAGACGTTTATAATAAATGACTGGCTGATAAATTATTATACCTATAGATATGGATAATTTATGTGTGTCACTTTTTATTATTTACTAACCCCTTAATTGAATATAATCGATTTATTTAGGCTGAAAAAATACTTGTAACTTAATTAAATATTATACATTATCTCAATCTGTAATAAGAAGAAACCAAATACAAGAACTAGTGAAATACATAATTTTATATGAACTGAATTATACAGGGCGTTTTAGACAAATTTAAATGGGTGGTGTAGAATGATCCAACAATCAAAAACGACTTATGATATTTTTCATAATGAGGTCTTTTCTCTATGAGTAACGCAAACGTTATCAATTAGAATAGTACGAGGTTGATCGACTGGTCAACGGTGAGGATGTGTGTACTTCACATGAGAGTGAGAGTGAGAGAGAGAGAGGATACCTAAAAGACATCTGGTATCAATGTAATTAAATTAATAAACAATATATACTTGTTGAATAAGCATTTTTTTTCACCATTTTTATTTGTGTCTACCAAAACTTTATAATCAAACATTTAATTAAATTTTTAACGGCATAGCAGATTACAATTTTTTACAAGTTTTTCAAAAAGTCTGCAGAAGACAGGATACTATTTGAAAAAGATAAGGAAAAGTAAGTGGGGATTAAGAGGTTAACAGTAAGTAAACAATAGTAAATATGTCATGAAAAGACGGCTAAACGCTTAAAATTTTTTATTTAAGTTTTTTTTAAAAAAGACTCCTAGATTGATTAAATTCTAAATTTAATGAGCTATTTCCAACATGAACTGTTTTATTAATTTATTATTACATGTTATTGGATTTGTGGAGTTGATACAGATATAGAGTACTCTACGTCTATTATAATTTTATTGCTGACAGATATACGCTTCTGAATGTTTGTTATTTTTTAACAAAAATTTATTTTGCAAACTTGTTCAGTTTCTTTAGTCATTAGAAAATGTTTATATGCGAATACTACTTGTCCTTGATTATTCTACATGAGGACTGTTGCATTCTCCACGGACACAAATTCAAATCAAATTTCAAAACGTGAACAATTGTTTACTATGTTTCAGTGTTAATTATTAATGTAGACGCCATTGCTATTTGTATTGCAAAAGAAATTATTATATTTATAACAGAAAATAAATGAAACAATCTGAAAATTCAGATATTCTATTCTGACTTTGGTGAACAAGTTACGCAAGTAGATCACTTCCATCAGTTGGTCACTTGTGTATATAAAGTGACCTCTTGATAGAAATTCAATTCAATTACGGACTCTACCTGTTTGAATGCGTTTTGTTTAGTTCTCCGAATTCGATTATTTTTCCCCGAATTAGGCAACCAGCGCTAAATTTGAGTCTCTGAACAATGTTTAATTGAAATTCAAAGATGAGAACACCCTTTCTGCCCACGATAAGATACGGGACGTTAATTCGTGCGAATGACTAAACTTAGACGGTTAGTAAGCACATCATGAAATAAATACTGTTATGATTAATAGATAGCAAATTTTTTTAAATCTTTTCTGTATATAATTTCTAATAAATAGAAATATCTTAAAAGAAGCTAATTTTAAGTCATATACTCTAGGTCAATGCACCAATAAATGTAACATAGGTATATTTTAAAATTGCATAATATAAAGATAATTCCAATTAAAATAGTTAGTTGAGCAGAGACGGAGCAGAAGTGAATTTCAATGAAGTGACCTCGATATATGTATAATGTTCACAATTTCTAGAAAAAAATCTCTATTGTTGCTGCAAAAAATCCTGCTCTTGTTCCATAAGTTTGTTTTGTCAGAGTTTGCGACTTTATAAGAAATAGCGTGTGGGAGAAAAATTAATTAAAAGTTTATTTTCAGCAGCGAGATAATTTCTCGAGCTTATAAGTATGCCTTAATTTCTTTAATAGATTTATTACCACATTCCTTGAGATTCCTATCCAAAAAAATTCGATTTATCTAAAAAAGATTCAAATTAACCAGTTTAAAACTGGGAAATAACCTCTACGCCTTTGACATAATGTCAGAGGATCAGTTAGAGGGTGTTTTTTGACAACTAATAGGAATTAAATTAATACAAAAATACTGCGCTGACGTTTCGGAAACTATATCCGTTTCCTTTTTCAAAGTTAAGGCTTTAAATTTTTATGTAACGTGTAGAATAACACGGCATAAAATAAAAATTCTTTATATTATTTCCATAGATATTTACCATAGAAATGTTGAAAAATATACTAAATAATATTAATTTTATTGAGTTCTTCTCTCAATATTGGTAACCAAGTTGAACAAAATTCTACCGAACAATTTGATACGCATTTATCTTCATTAAGTAAAATTATTGCAGATTCATTGATTTTTCTTTTTTTGTTGTCTGCTTCTTTGGTCAAAATTTTTGCTGAATCCTATTTTATCCTGTGATCGTTTTCCCAAGCATGTTCACAAATTTTAGATTTTTCTATATCACCTTTTCTAATATGATTTTTGTGCTCGCCCAATCGTACATTTACAATTATCTTTACGCTGATTCTATTTACTGCCTCAAGGATATGCGCCTCCACCTCACAAGTGTACAGTTCTTTGATCATCTGTCCCTGGCGAAGACAGAATTAGTTAGTGTTAGCGGTGACGGTACGATTCTGCTTATAAGTGTGCAGTCCAGATTCGTCCACACCTTCACACTTTCTGAAAAAATATTCATGATTATCGCTACATAGAATGCATTTCATTCTATAATATGATCTATTAAAAAGATGAGTAAGAAAAGTCATCTAAAAACTCAGTATTATAAACTAATGGGATCTATTAGGAATATATTTGTATACATTTTTACATATTGTTTAAATGATAATTGTGGCATTTCATAAATTATTTCTCTTCCTTTTCTTTTTTGGGATTTATTACCACGCACCTTTAGATTCCTATCCAAAAAAAATCGATTTATCTAAAAAGTATTCAAATTAACCAGTTTAAAACTGGGAAATAACCTCTACGCCTTTGACGTAATGTCAGAGGATCAGTTAGAGGGTGTTTTTTGACAATAGGAATTAAATTAACACAAAAATATTGCGCTGACGTTTCGGAAACTATATCCGTTTCCTTTTTCAAAGTTTAGGCTTTAGATTTTTATGTAACGTGTAGAATAACACGGCATAAAATAAAAATTGTTTATATCATTTCCATAGATACTTACCATGAAATGCCACAATTAACATTTAAACAATTCTTTAATAGTTTTAAATGACAGAAAAGATGAACGTTTCTTGGAATAAATATTCTTTGCGCCATTTTGTCTTCAATGTAAAATGCAATTTCTCTCCAGATTTTCAAGTAAGAAGTACACCAAAATCTTCATAATTTCTGTACATCTCTATATTTAAACTCTACAGACTTTAATGGGTATTATACCGCAATTTAAGTTATTACAGCTTTAGTATCTTTTAATATTCATCAGTTATACTGTACGTATGAATTGCATTATGAAGTGTTCGTTATATCTCAACTTGTAATTTAGTTATTCTATATACGAACTAAGATTATAGCTGAAACAAAAGAGCATATTATCTAGTATCTATGGTATTATGTTCAACAAGAAATTTTTCTATCAGTAATTCAGTAATGGACATATGGCAAAATGTTCAAATTTCAAATGTTTTGCATATTATTATATTTTTGGTAAAACATTTCCAGTGTCTGAAATTTCTGTGCAAAGAATGCATAGTTTCGTACATTTTCTATTGTATTTACTAAAAGTTAAGTTTCGTGTATCTAGGGTATGCGCATATGCGAGATTTTTAAGCAAAATTGGTTATAAAAGATAGTTAATGCTATAAAAATATGAATAACAATAAAATTTTATAAACAATGTACCCTATATTTATGTATTTGTTAATTAAAATTCATATTATTTTTAAGTTATAGTTATTAACGTCATAAGGCCGATATGTAGTAAATATCAAACACGATTGGAGTTTGTAAAATCGAGGCGAAGCCGAGATTTTACTATCAATCGCGTCTGTTATTTGCGTATCGGCCGTGTGTCATTCAGTATTTTTCATTATACCATACCATACCATACCATAATAGTTAATTATGTAATAAGGATCATAAAGACAAGCATTATGGTACTAGCCGTGAAGATCATCAGACGAGGCGTTAGCTGAGTCTGATGACACGGCGTGTACCATAATGCGTGTTTTATGATCCAAATTACATACAAAATTTTATCTGGTGTGGCATATCAATGTAAAATTATATTTTTCTAAAAATTTAAAATTTTGTATTTTTAAAACGAAGGCAGGTGCATTTTAAGTTATTTATTTAAAAAATAGTAAGTGACCTGTGCCTTACCGTTTCCTTGACAACGCATCAACATATTATTTATTTAGCTCTCAAACACTGTTATAAGTTGCAAATTGAATATGTATTGAACGAATTAAAACATTATATGGTGATTATGATGAAAGTTTACCCTCCGATTTGGAAGAAATTGCAGGAAATGTCGTGGACTCTCTTTTGCCTGAAAAATCACGGCTTGTATATGAACCTGTGTTTGCTCGTAATGAGGAATGGTGTACCAGTAAGAACACGAAGAATGTGATGATAAATGAAGGTTCAGTTTTAATTGCTCTTTTGCAATTTATAACAATTAATTAAGTTAAATTGTATTTTGAATAAAATTTTTTGATCTAGCACATATATTTTCTTCTAAACTTATTTTATTGATGGTAAAGACATAGAATTTGTACACAAGTCAAATAAAATTATTGTAATAGTACTTTTTGAATCTCATTATGGTACTATAGTACTTTCTGGAATTTCATTATGGTCCTTGTACCATAATGAACTTACTTATGTCACTATAAACAAATGACATAATAATGTCATTATGACGTGCCACCAGATAAATACTTTAATATTTTAATATTTAATGATGATTTGTAAGCCTTGCATTTTTCTTCAATTCAAGTAATTACATTTACTAGTCATCTGTGCCTTTACCGTAGCAACAGTGTTTACACAGTAAAATTATTTGAATAATTTTGACACGTTGGAAGCAAATGGAACTTTTTTGAGGAAATTCCTTAAAATATGAATAAAAATTGATTAAAAAAAATCTGTTAAAACTGCAAAACAATATCGGCCTAGGCCGATATTGGTGTCAAATCAATGAAGAATAGAGTAATGATAAATCATAATATCAGAATGGTATAATGCAAATAACTATATTAATAATAATAATAATAATAATATATATTTCACAATGTTGGATACAAATAATGTACATATGGTAAGTCAAGTGCAGTAAACAGTATAAAATAATATAATATAAATAGGTATATCAATAAAAATATAATATATGAAAATAATAAATGATTGACATATGTCAAGCATTAGTCACTATCATAAACACTAAAATGTTTGAAAATATAAAATAAAATAATAAATACAAAATAGTGTGCATATGGTAAGTCAATTACAGTAATCAGTATCACATAAAAAATTCCTATTATTAAGGTCTACACACCAATTCATTAATGCCATAATATGTATGCATTCTGAACAAGTAATTTTTTTATTTGAGTTTTATATTTTATCAAATGAAGTTTTTTGATATCTTCAGAAAGGCTGTTTGTATAGGATGACAGTATTATATTGCAGTGATTCTTTAAATTTTGCTGTATATCGCATGCATTTTATAAAAAAAAGCACTCGAACCACCGGTTGCTAAGGGGATATCAGCAAACAGCTATTGTTATTAACTTAGTTATTATTTACTTGCATATACTGTGTGGTGTTGGCAATAAATAATATTAATTGATTAGTAGTTTTTTTAGGTACCTATAAAAAACTTAATAAGTCGAGAGTAGATAAAATCTTATATATTATACGACATTATACGTGCCATCTGTATTTTATAGCGCTCGTTTGTATACAAAACTCACCCTCGGATCGTTTTGTAAACTTCAGTCGCGTGCCGTAAAATACCTCATATTATGGCACTTATAATATAAATACCTAGCTATTATAGTTCATTAGGTATAACATTACTTAGCCTATCATCATTCGAATTGTTGTTGTAATAAATAGAATAGTTGCGTTAATAATGTACTTTGATATCGAAGGGTCCATTTTCTGATGATATGTCATTGTATTTTGGAGAAAGGTGAGGTGTTTATCTACACCTTCTTATATCTCTGTCAAATTTACAGTGCTGTATCAGACAACTGACCAATAGAATATGGAAATAAGAAAATTAAATGCGTATATTAACAATTTTTGAAGAGACAGGGATGCAATACCAAGAATATTAATTTTATTTAAATCATTTTCTTCAGTTTCTTTGAATTTTGACATGTCCGCCCTCCACTTGATAGTACTTTTAAATAAAGAGACAAGTTTGATATCAATTTAACATCGATACCTGTGATCACCTACCTTAATGAAGGCTTTTTTAAATATCTCCTAGAACTATTGCCGTCAAACCTAGGTTTGTCGACAAGTGGGCTAACTTTTTCTCTAAATTTTCTTTTGGATTTTGTTGTGTTAAACGTTTAACAAAATTCATTGCATCATTATATTTGACCACGATGTCAGCGAGCATGATTTTCACAAAAATTAATTAAAATTGAAAAAAAGTCTGATCAGTGCTCAGTAATGGTTCACAAGGCATCAAGAAACCCTAACCTTGGCTGGCAAACATTTTTGCCAAATTTTATCCCCCAAGCCAAGAGTTAAAAAAAATTTTTGTTTTTCGTGAAAATTTTTGTCTAACCCTTTAAGGGGCGATTTGGGGGGGGGGGGGTTAAATATAAAAAATGTCTACATTCGTAGTAAATACTTGATTTTCATCAGTTAAATGAATAATATGCAAATAAGCTCTGTAAAGAGTTTGATGTTTTTTAAAGACGTTATTTAGAGGATATAGAGTCACATTTTGATGCAAAAAGTAAAATTTGCTTTTAATATTTTATTTTATTAATAATTAAATGTTTTTATGACATAAGTCATTATAGATTTTAAAATAAGTCGCCTTAGAAGACTCTTAAATTATTCAGAATATAGACAGACCATCACTTTCCAGAAAAAAATCTCTTTTGGATTTAGTAGCGTCAAAAACAGTTTTCTTAATTTTGGTAAAATCCCTTGTTTAATACTTAATACAATACGGAAATAATTATGATGTAATAAGATATATTTAAAATGGCTGCGGAATAATAAATTTATAATAAATGGCCTTTAATATAGTAGTAAGTGTAAGCACGCCATAACTTTACGCTTTCAACGCTATATTCTTTCATTTTAGATAATAAAAGGACCGTTGTAACGCCACAAAATGAAAAATGCTTCTGTTTTTTCTTGTAGTATCGGGCACCTGGACGCCTAGCGCGTTCTAAAAGCATATCCACGAAACTTATGTTCCGATCAAGGAAAAATACGCTGACATTGTTAACATCATTATTTTGGTCGACATTTTAGATATTTCAGAGGATATGGCATTATGTTTGACAACTGCTCACAAATCTCTTGACGTTTTAGTATTTTTACTTCTTTATATGAATAATGTATTATAATTGTGAATACCTAATAATAATGATATTTTAAAAAAATTGTACGGTTTCAACCTTACCAAATTTTGTTTGTAGTTTATTTGTGGCGGATAGTTAATATTCATTGAACTTAATTCTGGGAATCACGCCAAATTCTAAAAAATAAATAGAAATAAGAAAATTGCCAAAATATGTCAAGATAAAAGTGTAGTATCAAAGGCAAACCTCAACAGTTTGCCCCAGAAAACCACTGTATATAGTTCTAAATGAATATAAATACAATATTGTTATCTAAAATTCGTATCAGTGGTTTTCTAGTATTTTACACTAGAAAATATAACAAAATGTATATTATATAATATATAGATATATATATATATATATATTTATATGATATGTAAAAAACAATTATAAAACAATAACTTATCTTAACAGAACGTTTCGAACCAAAGTCTAGGTCCTTTTTCCAAAAAATGGACTTGTCAAAAAAGATCACTTTGACACCTGACACTGATTATTAATTAATGCATAGATCACTAGATAAAGAATTCTAATTTATTTTGATATTTCCGTCACGTATTTCTTTTTGGAGAATCGGTGGCCAGACTTCGTCTAGCAACACTGAACTAGTAGAGACACAGTCGGTACTATTTAGTTGAATACAGGCAATCTCTTTAAGTTTTCGTTTATTACAATGTGTCTCCGTTTGAATTATTTTTGCCTGTGTCCAACTAAATCTGTGGCCATTACTCCAAGCATGTTGTGCCAGTGTAGATTTATCAACTTGGTAATTTTTAACGTTATTTTTGTGTTCAGATATTCTAACTTCTAATGGTCTAGACGTCTCACCTATATATAACTTTTCACACTCGCATGGAATGCTATAAATACAATTTTTAGATTTTTGAACACTGTTAAAAGGTTTGGTTTTTGTTAAGAATGATCTGATGGTATTGCAAGTTTTAAAGGTGGTTCTTATATTGAACTTATTACCAAGTCTATCAGAAAAACCAAAAATATATGGAATGGTCATTGTGGTTACCAGTTGTTCTCTCAAAATTCTCTGTTGTTGCTGATTTTGTCTATTCTCAATTTCAAGAAATGATTTCTCAACAAAATCCTGTGGATAATTATTTTCTTTTAAGACAGTTTTTATAAAAAGTTTTTCGTTATTAAAAATTTCATTTATTTTGTTGAAGAGATTATTTTAGCTCTTTCATACAAACATTTAATTACACCTTTTTTAACATTTAGGTGGTGGTTGGAGTTAAAATTCAAATTCAATTTTTTCTTTATTATCTGTCGAGTTGTGTCTGTATATCCTATATCTTGGGTAAATTTTAAGATATTGTGGTGAAATTTGGAAGATGTATAGTTTCTGGGCAATCCCAGCCTAAGTTCCTAATTGCAAAATATTCTTCAATAAGTTGAAATAAAATTGAAAAAATACATTAACAGAACATACTATTACATTAAACTGTTTTAACACCAAATACAAATTTTCAAAAATATTTTCGTTTGTTACGATAATTTGAGAACGCCTGTAAATATTTCGGTGCATTTGATATAATATATTTAGATCTGCCACAATCACAGCGGTGCATTAATATTCTTTAAAATAGAAAATTTCAGGTCGATAGCTTTTATCATTTGGGAACATATAAATTGATCGCCCTATTAACAGACAGAGATATTTTAACATCAAAAACAATAATTATTGTGAGTTATTTTACCTAAATTAATTTTACGACTTTGCTTGGTTATCTAAAGAATACCATATACATTATAACTAGCATAATTGTAAACCTTTTGGATTCCATGTTGGTAACTTTTCGACTATATTTTTAATGCGGAGTCCGAGGTAGAAAATATGATCATGGCTCAACTTTTATTTTAAAATCACGTTCTATATTAACTTGGTAATCCAGAATTCTGTAAACTGTTAATCACTGAGAGATCACTTGAATGAGAATTTAATTAAAAAGCCAGTACGTAGTAAGCTGACGTACTGTAGTAACATTAAATAAACAAATTAGTTTAAATTGAGTAGTTTGTAATTAGAAACGAGTATAAGCTGTCTACTGCAGAATAGTTTATAGTTGTATATGTACATTCCACTGGACCATGGAAGACGAAAATAAGTGGCAAATTAATGAGTTAAAGAGATGTTTTAAATGTACGCAAGGGCTAATTGCGACAAAGACGCTACTTTCCTTATGGGAAATAAGTGGCTATAACGAAAGTGTCGGAAGGAGATGTGCACTTTAATTATCTCTTAAGACTTAGGTATACGTACATATACTCTACTGGAAGTAATTTTGAGCTCCTTATTGTACGTTAAACATTACGTTTTCGACAAAAGTTATGCAAAGTAAAAGTTTTTTAATCTTAGGTCCAAACACGAAATTAATAACAGTTCTTAAATATTAGTCTAGAATTAAGATCTCCAACAATGAGTAAAATGAGTTTTATAGAATTTAAAAAAAATCCGCACTCAAGGATTTCCTCAAGTAAAAAAAATAATAAAAATGTTTCAGCGTAGTATGAAATATTTATTACGCGGTCTGTAACGAAATAATCACATAACGATAAAAAATATACGAATGAATATAGAAGTTCTTTCCCTATAGCAGTAAAATAAATTAAAATTAAATCAGCATTTAAAATTCAAAATTCATTTATTTTGTTTACGAGTGCTCCGGAGGCATACTAATAAGGAATTTGTTATTTAAAAAAGTAGTTTTATACAATTTTAATTTTACTGTAATGGATTTAGTTCAATTGCTATTTCACAAACCTCTTTTAACTAATCACTGTAAGTATTTAAAAAAAATAACCTTTATTAATATAAAATTTTTCCCTCAGAATTTCTTAAAATTTTTTGTCAAAAAAACCTAAATCTAAATTATTAGAACTTTTAATTTTCTAAAAAATTTTGATATTATTCGTTTATACAGTTTTATTCGTTTTAGACTTTTATACTTGTATCTTTTTTCATGTTTTTTTCTCATGAAAATGATATCCTTAACATTTTGTATCCGCCCGTAGCCTGAAAATGGAACTTAAATAAAGGTTCCGAAACCGGTAGCTTGTTTAAAAAGGAGTTGTAACAATTAAGACTTTTATTTGGACCTTACAATTTACATATCATATTACTCAATGGATTCCCTTCGCAATATAATTACAAATCACTCTGAAATTATAAATTATTTCGAAATTTCGTTTTTACTATATAGTACTTCTAAAATCTGCCAGAATCCAGGAAAATAAGAGAAAAAACACAACAAAAAAACATTAACGAAATATATATATTTTTGAATTTTGAAAAATAATTTTCTATCATCCCGACAAAGTATTACTAGGTATAATATGCATTTTTGCATTTATAGAATTAAAATAAAAGAAATGGTAAGTCCTCAGTTTGTAATGGTATTATTTATTTATTCATCGCATAATTTATAGATATATTGACGTAAAGAGAGTGTAAAATATCTACTGGTGAATTTTATTACTGATAAATACCGAGGACGTGTATACATAAAGCAAAATTTCACTACTGATGACGCGAGCCTCCCGGAGCGCTCTTACGGAGAATTACAAATTGTATAACAATAGTCAGTAGTGGAGGAAATGAAAACAATAAAATTTAAAAAACAAAGGAACAATAAATAGGTACTAATTAATTTAAGCAAAAAACTCAGACCAAGAATAAAAACATTTATCGACTAAAAACAATTTTAGTTTTTCTTAAATTGATATAATAATAATACAATACTATAAGCATATTATGAAGATGATGATACTGATTTATTGTAATAGAACAAATAGACGCCTGACAGTAGAGTCGTTTACAGGATGTCTAATGTACAACATTAATATGGACGTAGAAGCATTTTATTTTCATAGAAATCAAGTCGAAATTCAACCATTTTGTGAAGCAAATAAGAGAATTTATGTTTGTAGAATTATTTCCTTGTTTCAAAACATGACAACAATGACGACAATTCGAATAATAATAATTTGTATGTCTGTGTGTGTGTATATTAATATTTGACTTTTCTTGCAAGTTTTAACTTTAGTTTAACAACCTCACTATAAAGTTTATATTTATGTAAAATAGTAATGTGGAATTCTCTTTCCAGAATAAAACTGTCCTTTTGCGCTATTCAGTGTAGCCGCAAGAGCTGTAAAAATGTTTAGGATTTCCATAAACTCGGTTTTCAAATACCTTTAGAGAACGATTTCGTTAAGCCCTTTTGTTACACACTCATGTGTACAACAATATTACAATTTAATGTTATACGATAAAAGCGATTTTAGTTCTTATTTTATACTATATGTTAAGACATAGTTGTCTATTAATATGTCATTCTAATATTTTTATAAAACAAATTGTATTTAATCATGTTATCTAAAACAAAATATTAAAATAAGTTAGTTACTGATTGACAAGAAGAAACATTACATGATTTTATATTTTGAAATGTTTTACAAGTTTTAAATATACAATTTCATCAAGTCAAGTAGTCAAAATTATTCGTACAATAGTTTTCAAGATACAATACCATCCTAAGTGAAGAAATACAATTATATATACAGTCCACTTCTATTTGGGTATATTGAGGATACTATCAAGTCCATCAATTCCCCATCAACACTATACGAATACTATAATTTATACTATTAATTATTACGATTTTTTTTCAATAATATTACTTATTTTTAATTGCACTTATTTGCGATACAATGGGCTCATTTCGGAAATTTTTTTTAATTCATATTCCGAAAGTACACCTTGTAATTAGTAAATGTGCAAAATATTAAATTTTTTTTTCAACTGCTTCTCCCTCAAAATAAATAATGAAAATAGAGCGCTGTGACGTCACACCACTCGCAGCGGTCGGTCGCTAGCTTGTTTCCTATAGTTTCATACCGGCGGCAGTTACTACACACGCGGCGGAAGTGGTAATTTCGTTCATCTTTTAAGTGCTTCGTCCTTGGTACAGCGAAATCTAAATACCATATATCCGCATAACTCATAGAACCAGTGGAGTCGGGTGGTGTGACGTCATAGCCGTTTCAAATATGTTACGAATTTGAAATCAAATATTAGGGTTAATATTAACGCTAGCGATCTAATTTTTTCACTATATACTTAGAGGATGAAATACTTACGGAAAATGCTAAAATAAATTAAAAAGCAAATATCACGAAATGAGCCCATTCCATATCACACACCAATAATAATTTGTATGCTCCTCAGGTTTACGTTAAATATAGAAATGTGTAAGTCTGTCCTTGAAATTTCAATAAACCAGGTACTAATCTAGTATTTATACTTCTGAAATCAGTTGTATAGAAACAAAATGTTTCAATATCCGACATCCGTGTTTGGCAATCGGTTGAGATTTGACAGAGTTATTGGCTAAAAACGAAAAGTTGACAAACCGACATTCGTGTACTAATTTCTACAGAAATGCCCACCAATAATAAGCTTTTTATCCACTACACAACCACATTACTTTTTTGATGCGTATTCTAGAGACTATTGTGTAAGTATAGTATTTTCCAGGCATATATCCATTGTTTAGACAAATTCAAACCTTACCTTTTTTTAAATAACAAAAAAGTCACCGATGTTTTTGCTTGTCACTATTAATAGCAAATCTTTAGTTTCGGTCTGTTGTTGAAAGTGTAAACGTGTTTTCGAAATGGTTTATTCTATCGCAGAAAGAGTAGAAATTGTTGCAATTTGGTATCGAAATCACGATTGCGCTAAAGTTACAGCACGTATTTCTAATGCTAATAATCCAGAAAAAATGTAAGCCATCAGTACGTTAAGCAACTGATGGATAAGTTTGTTGCAACGGATTCGCTTCTAATCAAGAAACGCGAAGTAAATCGCCCAGTTCGAAATGAAGCAGTTGAAGTGGCAGTTTTGGGTCACTTGCAGATTGGACAATAATCAGTCAATCAAAGCGCGGTGTCTCTAGGTTCTGGTGAATAAACACAATTGTCGCTATTGGAGTGATACTAATCCTCACTTAATCAGGGAATTCATACTCAGACTCCTCAAAAATGGAATGTTTGGGCCGTAATTTTGGGCAACCAACTTGTTGGACCGTTTTTTATTCAAAGAAATCTCGATGGGAACACCTATTTACAATTATTGGAAGACACGATTGACCCTATGATAACAGAAATTTTAGAGAGTGACGACAATTTAATAGAAAATTAAATAACTTTCCAACAAGATGGCGACCCCCTCACTATGCTGTTACTGTGCGGCAATTTTTGGATGACCATTTCCTAGAGCAATGGATTGGTAGAAGAGGTTCCGTCGAATGGTCACCAAGATCACCTGATCTATCCCCTTTGGAGTTCTTCTTGTGGGGCCATTTGAAATCGCGAGTGTACGTCACGCAGCCTGTAACACTAAAGCTGTTGGGTCAGCGAATTGTGGAAGAATGCCGATTAATAACACCGAATGTCTTTAGTAATATTCGAACTGAATTTGAAAACAGACTGTATTATTGTTTGCAAGTTAATGCAGGTCATTTTGTTCAATACATTGAATAAAACTTGTTTGTGTTTTGCTTCAGCTTTTTTAATTTGAGACAATTTTTTTTGTAAACTGATCGGCACATCAAAAAAAGTAATGTGGTTGTGTAGTAGATAAAAAGCTTATTATTGGTGGGCATTTCTGTAGAAATTAGTACGCGAATGTCGGTTTGTCAACTTTTCGGTTTTAGCTAATAACTCTGTCAAATCTCAACCGATTTCCAAAAACGATGCACCAGTGTATTTGCAATGGAAAGGGCTTTAAAATGATGTGTTAGAAGAAGGGTTGTTCCATTTGAAATTTTAAAGTTGGGGTTGCCAGGGGTTAGGGGGATGAACATATCAAGTTGGCTTGACTGTCTAATCCAGCTTTAGGCAAAATAATAAGCGTTTCGCAAAACGCCGGCATTTTCAATAATAAGATGAGATTCTACTATAAGACTGGCAGTTTTCAGTCATTTTGCAAATGCCAATATTCAATCAAGAGCAAAAAATAGAACTATCTCAACACAGCCTATGTTTTTCTCTGCAGGAGCTTTTGATACATTAGAACTATACGGTAATCAATCAGTTTAGCAAACTGCTCACCTTAACTGTCAAAATCAGTTGCAGATTATCTAAAAAATCTTCATAATACCAAATCTCCTATTATTCTAGTGAGATTTAGAACCTATCGACGTGCACCAAACGAATAAGTATAACAATTATGTGAATAACATTGCGGTTTTGGCCATAATGAATACGAGTATTGCCCAGCTAAGTACAACCTGGAATTAAGAAAGAAGTGGGAAATTGCATACATTAAACCAACAGAAACTATTAGAAAATTATCTTAAATAATCCCTCATTTTTCTTTTTATTTTTGACCGATTCGAAAAATTAAAACACTGGCCTTCCAAAGTATTTTACGTAGATTCCACTTCTACTATAACGAATTGGCAATAGCGTTTTAAATATACAGGGTACGCAAAAAAGTTAGGTATATTCTGTATATTCTGACAAATTTGAATTCCTCCAATCATTTTGATTACAAATATATACACATATTGTATAATCGCTTTACTGGTTTTTGAGTTATATTCACTTTATTATGGATACGTTGAAACAAAAGCGTTATTTTATAAACTCATACAATAAATCAATAAATGGAATAAATAAAAAACAAAACAAAATATATGAATTATTAAAACAAATTACGTAACATTTTCAACATTAACTTTGATATATTTCAAATAACGTTTAATAAAATTCGAACGGAGTCCAGACCTTAATCCGTTAGATTATTTTCTTTGGGGAACGCTCAAAGAAAAAATTTATAGTGAACCAGTGGAAAATTTTAAACAATAAAAAAACAAATTGTAAAAAATATAACTTTGCTAAATTTGGATGCAGCACTTTTTCTTCGAAAAATTCGTTCGAATTTTATTAAACGTGGGTTGAAATGTATCGAAGTTAATGGTGGTTGGTTATGTTAAAAATGTTATATAATTTGTTTTAATACTTCATATATTTTGTTTTGTTTTTGATATATTCCATTTATTAATTTATTAAGTATATATAAAATAACGCTTTTGTTTCAACGTATCCATAATAAAGTGAAAATAACTCAAAAACCAGTAAAGCGGTTACACAATAATATGTGTATATATTTGTAATCAGAATAATTGGAGGTATGTCAAAATATACAGGGTGTTCAATTTAAATAAACTTAACTTTTTTGCGTACCCTGTATATTTAAAACGCTACTGCCAATCCGTTAGCAGGAGTGGAATCTACATAAAAAACCGTGTAAGGCCGGTGTTTTAGTTTTTGGAATCGGTCAAAGATAAAAATAAAAATTGGGTGTTTACATTAATAAAACTAACCCTGTATATGTGGGCACGTGGGTGAGTTAAATAATTTTTTTATTATTTAAACTAAGAACAATACAAAATTATAATGGCCAAATTACTGGAATTACTTTCCTTTCCAATTAAATATTAACAATATTCTGACATTTAAAAATCTCAATAGTACATTTATCTTTGTTAGGGCAAATATTGACATGTGAAATAGAAAATTGTAGGTTAGATTCATTAGTGCGATTTCTCCTATACATTTTTAAACCCTATGATCCATCCAGAAAATTTTGTGGAAGGATTGAAGTCTACAAGAATACAGAATAAACGATAATATATTATTTTTTCAAGGTTTATGTACTCTGATTCACGGAACTTGCACATTCAAAGTTTTTGGAGAACAAACACAAAATTTCTTCTTCGAGAATGCTGAGATCGTTTGAATAAAAATGCTCTCAACTTTCTATCCTTCCAATTATACTGGTGAAAATAATCTATTCATGTTTTAGCTAAATATTTCGATTCAAGATTATTTGTTGTTACTGTTGTTACTGATTAGACTGATTTGTTATTTTGTTATCTTGTAATATTCTTAGCAGTCAAAGTTAATAATTAACACTGAAATCAGCGCAAATAATTATTTAAATTCGGATATATTGGATTTATGGTACAGCAATTAAAATGGTATGTGTGTACATGAAATGTATACTTCAAGGGTGTAGAATTCATATAAGAGAACGATTTCTAAGGTCTAATTAATTACTACATTGTTAAGATTACGGCGTTAGTTTAAATTCTCAGCACATAATATACTACTACTAATAAACTCTGAGAATAAGTACATAATTACTGACATAATTACCTGAGCGAGTTGGAAGTCCAAGTTTGCAGACTCGCACTGCGAGTGTCTAATTTTCGATGAGCTGCCACTATAGCCATTCTTCTGGTGTTCCGCCCTCTGTCGAATGTTCCACGTCCTCTCAAGGGATATTTCATACTCATCTTGAGTACCGCAACAGGGAATAAGTTCAGTCGCGTTAATCCATCTAACTACCACATTGTATTATTGCACAACGGTCATAATGGTTTAGTTCATTTCAGGGTAATTACTTTGATATTTGAATGTTTTATTGTAGGTTCATATTATAATCAATTTAATAAAATTTAGATACTAAACACTGAAGTGTTCAGTTATATACAATACACAGAGTGTTTAAAAAATACAGGGCATAAATCCAGAAACATACATTTCTTAATTTATAGGAACAGAAACATTGTGCTGTGAAAATGATTTTTGGATTTGCACGACATTTGGCGTAATTGATTAAATATGTTGACGATTTACAAAAAAATTGACAAAAAGTATTTGAGAGTAATTTCCAAAGTACTTATTATGAAATATATTCATCGAAAATATTCCATTTCGACATATATCTTTGATCTCAAAGCGTCCACATTCTGATTATCCTGAATCTTCAATACTAAGTATTAAGTATAGAATCCATCTCCACGGAGATGTTTTTTTTTTTAATTTTAACTCAAGAATGTGCTCTTGAATTTATTCCCTGTATTATTGGAAAGCTCTGAATTATGATCTAATATTACAGATAGGTAAATGGCATAAAAATAATGGCATAATATGATGATCCTGAAATGCTAATATTGCGATTTTGACTGTGAATAGTATTTATTACTGTTCTAAATATTTACAATGTCTTTCTTTTTTCTTTAATTCGTCTATTAATATTTTATTATATTTTTTTAGATATTGAAATAGAGTAGAAGGACATTTGAAATATGAAAAACTGTTTGGCAAATCTTTTCATCTGGGAAATGTTTTTTTTCTATTGAAGGTTTGAATTATCTTTGTTCTTCTAAATCATCAAAATTATGAACTTTTTGAGTCTGAAATAGAAATATGTAGTTATTATCTTATATTATTTTTTAGGAAATGCACGTAAGGCATTATTCTCACTGAGTTAGGTTCTTATCGCCAACATATTAAATCTATAATTTAAAATTTTTTAAATAAACCATTTCAATTCATTTGTTTTCATTCATTAGTATAATTTCTGTTATAAATTATTCTTCCACTGTTTTTTGTGAATATCACGCTAACTAAATTAACAAGGGCGAGGCTCATGCAGCACTTGAATATTATTAAATTTTTAAAATTTAATTAAGCCATACAACAATTAGTCAATTTTACTTTTGCTATAATATAATATGGAAATATGTTCAGAATGAAAATAGATAATAACATATGAATCAGTACCTCTTTGAAATTAACGTGAGGCTTCTGATGATGAACTGAGCATATAAGAGTATGTGTGTATCGGAATGTTGGTCAGATAGAAACATTCTTCATGTCTGCTTCTACAAATTTAAGAATTTAACCTTGGTCGTTAATATTATTTATTATAATAAGACATGATTGGTTTGAAATTTATATTTTCATTTTCACTTCTCACTTGCAACTGATTACGCTGCACAATTTCGAAGGACTTAAAGTTTATAATATGAGCATGAAAATAAAATTAAAGACGTAACTGATAGATCTGGTCTCAATCGTGTGTCGATTCCATGATTTTGGCACACAGTTTGATAAGGAGATCACGTATGAATTTATCAAACAGTTCACTCTAAGCACTGTCAAACACTGTTACCGTTATCAATTAAAAAAAAATTGCGGATGACTCAAACAGTGATATTACAAAAAATTGGATACTACCAGAAGAAACACAATTAAAACAATTTTTATATCATGTATTAAAAAAGTCTAATATATTTTATAATTGTAGATATTGGTTTTAATTGGATGGTTGAATACTTTTCGAGACTTACGTTATATAAATGATTTTTTATTGAATATGAAAGATTTTATTAATTCGAAGTCAATAATAAAAAAAAATGAGATAGTCGGTTCTCAGTTTTGTAAAATTTCCTACTATCAAAGAAAGTAAATAGAAAAATGATACGCGCAATTTGAAAATGTACTTTATGTGCCTTATTCTTTTATGCTCTTTCCCAACATAAAACAGATTTTTAAAACTTTCGATACAGGGGTTGTTTTTGGGATTTAACGATTAGGCCTCTCTGTCCGGCACTGTGTTTTGATTTCGCTAAATTGAGAAATTGGTATGGCTGATTGAGTAGAACATATACACACCAAATTTTGCTTTTGTATACATAATGGTTTTAAAATTATGGTCCAAGACAAAAATAGGCAAAATCGATAAAACACTCTGTATCTTGGTAATTAAGGATTATTGACCCACTAACCATAGGTGAGCAACCTACATGCAGGTAAAGTATGTACACTTACCAATGAATCACGCTCTATATAATCATGATATCTATCTATTTTAATGACGATTCTAAAAAGAGTGGTTATTAAATTTTGGTAGAAAAATTTGAATATTCTCAAAATGTACCAACAATTATTAATGGTAGTCATAAGGCTGACGCCGGCGATGGCGCCGTATAAATGGTATAAATAATTTAAAATCTGGAATTAGAACAGTATTTTAACCTTAAAATGTTTTCATAACTGTCCCTCAAATTACTGAAGCAACCCCCAAAAACTGTTAGGATTTTTGAGTTACGAAGAGAGACGCAGCCTTACAGTTTATAATGGATTCGAACCATATCTAGGGAATCAACAGTTTCTTTTCTCAGCTACGTTCGAAGCAAATTACAAATAAATTTTTAAATTGCTTTAGAATTAATTGGCATCATCGATCTTCTCAACCAAGTAAGTAGATGTCAACGTACTCGGCTACCGTGTGCCATGTCCCACCTACTCCAAAAGTTGGTGTATTGGAACTAATTGATAGTAAAATAAAAAAATTCTTGTGCGAAACTGAAATATTTGGATTTTCAAAAAGTTTCACAAATTCATATTGAAAACATCAAAAAAATTCAAGTCTAGTGATTATTAGAATCTGGTTGTTATGAAAAAATATTTGTGTATTCTGTTTAGTAATATTTATGTTCGCAATTTTAAGTTTAATGCAAATGCAAGAAATAATAAATCAAATAGTCCTGAGAATTATTTAAAATAAAGACGTTGCCATTTTGAAAGTTGGTTTCCTACTTCATTGACCACACCACACATCACATAAATTACAGAAAAATGTAATATTAATTAACTCACGATAAAAAGAGTGAAATTGACTTAAATGTTATTTTATTTTTATCCATAAGACTAAAATGGAATTAGAACAAATATTGTATTATCCATTCTAATAGTAAACTTACGTTTCTCTCAAATTTTATTGATTCAAAATCGATTAATTCAAACTCGTTATAGCATATCTAAATACTTGCAATTCAAGAGCCAAATCTTACAACTATATCATATTATTGCGTTTTATTCCTCTGGATTAATTGCCTCATCTGGGCAAATATATTTTCACTTTTCAAAAATATCTTATCAATAAATATATTTTTTAATTATTTTTAAAAACGTATTTAAATATGTCGTTTAAATTCGTAATCATTTGAAATATTAATCAATTATTTAACATGCATATAATTAATCGTTTAAAGTTAATTATTTATTAATCCACTAGTGTAACAAATCGACCCTCAAACTGCCGATAATCAAGCCTAATTCACAAATTTTCAAGCCATAACAACTTTCACGTACACTGTATATAGTTTAATTAAAACGCGCCCAGAAAAGCACCTCACGCCCTAGGTATAACCATAATTGTAGGTGTTAACTGATCTAGATCAAATAAAAGTTTGTTGAGCATATGAAAATTAAAAATATCGCGCATGTCCTTTATTAAAGCTTCACTTTTAAAACGCGAATATTTACCGTCATCAAAGGTTTTATCTGGCCGTGTTTATGCGCCCTATTTGGTATAGAATTGGCTTGACAATAGACAGGTAAGAGGAAATGCAGATGGGGAGGATTATCTTTAATCAAACGAAACCCGTCATGTTTTTTAATACGTTAATAGAATGGGGAGAGTTAAAATATGTAGCGCCGTACGGTGGAATGATCTAAAAACAATGTGTTGGTGAAGTACAAAATGTCACTTGGCAAAGTTAGGTAAAAATAAATTATATAGAATATTTTTACTATACGATTCTCGAATAAAGTAGACTTTTACACACTCATTTTAGTGTGTAATGTAAGTAGTACTTTATCGCACTAGTGCTGTACTATTCTAACTTTCTTGACGGTAATTTTCTCATGAAAACATGTTGATCCGTAATTATTCTATTTTTATCAAAGTTAAAAGTTAGTTTATGTATCCATATTTTAAATAAAAAGTTATTAAAGGTAATAGATCTGTAGTTTTCAATCCTTTGCCTATCTCAGCATCAAGGTAAGCACAATTTTATTATTGTGTATCTATCATATTTGGGGTCATTTAAATATAATCTTTGAGACTTAATATTTATTATACATCACACGCGAGATTACACATTTCTAATTTTATTTAAGACTAAATATAATATTTACATGTAATGTTAACGTACTCTTTTTCAATTTTTCGACATTCAGGATTTTTCTAGAATATTTTTTCAGATTCCGTAGTAATTTAATATTTTCCCTAATTTAAAAATTTTTGATTGCATTATTTGAAATATCTGAAGGAATTTAAGCAAACAACATGATTTGAAGGAAAAATCTGTCTGTGTTTGTCTCTGCCTGTCTGTCTACTTTTATAAATTATTTAATTTGCTTTATAATCTGGAGATGCTAAAATTCCCATTAGTTGAAAATTTCCTAAACTTTCCCGATTTTTTTTTTTCTTATTCTCATTGTATACAGTTCTTTGAGCTTCCCAAAAATACTAAATATGTGATATTTTATTAGGTTGAAAGTACCTACCACTACTTGTAATAGAAGAAAATTAAAATAAAGTTTGTTTATTCCAATTTCCTTATCACTGTTTCTTATAAATTACTATTAGAAAATAGAATAAATAATCTCACAGCTTAGGAAAGCCTTCGGCATCACCTGACATGAAACTTTCGATAAGAAATAAAACAGTTACCAAGATGGGAGTAGATGAGCAAAGCGGGTACGGCAGCGGAAGTGAGCTGTCAAACTGCTGATGGCACATGGCGACCATCATGAAGTGACCAGGGGATGTACAAGAGGTACAAGAAGTGACCAGGGGATGTACAAGAGGTGCAAGAAGTGTCTGGGGGGATGAAGTCTGGGGGCTGGGGTCCAGAGGCTGCTGAAGGTGAAAAAAAAACATGAGGTATGAGAAAAAAACATGGCGGCGTGATGAGAAAAAAACATGGCTGCATGAAGAGAAAAAAACATGGCGGCCCTGATCATGCGCAGTAGGTATGAAAAAAAACATGGCGGCATGAAGAGAAAAAAACATGGCGACCCTGATCATGCGCAGTAGAAAAAAAAACATGGCGGGCCTGATCATGCGCAGTAGGTATGAGAAAAAAACATGGCTGCATGAAGAGAAAAAAACATGGCGGCCCTGATCATGCGCAGTGGGTATGAGAAAAATCATGTAGGTATGAGAGAAAAAAAACATGGCGGTCCTGATCATGCGCAGTAGAAAAAAAAAAAACATGGTGGCCCTGATCACGTGATGTGGGATATCAAATGATTCATCTCGACGTCTAGAATACTAATTTTCATTCCAAGTGCGAAAAAATGGTCTTTGGGGCTTGATATTTGAATTTAAAGTATATAGAAATGTTCCTCAACTCGAAATACGTCATAAAACAACAACTTCCGGTCTCCACTTCCGGTCTTCTGAAATCCGTGATGTGGGGTATCAAATTAATCGTCTCAACGTCTAGAATACTAATTTAACAAAATTTTAAATCCGAGTGCGAAAAAATGGACTTTGGGGCTTGATATGTGAATTTAAAGTATATAGATATGTTCCTCAACTCGAAACATGCTAGAATCTGCAATAAAATAACAACTTCCGGTCTCTACTTCCGGTCTTCTGAAATACCTGATGTATGGTATCAAACGATTCGTCTCGACGTCTAGAATACTAATTTAACTAAATTATCGTCATTAGAGTAGAATTTAGCTTGATATTTGAATTTAAAGTAAATAGATATGTTCCATGACTGGTGAAAAGAAAAAACAGGTGTGACGCTATAGCTCAAAGCTGATGAGGGTGGCAGCCCTGTATCTAATGCCCAACAAATGTTTTTAAACGCTAATTCACCTTGAAACTATTACGTCGTAAATTCTCTTATATAATTAAAAAATTTTTGCAGCCTGTGATAAGAAATGACAGTTATTGCGAAAAAGACCGTTACAATTTTGCGGTTGATAACAAAAAAGCCGTTAGAATGAACGACTGTAGAACGGAAGTAATATCCGGTGATAAGAAAATTTGCGAAATAAACCGTTTCAATTTTGCGGTGATAACAAAAAAGCCGTTGGGATCAACACATGCAAATTTAATACGTATGGTGTGGTGGGGATGCGAAATAAACCGGTAAAATTTTTCTTTTCAGTAACTATAAACGTCGGTTAAGCGGTATTTGAATTTAAAGTATATGGATATGTTCTCCAACTTGAAATACGTCATAACAGCTTCCGGTCTTCTGAAATACATGATGTGGGGTATCAAACGATTCATCTCGGCGTCTAGAATACTAATATAACAAAATTTTCGGCATTAGAGTAGAATTTGGCGTTTGGGGCTTGATATTTGAATTTAAAGTATATAGATATTATGTTCCGCAACCCGAAATACATCATAAAATAACACCTTGAATCGTCTCAGCGTCTAGAAGGCTAATTTTCATTCCAAGTGGGAAAAATGGGCTTTGAGACTTGATATTTGAATTTAAAGTATATAGATATGTTCCTCAACTAGAAACATGCTAGAATCTGCAATAAAATAACAACTTCCGGTCTCTACTTCCGGTCTTCTGAAATACGTGATGTGGGGTATCAAATAATTCGTCTCGACGTCTAGAATACTAATATAACAAAATTTTCGGCATTGCAGTAGAATTTGATGTTTGGCGTTTGATATTTGAATTCAAAGTATATAGATATGTTCCTCAACTCGAAATACGTCATAAAATAACAACTTCCGGTCTCTACTTCCGGTCTTCTGAAATAGCTGATGTATGGTATCAAATGAATCGTCTCGGCGTCTAGAATAGTAATTTAACAAAATTTTCAACATTGGAGTGGAATTATGTGTTTAGCGTTTGATATTTGAATTCAAAGTATATAGATATGTTCCTCAACTCGAAATACGTCATAAAATAACAACTTCCTGTCTCTACTTCCGGTCTTCTGAAATACCTGATGTATGGTATCAAACGATTCGTCTCGGTGTCTAGAATAGTAATTTAACAAAATTTTCAACATTGGAGTGGAATTTGGTGTTTGGTGTTTGATATTTGAATTTAAAGTATATAGATATGTTCCTCCCCATACAACATTATTATCTGAAAAATAATAGAAGTTAGATGTCTGGTATTGACTTACTAATACACTGTTCCTGTAAACAGTTAGGGATAATAAACAGCTTTGAGCTATCAGCTAGGGATAATATTGCGAACAGGAGGGATACTATTGCGAACAGGAGGGATAATATTGCGAACAGGAGGGGCAATATTAGGGATAAATTGGGATAAAATTGCGAATAGGTGGGATAACATTGAACTGATGAGGATCAACGAAATGAATACATCCGAAAATGTTTTAAATAAATCTGATTCAAAAGTATGTGATATTATAATCAACAAACTTCAATGTTATGGATTGCACATCAATGATGAATTAAAGTTAGAAATAATTAATTCTTTAAAAAAGATTCATTCCTGGTGGGAGCCGCCGTCGTACGAATTACCTGACATTAAATCAGATAAATGGAGAATTCGAACACATTCTCAACTTGAAAACCCTCGTTGCATGATATTCACATTTAAAAGGAACGCAATGATGATAAGAAGACAGGGTTAGACTATTCATGTGATAAAATATTTTTCAAATTTTTAAATAAGACCAGTGACGATTTAATAACCATGTATGTTTGAATTGCTATTCATTTATTTAATAAATAAAGATATGTAAATTTTTATTTGTGTTTTATTTTTGTTAATAAAATAGAATTATTTAATGAATCTCAAGGTTCCACTTAATTTTAAAAGTACAAATATGGAAAATTGTAACTCTAGGTCAGTATATCTTATAATATATTATGTAAACAGTGCTCAGCATAAAGACCATAAAAATATTGGTGTGATTTATATAACGAGGTCAGCTACTTATTGTTAAATACTCAACTATGCATCAACTTTCTCTTTTAAACTTCCTGGAGCTAAGAAAATATCTGTTTAAAAAACTCAAATATCTCTTCCCGTTCGAAAGTTATATAGAGTTAAATATGGAAAATATTATCTGTCAGTAAAACTTACAATGCATGCAATACACATTTCTATTCATAAAAATATTTACACCATTTCATAACAAGGTCTGCTATTTCCTATTAATAAATCATGTTCTCTAAGCATTATACCCGTTATTATATACAGACCTATTTCAAATACAGCCAGTTCCATTTCGCTTATCCACCGTCAACTTAATATGATTATAAACTGAATTTAAAATTTCTTTTTCATTCTTCATTTCCGACGGGCTGACTGGGATCAAATAAAAAGCGTAAGCCGTATTGCTAGAACTTTGTATTAGTATGTAAATCAGAATAAACCTATATTTTAATCGGGTAATTAAAATCGATATACTAGCTATCTGTTAATGTTAGGTGTAAACCATAATCAAATATACGTAAAACAATCTCACTAAAAACATGCACACTATGATATGATTCAATTAAATCTTTCATATTTTACAAGAACGGCATAATTATCGGGTCGGCAAATTCCTACATGCGAGCGAGAAGCAATCTATAATATTATAAAACTGATATTACATTTAAAAAAACATTGTGACAAGCGCTGAACATAATCAATATTATATATTTAACAGTTCTTTGCGTATGAAGTTAATATTCTGATGTCATAACTCAATGCTTGTTCTGATAATTAATTAAAAACCAATTACTACTGTAAGCATGCGTAATAGATCTTCCAAATAACTTGAGAACTATTGAAGTTTAAAAAAATCTTCGGACTCTAATTGTATGTCTACTAAGATATGTGGAGAAACCTTATCAAATAAATTTCTGATTGAAAAATTTCCTAGCTGATTTATACCCAAGTTTTTCAGCTTAAATATTAATGTAGATTGAAACGGTGTAAGAGTATAGAAATAAATCCGTAAAATATTCATAATAGACGTGGAATTTTTAGGTTAGGATCCCATTAAGCAGTAAAATATTGCATGGGGCATATCAAATTCTTCATCTCAAGGTTTATAATTTAACTAAATTTTTGTTCTATGAGTGACATTTAACATTTATTTTATAGTCTGTTATTTTATACTTAATGCATGTGTGTTCAAAAACATGATGGAATTTAAAAAGGGTTAAGACATGTAGATGAAACAAAGAGGATCATATTTTATTCTTTTCGGTTCAGCCTTAAACTTTTACATAAAATATCATTGTTAGCTGTGTTATTATTATCATTGAATAGGAATTATTACATAATTTAAGTCTAACACTCTCTCAACTGAGTCAATATGACTACGGAAATAAAACAATCATTAATGAAATATATAGATATATTAACTTTTTTAAATACAGAGTTAAATATTAATATTTAGGACCCCAGCCCAGAGCCGAACAGCAGACTCAAATGCGGAACGTAGGAAATCAATAACTTCTTTTACTGCAGCAGCAATCAGATCTAGAGAGTCACTAATAATGTCTATTTATAAGCACTGGTGTGATTAGGAATTAAATTTAAAACGTTGACACCTCCAGCGATCAACCGAAACCTCAATCCAGCATATACCATCTCGAGATATCTTATACGCATAACACCTATGTATGATATCGAATATGAATTTTATCATCAAATCTCACATGCTTTTTAACAAACACTATTTAAATAGTATGAACTTCACTGATAAGTTATACATACAGAGGATTCTAAGCGTTTACCATAGATTATTCATATAACAAATTTTACACTTTGTATCTTATTTTTCACACACTTGTACAGGATTAATTCTTCGAGCTGCAGTATCGTTTAAAACTTTTCCACAACGACTTCTATCAATGAACACATCACTAACATCATATAGGATAATATTTAATCTTTCAAGCTGCGAAAACATATTTTGTTTCTCTTCATAAAATTTTATATTTTCTTTTAACTGTTCTAATTTTAATAAATGTTCTTGTAACAACACCTTAAATGATGACATCTTACTCTTGTTAGATCTAACGAGTTACTAGTACTGAGTACTCATATGAAGGTTAAAAATAAATGGGGAGGTGAAGAGGGTGAAAATGTCATCTCACAGCATCAATAATAATAAAGTATCTACGTTTTCCTCTTTTTTAATAATATTCTAGAATAATGGTATCTCAGACGTAAAATAAATATTCCAAGTTTTAAAATAAATGATTCAACTCAGGGAACACCGAGCTATGAGAAAATATGTTTAAAGAAGTATTCTAAGAATTGTAATAAACAGCTGCATTCCTAAAACAAATGTGATTGGTTGAACAGTATCACGTGATTAGCATGACGTCACAGATAATAATATCTCTGAGTAAGCATACTTATTAGTTGTTTATAAGTTAGTAGTATTTACGTTGAGGTCACGTAGTAGATATCGTTGCGTTTAATTTTACTTTGTGAATTATTGTGTAACAACATCAGTGGTTTCCACTTTGATCATTTAAACTTTTTATCTCGTGTGTGTTTGCTATGAATCTAAAAACGTAAGTTATTTTATTATTTCGGTATAGGCGTTTCAAAAGTAAATTTAAACAATTTTTAGAATGAATTTAGATGTGATAAACAAGGAAGCTCTTTCACAGCGCAAGCAGTTAATCAAATTACATGAGTTACCCATTAATATTCTGCAACCTATATATGATGCACAAGCTGTTAAGACTAGATTTGGGAATGCTGTTCTATTGGAACTTGAAAAGAAAAAGCTGTTTTTACCTAAACGTATGTTTCCTCTAATGAAGAATAATTTACATCAATTTACCGGATGCAAATACAGTTTGATAGTTGAAGGTTTAAAAGAAGCTGATAACCCATCAGCAGGAATGAATTTTAGATTTATTGAAAATCTCTAAAATGTAAGTAAAAATTTTTTCAATATTTATTTTTAAAATTATTAAGTTTTTTATATAATTTTAGCTATGGTAAAAAGGACTAAGAATACTCGCATAAATATAATAGATGGATGAGGGCTGGTAACAGTTATTTTCAAGTGAATAGATATACCAGTTGAACTCTAAAGAAATCGCAGTTCTCAGTGATGAAATTGTAAGAAAATTCCATGCAGTTAAAATAAAAGACTAAGTATACCCCAGAACAACGAAACATTCGACTTTAGAACACAGCGAACTATACAATCTCATCTACATAACGTTTACTCGGTGGAGCAAACTAAAATTGCTCTAAGTCCATATGATGATAAGCGTTATCTTTTAAATGACTCTACCGACACGTTACCTTGGGGTAACTACTCAATTATAGAATAATTTAATAGTTACCAAACATGTATGTAAAATAGGATTAATATTATTATTATTGTATTTCTTGTAATAAAATATTATATAACCTATGTCTGTGTTTTTCTTATAAGGTAAATAAAACTCATAAGTATCAGTGGTGGTATAATAGAAAAATTATACATATTTTTTATGATATAAATATTTTCAAGAAAGAAGTGATATTTTGTCTACATATAATACATTTATCAAAAGTAACTGAGCAATCAGTACAACAAACTGTATTTGGATAGAAGAGGATGGGAACAAGTCACATAAGTAAAACATTACATTTTCTGAACAAAGATCATAATCACTTTCACATAGTATGTTATTAGTAATATTCAAGAAATTATTGTAGAAACCAGCAAAGTCTAAGCTATGCAATATATTCATAGTAGACATCACAAGTCCATTCATGTTTATAAATTCAAGTTTTTAAGATTTTATTTAAGTTTTACAAGTGTTGATTGTTTGTTATCATCTGATAGTCTACGTTTTTCTTCCATAATGATTCCAGTTATGAAGGTGAAATTTAATTCATATCAGCTGTCGATCGGTGCAATTACACCCATATCTTGCAATATGTTTATATACACCTGATAGTTAAGGTCTAGACGTTTACTAATTCTTATCATTTTAACTAAATCATTGGGGTCAATATCTGAACCTCGCAGTAATATTTCATCAAACTCGGAACAACTTGCGAATGGTTTACTTTGTTCTGATTCTATTAGTGGAGGTATATTTTCATTTCTATATAAATCTAAATCATTTCTTGCGGTTTCCTGCATGTTATTGGAAGGGGTCTTGCTATGTAACCTTCGTATATGCTCCTTTAAGTTGTCTCTTCGTTTAAACGTTTTATTACAAGAATCGCATTGGAAAGAACGATTTTTATGAACGTTATTATTATGTCTGCTTAATCCACTAAGCCAAGAGAACGTTTCACGGCAAATATCACATGAATGCATGTTCATCAACTAGCTTCAACTGATTCATAACTATCAGATACCCTTATTTATCCTTCAGCAGTACCGAATTTATCAACATGTATCCTTAAACCGTACCTGACTATACCCTTAATTACCCTTATATACCCTTATATATATATACCCTTATTTACCCTTAATATCATATTAATTACCCCTAATTAATCGTTATTTACCCTTATATACCCTTATTTACAAGGAAATTTTCAGGTCAATGTTAGGTTAGGTTAGGTTAAATTCTCAGGCCAATGTTAGGTTAGGTTAGGTTAGGTTTTACTCAAGGAAAAGGGAATTCTCAGGCCAATGTTAGGTTAGGTTGGGGAAGACGCGCGCGCCTTCCCCAACCTAACCTAACATTGGCCTGAGAATTCCCTTTTCCTTGAGTAAAACCTAACCTAACCTAACCTAACATTGGCCTGAGAATTTAACCTAACCTAACCTAACATTGACCTGAAAATTTCCTTGTAAATAAGGGTATATAAGGGTAAATAACGATTAATTAGGGGTAATTAATATGATATTAAGGGTAAATAAGGGTATATATATATAAGGGTATATAAGGGTAATTAAGGGTATAGTCAGGTACGGTTTAAGGATACATGTTGATAAATTCGGTACTGCTGAAGGATAAATAAGGGTATCTGATAGTTATGAATCAGTTGAAGCTAGTTGATGAACATGCATTCATGTGATATTTGCCGTGAAACGTTCTCTTGGCTTAGTGGATTAAGCAGACATAATAATAACGTTCATAAAAATCGTTGTTTCCAATGCGATTCTTGTAATAAAACGTTTAAACGAAGAGACAACTTAAAGGAGCATATACGAAGGTTACATAGCAAGACCCCTTCCAATAACATGCAGGAAACCGCAAGAAATGATTTAGATTTATATAGAAATGAAAATATACCTCCACTAATAGAATCAGAACAAAGTAAACCATTCGCAAGTTGTTCCGAGTTTGATGAAATATTACTGCGAGGTTCAGATATTGACCCCAATGATTTAGTTAAAATGATAAGAATTAGTAAACGTCTAGACCTTAACTATCAGGTGTATATAAACATATTGCAAGATATGGGTGTAATTGCACCGATCGACAGCTGATATGAATTAAATTTCACCTTCATAACTGGAATCATTATGGAAGAAAAACGTAGACTATCAGATGATAACAAACAATCAACACTTGTAAAACTTAAATAAAATCTTAAAAACTTGAATTTATAAACATGAATGGACTTGTGATGTCTACTATGAATATATTGCATAGCTTAGACTTTGCTGGTTTCTACAATAATTTCTTGAATATTACTAATAACATACTATGTGAAAGTGATTATGATCTTTGTTCAGAAAATGTAATGTTTTACTTATGTGACTTGTTCCCATCCTCTTCTATCCAAATACAGTTTGTTGTACTGATTGCTCAGTTACTTTTGATAAATGTATTATATGTAGACAAAATATCACTTCTTTCTTGAAAATATTTATATCATAAAAAATATGTATAATTTTTCTATTATACCACCACTGATACTTATGAGTTTTATTTACCTTATAAGAAAAACACAGACATAGGTTATATAATATTTTATTACAAGAAATACAATAATAATAATATTAATCCTATTTTACATACATGTTTGGTAACTATTAAATTATTCTATAATTGAGTAGTTACCCCAAGGTAACGTGTCGGTAGAGTCATTTAAAAGATAACGCTTATCATCATATGGACTTAGAGCAATTTTAGTTTGCTCCACCGAGTAAACGTTATGTAGATGAGATTGTATAGTTCGCTGTGTTCTAAAGTCGAATGTTTCGTTGTTCTGGGGTATACTTAGTCTTTTATTTTAACTGCATGGAATTTTCTTACAATTTCATCACTGAGAACTGCGATTTCTTTAGAGTTCAACTGGTATATCTATTCACTTGAAAATAACTGTTACCAGCCCTCATCCATCTATTATATTTATGCGAGTATTCTTAGTCCTTTTTACCATAGCTAAAATTATATAAAAAACTTAATAATTTTAAAAATAAATATTGAAAAAATTTTTACTTACATTTTAGAGATTTTCAATAAATCTAAAATTCATTCCTGCTGATGGGTTATCAGCTTCTTTTAAACCTTCAACTATCAAACTGTATTTGCATCCGGTAAATTGATGTAAATTATTCTTCATTAGAGGAAACATACGTTTAGGTAAAAACAGCTTTTTCTTTTCAAGTTCCAATAGAACAGCATTCCCAAATCTAGTCTTAACAGCTTGTGCATCATATATAGGTTGCAGAATATTAATGGGTAACTCATGTAATTTGATTAACTGCTTGCGCTGTGAAAGAGCTTCCTTGTTTATCACATCTAAATTCATTCTAAAAATTGTTTAAATTTACTTTTGAAACGCCTATAC
This sequence comes from Rhagium mordax, assembly GCA_963680705.1. Lineage (NCBI taxonomy): Eukaryota > Metazoa > Arthropoda > Insecta > Coleoptera > Cerambycidae > Rhagium > Rhagium mordax. The sequence goes on along the minus strand of OY796659.1, from coordinate 41,008,471 downwards.
CGAAATAATAAAATAACTTACGTTTTTAGATTCATAGCAAACACACACGAGATAAAAAGTTTAAATGATCAAAGTGGAAACCACTGATGTTGTTACACAATAATTCACAAAGTAAAATTAAACGCAACGATATCTACTACGTGACCTCAACGTAAATACTACTAACTTATAAACAACTAATAAGTATGCTTACTCAGAGATATTATTATCTGTGACGTCATGCTAATCACGTGATACTGTTCAACCAATCACATTTGTTTTAGGAATGCAGCTGTTTATTACAATTCTTAGAATACTTCTTTAAACATATTTTCTCATAGCTCGGTGTTCCCTGAGTTGAATCATTTATTTTAAAACTTGGAATATTTATTTTACGTCTGAGATACCATTATTCTAGAATATTATTAAAAAAGAGGAAAACGTAGATACTTTATTATTATTGATGCTGTGAGATGACATTTTCACCCTCTTCACCTCCCCATTTATTTTTAACCTTCATATGAGTACTCAGTACTAGTAACTCGTTAGATCTAACAAGAGTAAGATGTCATCATTTAAGGTGTTGTTACAAGAACATTTATTAAAATTAGAACAGTTAAAAGAAAATATAAAATTTTATGAAGAGAAACAAAATATGTTTTCGCAGCTTGAAAGATTAAATATTATCCTATATGATGTTAGTGATGTGTTCATTGATAGAAGTCGTTGTGGAAAAGTTTTAAACGATACTGCAGCTCGAAGAATTAATCCTGTACAAGTGTGTGAAAAATAAGATACAAAGTGTAAAATTTGTTATATGAATAATCTATGGTAAACGCTTAGAATCCTCTGTATGTATAACTTATCAGTGAAGTTCATACTATTTAAATAGTGTTTGTTAAAAAGCATGTGAGATTTGATGATAAAATTCATATTCGATATCATACATAGGTGTTATGCGTATAAGATATCTCGAGATGGTATATGCTGGATTGAGGTTTCGGTTGATCGCTGGAGGTGTCAACGTTTTAAATTTAATTCCTAATCACACCAGTGCTTATAAATAGACATTATTAGTGACTCTCTAGATCTGATTGCTGCTGCAGTAAAAGAAGTTATTGATTTCCTACGTTCCGCATTTGAGTCTGCTGTTCGGCTCTGGGCTGGGGTCCTAAATATTAATATTTAACTCTGTATTTAAAAAAGTTAATATATCTATATATTTCATTAATGATTGTTTTATTTCCGTAGTCATATTGACTCAGTTGAGAGAGTGTTAGACTTAAATTATGTAATAATTCCTATTCAATGATAATAATAACACAGCTAACAATGATATTTTATGTAAAAGTTTAAGGCTGAACCGAAAAGAATAAAATATGATCCTCTTTGTTTCATCTACATGTCTTAACCCTTTTTAAATTCCATCATGTTTTTGAACACACATGCATTAAGTATAAAATAACAGACTATAAAATAAATGTTAAATGTCACTCATAGAACAAAAATTTAGTTAAATTATAAACCTTGAGATGAAGAATTTGATATGCCCCATGCAATATTTTACTGCTTAATGGGATCCTAACCTAAAAATTCCACGTCTATTATGAATATTTTACGGATTTATTTCTATACTCTTACACCGTTTCAATCTACATTAATATTTAAGCTGAAAAACTTGGGTATAAATCAGCTAGGAAATTTTTCAATCAGAAATTTATTTGATAAGGTTTCTCCACATATCTTAGTAGACATACAATTAGAGTCCGAAGATTTTTTTAAACTTCAATAGTTCTCAAGTTATTTGGAAGATCTATTACGCATGCTTACAGTAGTAATTGGTTTTTAATTAATTATCAGAACAAGCATTGAGTTATGACATCAGAATATTAACTTCATACGCAAAGAACTGTTAAATATATAATATTGATTATGTTCAGCGCTTGTCACAATGTTTTTTTAAATGTAATATCAGTTTTATAATATTATAGATTGCTTCTCGCTCGCATGTAGGAATTTGCCGACCCGATAATTATGCCGTTCTTGTAAAATATGAAAGATTTAATTGAATCATATCATAGTGTGCATGTTTTTAGTGAGATTGTTTTACGTATATTTGATTATGGTTTACACCTAACATTAACAGATAGCTAGTATATCGATTTTAATTACCCGATTAAAATATAGGTTTATTCTGATTTACATACTAATACAAAGTTCTAGCAATACGGCTTACGCTTTTTATTTGATCCCAGTCAGCCCGTCGGAAATGAAGAATGAAAAAGAAATTTTAAATTCAGTTTATAATCATATTAAGTTGACGGTGGATAAGCGAAATGGAACTGGCTGTATTTGAAATAGGTCTGTATATAATAACGGGTATAATGCTTAGAGAACATGATTTATTAATAGGAAATAGCAGACCTTGTTATGAAATGGTGTAAATATTTTTATGAATAGAAATGTGTATTGCATGCATTGTAAGTTTTACTGACAGATAATATTTTCCATATTTAACTCTATATAACTTTCGAACGGGAAGAGATATTTGAGTTTTTTAAACAGATATTTTCTTAGCTCCAGGAAGTTTAAAAGAGAAAGTTGATGCATAGTTGAGTATTTAACAATAAGTAGCTGACCTCGTTATATAAATCACACCAATATTTTTATGGTCTTTATGCTGAGCACTGTTTACATAATATATTATAAGATATACTGACCTAGAGTTACAATTTTCCATATTTGTACTTTTAAAATTAAGTGGAACCTTGAGATTCATTAAATAATTCTATTTTATTAACAAAAATAAAACACAAATAAAAATTTACATATCTTTATTTATTAAATAAATGAATAGCAATTCAAACATACATGGTTATTAAATCGTCACTGGTCTTATTTAAAAATTTGAAAAATATTTTATCACATGAATAGTCTAACCCTGTCTTCTTATCATCATTGCGTTCCTTTTAAATGTGAATATCATGCAACGAGGGTTTTCAAGTTGAGAATGTGTTCGAATTCTCCATTTATCTGATTTAATGTCAGGTAATTCGTACGACGGCGGCTCCCACCAGGAATGAATCTTTTTTAAAGAATTAATTATTTCTAACTTTAATTCATCATTGATGTGCAATCCATAACATTGAAGTTTGTTGATTATAATATCACATACTTTTGAATCAGATTTATTTAAAACATTTTCGGATGTATTCATTTCGTTGATCCTCATCAGTTCAATGTTATCCCACCTATTCGCAATTTTATCCCAATTTATCCCTAATATTGCCCCTCCTGTTCGCAATATTATCCCTCCTGTTCGCAATAGTATCCCTCCTGTTCGCAATATTATCCCTAGCTGATAGCTCAAAGCTGTTTATTATCCCTAACTGTTTACAGGAACAGTGTATTAGTAAGTCAATACCAGACATCTAACTTCTATTATTTTTCAGATAATAATGTTGTATGGGGAGGAACATATCTATATACTTTAAATTCAAATATCAAACACCAAACACCAAATTCCACTCCAATGTTGAAAATTTTGTTAAATTACTATTCTAGACACCGAGACGAATCGTTTGATACCATACATCAGGTATTTCAGAAGACCGGAAGTAGAGACAGGAAGTTGTTATTTTATGACGTATTTCGAGTTGAGGAACATATCTATATACTTTGAATTCAAATATCAAACGCTAAACACATAATTCCACTCCAATGTTGAAAATTTTGTTAAATTACTATTCTAGACGCCGAGACGATTCATTTGATACCATACATCAGCTATTTCAGAAGACCGGAAGTAGAGACCGGAAGTTGTTATTTTATGACGTATTTCGAGTTGAGGAACATATCTATATACTTTGAATTCAAATATCAAACGCCAAACATCAAATTCTACTGCAATGCCGAAAATTTTGTTATATTAGTATTCTAGACGTCGAGACGAATTATTTGATACCCCACATCACGTATTTCAGAAGACCGGAAGTAGAGACCGGAAGTTGTTATTTTATTGCAGATTCTAGCATGTTTCTAGTTGAGGAACATATCTATATACTTTAAATTCAAATATCAAGTCTCAAAGCCCATTTTTCCCACTTGGAATGAAAATTAGCCTTCTAGACGCTGAGACGATTCAAGGTGTTATTTTATGATGTATTTCGGGTTGCGGAACATAATATCTATATACTTTAAATTCAAATATCAAGCCCCAAACGCCAAATTCTACTCTAATGCCGAAAATTTTGTTATATTAGTATTCTAGACGCCGAGATGAATCGTTTGATACCCCACATCATGTATTTCAGAAGACCGGAAGCTGTTATGACGTATTTCAAGTTGGAGAACATATCCATATACTTTAAATTCAAATACCGCTTAACCGACGTTTATAGTTACTGAAAAGAAAAATTTTACCGGTTTATTTCGCATCCCCACCACACCATACGTATTAAATTTGCATGTGTTGATCCCAACGGCTTTTTTGTTATCACCGCAAAATTGTAACGGTTTATTTCGCAAATTTTCTTATCACCGGATATTACTTCCGTTCTACAGTCGTTCATTCTAACGGCTTTTTTGTTATCAACCGCAAAATTGTAACGGTCTTTTTCGCAATAACTGTCATTTCTTATCACAGGCTGCAAAAATTTTTTAATTATATAAGAGAATTTACGACGTAATAGTTTCAAGGTGAATTAGCGTTTAAAAACATTTGTTGGGCATTAGATACAGGGCTGCCACCCTCATCAGCTTTGAGCTATAGCGTCACACCTGTTTTTTCTTTTCACCAGTCATGGAACATATCTATTTACTTTAAATTCAAATATCAAGCTAAATTCTACTCTAATGACGAAAATTTAGTTAAATTAGTATTCTAGACGTCGAGACGAATCGTTTGATACCATACATCAGGTATTTCAGAAGACCGGAAGTAGAGACCGGAAGTTGTTATTTTATTGCAGATTCTAGCATGTTTCGAGTTGAGGAACATATCTATATACTTTAAATTCACATATCAAGCCCCAAAGTCCATTTTTTCGCACTCGGATTTAAAATTTTGTTAAATTAGTATTCTAGACGTTGAGACGATTAATTTGATACCCCACATCACGGATTTCAGAAGACCGGAAGTGGAGACCGGAAGTTGTTGTTTTATGACGTATTTCGAGTTGAGGAACATTTCTATATACTTTAAATTCAAATATCAAGCCCCAAAGACCATTTTTTCGCACTTGGAATGAAAATTAGTGTTCTAGACGTCGAGATGAATCATTTGATATCCCACATCACGTGATCAGGGCCACCATGTTTTTTTTTTCTACTGCGCATGATCAGGACCGCCATGTTTTTTTTCTCTCATACCTACATGATTTTTCTCATACCCACTGCGCATGATCAGGGCCGCCATGTTTTTTTCTCTTCATGCAGCCATGTTTTTTTCTCATACCTACTGCGCATGATCAGGCCCGCCATGTTTTTTTTTCTACTGCGCATGATCAGGGTCGCCATGTTTTTTTCTCTTCATGCCGCCATGTTTTTTTTCATACCTACTGCGCATGATCAGGGCCGCCATGTTTTTTTCTCTTCATGCAGCCATGTTTTTTTCTCATCACGCCGCCATGTTTTTTTCTCATACCTCATGTTTTTTTTTCACCTTCAGCAGCCTCTGGACCCCAGCCCCCAGACTTCATCCCCCCAGACACTTCTTGCACCTCTTGTACATCCCCTGGTCACTTCTTGTACCTCTTGTACATCCCCTGGTCACTTCATGATGGTCGCCATGTGCCATCAGCAGTTTGACAGCTCACTTCCGCTGCCGTACCCGCTTTGCTCATCTACTGATGGGTATATTTTGATATTGGAGGTGTTTTGGTGACGCACGACAGATTCTATGTCACGAAATAAATAAAAAAATGTTTATAAATATGTCCTAATATGCACCATTGCATTAGCAAGAGCCACAGAATTAAATTTTCCTGGCAAATGGTGCCTATTAGTTCATATAATTCTTCACTTTTTTAACATACGTTATCATCTTTTGAATTTGCCGTGTAGTTTTGTTAGAGTGTATAACGGAAAGTAAACTTTAACTTTATCTTTGTAGTTGAGAAGCCATTTTTGTAGTATTTATGACATATTTTTTATTACAATACAATATGCAAAATCTTTCGAATTTTGAGAAATCTTAAAATTCATGCACACACTGGATTTTTGTCTTGGAACTTTTCAGCTAGAAATGAATAAATATTATTATCTACATTAATTTTTTATTATTAATACAATAACTTTTTGTGGCGTATCTGCAAGTACAAGATAAAAGCAAAAACACCAACTGACAAATTATTCAATCCACCTGCCATCTGTTCCTTTTTTTAGCATAATATGGCATTGATTCCTCTTTGTTAAATCAATTATAGATTTATTCACAAATAACAAGGGAAGAATTTTATGTAGTTTTAAACCCATGTCTGATACCTTTTACTCAATAAATTCACCCTTTTAGAACTTCCTGTATTGTACAATTTTCTTCACTACTATTCTTCACTCGCAGTTCAGTTACATCATTCACTTAGGTGGAATATACTTTTATTTTTAGAAATCGCAGCAATAATAATTCAGTGTATGTAAATCTGGACCTGGAATCCATGCTTTATTGGCATTAATCCAATCAATTTTCTTCATATTTTTTTCAGATATCATTTGTTTTTGAAGTAAAATCTCATCTAGAAGGACCAGTAAATCATTCGCGAAAAATTTGTGATAGTTTACTCAATTTAGCCTGTTGGTAGGACAACTGGTTCAATTAGTCTGTCTCTTAAAATTTCTAAATAAACTTTAGTAGCAAACATTTATGATCTTTGGTTTAAATTATGGATATTCCTCTGCCCATTATCGCTGATTTTGTTAGGTAAATAAATATGCCTTCCTCATTGAAGTAGACTTTCATATTTCATGGGGATGTCCGTTATAAGAGCTAGGGTTTCCTATATTATATTTCTGTAGTAATTATTTATTATAGTATTGTCGGCGAGTTGGATGGTTTCTAACAAAGAACGTTTGTAATTTTTTTATATAAGGCACAAAAGGCGGAAAATGTTAAGATTTCCCAAATGATTAAATGCGATATACGTTTTATAGCTACAATTATCTTTACGCTGATTCTATTTACTGCCTCAAGGATATGCGCCTCCACCTCACAAGTGTACAGTTCTTTGATCATCTGTCCCTGGCGAAGACAGAATTAGTTAGTGTTAGCGGTGACGGTACGATTCTGCTTATAAGTGTGCAGTCCAGATTCGTCCACACCTTCACACTTTCTGAAAAAATATTCATGATTATCGCTACATAGAATGCATTTCATTCTATAATATGATCTATTAAAAAGATGAGTAAGAAAAGTCATCTAAAAACTCAGTATTATAAACTAATGGGATCTATTAGGAATATATTTGTATACATTTTTACATATTGCTTAAATGATAATTGTGGCATTTCATAAATTATTTCTCTTCCTTTTCTTTTTTGGGATTTATTACCACACACCTTTAGATTCCTATCCAAAAAAAATCGATTTATCTAAAAAGTATTCAAATTAACCAGTTTAAAACTGGGAAATAACCTCTACGCCTTTGACGTAATGTCAGAGGATCAGTTAGAGGGTGTTTTTTGACAATAGGAATTAAATTAACACAAAAATATTGCGCTGACGTTTCGGAAACTATATCCGTTTCCTTTTTCAAAGTTTAGGCTTTAGATTTTTATGTAACGTGTAGAATAACACGGCATAAAATAAAAATTGTTTATATCATTTCCATAGATACTTACCATAGAAATGTTGAAAAATATACTAAATAATATTAATTTTATTGAGTTCTTCTCACAACATTGGTAACCAAGTTGAACAAAATTCTACCGAACAATTTGATCCTACGCATTTATCTTCATTAAGTAAAATTAATGTATATTCTTTGATTTTTCTTTTTTTGTTGTCTGCTTCTTTGGTCAAAATTTTTGCTGAATCCCATTTTATCCTGTGATCATTTTCCCAAGCATTTTCACAAATTTTAGATTTTTCAATATCACCTTTTCTAATATAACTTTTGTGCTCGCCCAATCGTACATTAAGTGGTCTAGATGATTCACCCACATAATGTTTATTACACTCGCACGGGATACTGTATATACAATTTTTTGAATTTTGTTCAGGATTTAATGGTTTCGTTTTTGTCAATATGGATCTTAAAGTATTATTTGTTTGAAAAATTGTCCTAACGCCAAATTTTTTACCGACACGACGTAATTTCTCAGATAAACCTTTTATATATGGAATTAATGTCGAATAATGATATTCTGGTTTTGGTTGCGCCGGATTGTTAACTCTATTTTCAATGTTCATGAAAGTCTTATCAACAAATTCTTTCGGGTATTCATTAATTAAAATTTCCCTGACAAATTGCCTTTCATGTTTGAATATTTCATCATTAGAAGAAATTATTTTTGCCCTATCATACAAACATTTTCTAACACCTTTTTTTAACGTCCAAAGACTGGTTTGAGTTAAAATTTAAATATCTGTTAGTGTGAGTTTTTTTTCGGTAAACGCTAGTTTGAAAATTATTATTATTGGCTTTTTTAATTAAAACATCTAAAAATGGTAATTCATTATTATTTTCTATTTCTAAAGTGAATTTGATAGATGGTTCTTTATTATTAATATTTTCCGAAAAATTGTTTAATAAATCTATTCCATGAGGCCAATTTGCAAAAATATCGTCTACATATTTCCACCAAGTTACCGGGTAATGAATATTATTTTCAACATATCTGTTTTCAAAATCCTCCATAAATATATTACTTAGTATTGGTGTCAAAGGGGAACCCATTGCCATCCCGAAGTCTTGTTGATAAAAATAATTTTTTAATTGGAAATAGATTGTTTTTATTGATACCGTTAACAGTTCCATTATACTATTTACGCTAAGTTTAGTCCTGTTTGCCAAATTATTGTCGTTTATTAATTTGTCTCTAATTATTTTCAAAGTTTTGTCCACAGGGACATTTGTAAAAAGGCTAACTATGTCAAAACTAACCATCAGATGTGTATCATGAATATTATTTTGATTGATAATTTGATATAATAGCAAGTATAGAGAAAACTGCTCAAAATTTACCAGCGGATGAAGGAAATGAATACCGTATACGTTCAAAAATTATTTTAGAGGATCAAGTTAAAATTAAAGATAATTTGAGTTCTGCAGAAAAACAATCAATTTCTTCTTTGAAACAGGATATTAGTATTAAAATTTTACCAGCCGATAAAGGTAATGCCACAGTCATTTTAGATACAGATACATATGATTCAAAAATTACAACTCTCATAACTGAGGGCCCTTATTCAAAATTAAATAAAGATCCAACCAAATCAATTGAAAACAAAATTTACAGAACTCTTTTTAAATACAAAAATGAATTTAATGACTTTGAATGCAGAAAGCTTACACCACATCATAGTAAACCTCCTCATTTTTATGGTTTACCAAAAATACATAAGGCAAACATTCCTTTAAGACCAATTGTTAGTTCTATTAATTCTCCGTGTCATAACTTGGCAAAATTCTTACTAAAAATTATTAATCCGCTTTCTGGAAATACCAATTCATATATAAAAAATAGTAAGCATTTTCTAGAAAAACTTTATGAAAATATTATTCATGATACACATCTGATGGTTAGTTTTGACGTAGTTAGCCTTTTTACAAATGTCCCTGTGGACAAAACTTTGAAAATAATTAGAGACAAATTAATAAACGACAATAATTTGGCAAACAGGACTAAACTTAGCGTAAATAGTATAATGGAACTGTTAACGGTATCAATAAAAACAACCTATTTCCAATTAAAAAATTATTTTTATCAAGACTTCGGGATGGCAATGGGTTCCCTTTGTCACCAATACTAAGTAATATATTTATGGAGGATTTTGAAAACAGATATGTTGAAAATAATATTCATAAACCGGTAACTTGGTGGAGATATGTAGACGATATTTTTGCAATTTGGCCGCATGGAATCGATTTATTAAACAATTTTTTGGAAAATATTAATAATAAAGAACCATCTATCAAATTCAGTTTAGAAATAGAAAATAATAATGAATTACCATTTTTAGATGTTTTAATTAAAAAAGTCAATAGGAATAATAATTTTCAAACTAGCGTTTACCGAAAAAAGACTCACACTAACAGATATTTAAATTTTAACTCAAACCAGTCTTTGGACGTTAAAAGAGGTGTTATAAAATGTTTGTATGATAGGGCAAAAATAATTTCTTCTAATGATGAAATATTCAAACATGAAAGGCAATTTGTCAGGGATATTTTAATTAATAATGAATACCCGAAAGAATTTGTTGATAAGACTTTCATGAACATTGAAAATAGAGTTAACAATCCGGCGCAACCAAAACCAGAATATCATTATTCGACATTAATTCCATATATAAAAGGTTTATCTGAGAAATTACGTCGTGTCGGTAAAAAATTTGGCGTTAGGACAATTTTTCAAACAAATAATACTTTAAGATCCATATTGACAAAAACGAAACCATTAAATCCTGAACAAAATTCAAAAAATTGTATATACAGTATCCCGTGCGAGTGTAATAAACATTATGTGGGTGAATCATCTAGACCACTTAATGTACGATTGGGCGAGCACAAAAGTTATATTAGAAAAGGTGATATTGAAAAATTTAAAATTTGTGAACATGCTTGGGAAAACGATCACAGGATAAAATGGGATTCAGCAAAAATTTTGACCAAAGAAGCAGACAACAAAAAAAGAAAAATCAAAGAATATGCATTAATTTTACTTAATGAAGATAAATGCGTAGGATCAAATTGTTCGGTAGAATTTTGGTCAACTTGGTTACCAATGTTGAGAGACGAACTCAATAAAATTAATATTATTTAACGTAGTATTAATCCCATGTGGGTTGTTCATATTGAAGAAGAAAAACACAAAGGTCTTGTTCCTACACAATTCTTTTTAATTGCAACCGGTTTCGTGATCAATATATTACATCACATCATCAGGCTACAAGACTACAAAAAGGAAAACTTATGTAAAAAACTTTAACAATACGATTAATACATTTTATATAATAAGTTAAGATTTTCATAAAATATGTGGGTAGGTAAATATAAATAAAGAAGTAAAACTATTATGATAATATCAGATATTGTTTTTTATATATAAAAAATATGTTTGTAAATAAGATAAAAAAGTTATTAACAAAAGATACTAAAGAAATTAAAGTCAAATGAAATTGTTAATAATTAATAAGTTAAATATAGAAACAATATACTTACATTTCTATAAATACCAAAGGTTTGTCAAAATTAGCATTAATTAAAAAATTTTGTCCAATTTTTTAGAAAATTAATAAATTTTATGTAAAAATACTTGTAATTGAATTTATTTATTATATTAAAAACACCCATAAAACAAAAGACAATGTACGAGGACAACAAATTAAAATTTGAAAATAACGTCCTTAACAACGTACAAACAGAACTGAATTAAGTAAGTGTCTTGGAATACAGAAAATTATAAAAAAAAAATTATAAGTAGTTACAACGACCTCTATAGGTACATACAGGAACACAAGCATATATAGTAGATTAATAAAACGAAAACAATGTACAATCTTAAAGGAAGTATGGACATTTATTAATAGGTGGCGCAAATTATACACAATAGAAAACTACAAATATATAGAACAATTATTGAAGTCATATGATATATTAGATGAAACAGATAAACATATTTAAAATGGTTGACCAGCACATGAGAATTCAAATTACTAATACAAATCCTAGAACAAAACTGAGAAAGTAAGTGAAGATTGAAAATTTAACTGTGAATTAAGTGAAACAGAATTAGGGTTTTTTATTTCTCTAAGAATTTCAAGACTCTTGCTTAACAATTTGGAGAGTCTTGATATTCTTAGAGAAATAAAAAACCCTAATTCTGTTTCACTTAATTCACAGTTAAATTTTCAATCTTCACTTACTTTCTCAGTTTTATTCTAGGATTTGTATTAGTAATTTGGATTCTCATGTGCTGGTCAACCATTTTAAATATGTTTATCTGTTTCATCTAATGTATCATATGACTTCAATAATTGTTCTATATATTTGTAGTTTTCTATTGTGTATAATTTGCGCCACCTATTAATAAATGTCCATACTTCCTTTAAGATTGTACATTGTTTCAAAATTCAAAAAACTGTATTTACAGTATTCCGTGTTGTGAATGTGACAAATATTATGTTGGTGAGTCATCCAGACCCTTCAATGTAAGATTGGGCGAACACAAAAGTTATATTAGAAAAAATGAAATTGAAAAATCAAAAATTTGTGAACACGCTTTCGAAAACGGACATCCAATAAATTGGAATGGAGCAAAAATTTTAACAAAAGAACCGGACAGTAAAAAGAGAAAAATTAAAGAATCTGCAATAATTTTGCTAAATGAAGACAAATGCGTATCAAATTATTCTGTAGATTGTTGTACAATATGGTTACCGATGCTAAAAGAAGAACTTAGCAACTTGAATATCTAATCTAATCAACTTTTCTGTGAGCGTAGTAAGTATCTATGGTTATAATATAAACATTAAAATTGTGTAATTTCACGAATTACACAAGAGAAAGACTATTTAGCATTGAGAAAGGAAACAGACTAAGTTTCCGAAACGTCTGCAAAACATAATTGTTTTTATTTTATTTTAATTATATTTTATGTCAGAAAACCAACCTTTAACTGTTCCTTTGACGTAAAGTCACAGGCGTAAAGGTTATTTTTTAAATAATCCAAATATTTTTCAGATTATCAGATTAATGTTCAGAAGTGTGGCCGTAAATCCCAAATAAGAACAGAAAGAAAATACAGAAAGATGCCACAAATAACTTTTAGACAATATTTATATTTTTTATATATAAAAAACAATATCTGATATTATCATAATAGTTTTACTTGTTTATTTATATTTACCTACCTACATATTTTATGAAAATCTTAACTTATTAAATAAAATGTATTAATCGTATTGTTAAAGTTTTTTACATAAGTTTTCCTTTTTGTAGTCTTGTAGCCTGATAATGTGATGTAATATATTGATCACGAAACCGGTTGCAATTAAAAAGAATTTTGTGGGAACAAGACCTTTGTGTTTTTCTTCTTCAATAATATTATTTAGTATATTTTTCAACATTTCTATGGTAAGTATCTATGGAAATGATATAAACAATTTTTATTTTGTACACGTTACATAAAAATCTAAGGCCTAAACTTTGAAAAAGGAAACGGATATAGTTTCCGAAACGTCAGCGCAGTATTTTTGTATTAATTTAATTCCTATTAGTTGTCAAAAAACACCCTCTAAACTCTAACTGATCCTCTGACATTATGTCAAAGGCGTAGAGGTTATTTCCCAGTTTTAAACTGGTTAATTTGAATATTTTTTAGATAAATCGAATTTTTTTGGATAGGAATCTCAAGGAATGTGGTAATAAATCCCAAAAAAGAAAAGGAAGAGAAATCATTTTTACATATATCTTACTGTCATATTAATTTGTTTTTCGATATTGTATTTCTAACATAATAATGCATTTATAATTTACGACTAATGTCTCATTAAAATTGAATAGAAAACTCTTACAGGATTCACTTTACCATCATAACCAATTTTTTACTACACTTTGTAATTATCTTTTAAGATAAAGTTCTAAGCAGTATTTCATTGAAAAATATAAAGATAGACATTTAAGTAAAAGTTTTAATGAAAACTTGTTTAATATTTCATGCTGCCTCAATTTTAGATTAGGAGTATATTAGAAGTACCTAATTTATAAAATAGTTTCATCTAAGGATAAATAATGTGCAATAGGTTTTAAACATTCACTTATGTTACCGCTTTTAACAAAGAATGTAATAATATAGCAAAGGATTTTACATTTATGACCCTAAATTGTACATCTTTGTGCAATATATCACTCGGGAGCATTTGTACACCTCTCATAAATTGTAACAAGTGGAATTCAATATAAAAAATTCATTTTGAATTTTACGATGCGATGATCTCAATTCTCCAACGTTGACAAATATACTAAATATTTAAAAACTAATACTTTCACAAATTCTGTTGAAGAGCATTTACAAAAATTATTATTATTGATTAATTATTATATGGAGGTTACAGAAGCCGGGAGATTATGGCGGAATTTCTTTCATAATAAGAATATCACAAATATATTAACGTTCTGTTTGGTTTAAAATTGTTTGAATTATGTTGAAAGTTGTTTATTCTTTTTGTTTTTTTTTTCTAATTTTAAATAACTACATACTTTGTCTTTCCCAATGTTAGTTCGATAAACACGAAACAAATGATTTGAAAACGAACCTTCTTTAAAAACTACATTCAAACAGGTTTAACAATTTGCATTTGTTCATGAAATACATTTCTCGGGGTCGTTGAATATATAATTTAATATACCTATATCATTTTCCTATGCTTTATGTAATATATCGAATGAAACATATTCTCTGGCTAAGCAGTAAAGTTCGGAGCAGTTGCAGAATACTGAGAATAATATTGTGAATTTTATTTCCGTTTCTGAATATTATAGGAGATTCTCATCATACCTCAAAATCATTTAAGGAGAGGAATTTAACTTTATATATTTTACTGTATCTCAATACACTATCTTCTTGTTAAATAGGATTCTCAAACTTGTACTTTGTGTATCTATTCATCAAGATAATTCGTTCAAAATTCAATTACAAACATTCTAATATGCCTTATACTCGTGGTTTGTTATGCCATTTCACAATCTTCATTATATTTTAACTCAATCTGAAATCGATACGAAATTTCAATTTAAATTCATAGTAATCTGCACGGTTTCTAAATTATATTAGCATATAAAGTGTGGCAAATATATTGAACAAAAATGTGTTAAACTTTTTAATTAAAATTTGTCACGAATATTCTGGATATGCATGACATCCTGCCATTATAATTTCGCACAGGATAACAAATGTCTTAATGCTATTACCCAAAATGCATAAATAATATAATTTTTATAGGGCTATTGCAGAATCATTATGAACCAACATTATTTTATAACTAGTTAGTCTCATTTGGAAGCGACTTCGATATCCTCTGAATCTTACGGGGGAAAAGATAACAAACTACTTACAGCTACTCCTCACATCATGCAAGGTTAGAACTGTGGATTCTTGAATCGTGTGCCCTAAGTCAATGAAGGAACTCCACTTCCCAATGTTGATTTTAAATAAAGTTTAATGATAGGGGCATGAGTCAGGGACATGAAAATGGTAGAAAAGAGACAGGGAGAAACACTATTTGTTAACGACTTGGTAACATCCACAATAGTTAACTTGGTGTTTTATCTTGGTCATATCTTAGTCTCTTTTGAAATTAGACATGTTATTTGTAAGTAATAAATGAGAACATAGGAATTTAAAAATAATTTGTTTATTACAGAACGGAAAATATGTGTAATGCATACAAGTTTTTAAGTATCGATTTTTTATAAAATTACATGAACATAACTTATTTGTAATGATTCAACCAACACACATTGGTGCACAAAATTTGTTTTATAAGCCGTTACATGGTTAAAACCTTAACTTCACTATTTAACGTTGCATTGTAATGGCGTATACTTACGTAAGCTGTACTGTTTGCAACTTACTACCTACAAACAGTAATTTCCGGCTTTGTAACACTTTGTTTTTAGACGGAAACTTGGACGCCAGTTCCTTATTTTTAAGTGCAAGGAACAGCACTTGCCTCGCTCACCGGGGTGAGAACGCTAGCAGGGTAGCTTACGATGGAGAAACAGTTTTTTTTGCCCAGGGATCTAAGATGATTGTCTTGTCAATCGGACTGGACAATTTCTCAAACGGGTTAATTAGTGATAAACAACGGAAATAATGATTCGTAAATTTTATATAGCATACAAAAATATTTATTTATTAAAATCGACAGTTAATAATCAATTGAGAACTGAACAGAATAGAGCAATGGTTTAATTTACAGTCGGAAACCAAATGTATTAATTGTGTACAATTTTCATAAACCATAACGTGAGTTGGCAAAAAAGAGTACGAGTGCTTTATTTCGGACGGCGCCGGCGGTTGAATCGAAGTGCGAACGGATCGAGGTATGCCAACGCGGGGAAAAGCAAACGGCTAGGGCGCGCAAGTGTGATTACAAAAGACACCAAACTATCGGTTTCACTAAGCCACATTCACTAAGCCACAGATATTCTTTTTGTTTCTATTTAGGGTATTATTTAACAAACGCGGATGCCGACTGCCTTAAATACAGAGCTATGCTAACAGGTAAGTTATTTTCTTCCTTACCGGAAACAACGATTTAGATCATACGCTGGTGCCACATAGCTAAAGTCTGTGTCATATCTATACAGCACATAAAAAGAGCCGGCTTGTTTGAAGTTTTTGTGGGCATCGAACAAGCCGCCAGTTTTTTATGTGTCTTACAAATCTGAAGTCGACCATACCATGAGCAAGTTATCGAAATGTTTTGTCTTTGTATGATAAATCCATGATTTGAAATACATTCACTGGTGACTGGGCATTACCATCATGATCACAATATTGTAAAGCTAAGCCGATGAACGTGTGAAATAACATTGAATACAAACAAACGGAAAATTTATATCGACCTCTGATTTAATTAAGTAGTTCTACAAAACGTCGGTACTTACACAATGATATTCAATGCAGAATATCTATACTTAGTTGAGGGTGATACAGCTAGATTACGGTGGACTACTTGTTCTTACCAAGATAGTTTTAGGTAAAAGAAAATATTAAGCGGGGTGGAATACTTCGATGATTCTTCACAGGTCGGCAGTTAATGCTTTTGCGAGGGTATCGACGATTCGATTGATTTCTATTTAGCTGGTCCCGGTGAATTTATTATGTCTTTTCTTGCTGACGTAGGCAGCGGCGCGGTCATACGGTGGGTGGAATCCGGACAGGTGACTCGAACTAGGAACGCGGTTTACTAAGTCCTAGCGTGTTACATAACTTGCCATATTCAACCGGACTAACTGAAAACGGAACTGTGTTGCTTGCAAGTTTTAAACTATATCGCAAAAAGAACCGGCTTAAAACAGACACAGTTAATGTTTTAACAATTTTTAGTAACTAATTAATAATGATAATAATGACTATTTAATTAATGTTGTAGATACACCGAATTTCATGGTACTATATCCTATAGATCAGAATAATATAATTAGTATTATTGGATCATTGAAAAATAAGTGTAGTTCAGGTAATGTTCTAAAAACAATTCATAAATTTGTAACTGTTCCAGTACACATTATAAACTCAATATTTCCTATGGGTATTGTGCCATCACATTTCAAACAATCGGTAGTTGTGCCAATTTATAAATCTGGAGATCATACAAATGTTGCTAACTATAGAGTACTATAGACCTATTTCGATAATTAATAATGTTGCGAAAATATTTGAAAAATCCATCAAGAAAAGAGTTATTACATTTTTAGAAAAATACAATTTATTGTCTGATGCAAAATATGGATTCAAAGAAGAAAAAAATACAGAAATGGTTTGGCTTATTATATTTTATCAATAATAGCATGAATGAAAACAAAAAATGCATAACTATATTTTTAGACCTTTGATACTGTTTCTCATAATATCCTAATTGACAGGCTTGACAAAATAGGAATAAGGGGTGTCAGATTAAAAAATAATAATTAATTATATAACCAACAGAGAACAATTTGTTAGGATTAATAATGCTCTAAGCGAACCAAGTATAGGTGGAATAGGTGTACCGCAAGGCACAGTACTTGGACCTATCTTGTTTATTTAAATAGTATAGCAGCTTTAAAAAATAATAACTTCAAAATAATTTCTTATGCAGATGATACTGTACTATTATTTAATGGCGAAGATTGGGATTCAGTTAACAAACAAAGCTCTGTAGGACTTAGTATTGTGCAGAAATGGCTAGAAGTTTCTTAACACTAAATTATTTAAAAACTCAATTTATTTCTTTCTCTCCCTCATGTGCTGGCAATAACGCAATTAATAATATTATATTACATGAAAATTATTGCAATAATTACAACAACTGTTTCTGTAGTATAAATATTGACTGTGTTGATAAAATTAAATACTTAGGTGTTACTATATAGATCAGCATCTGATGTAGAATTTATAGCGACCAAACTTCGATCCTTGATTCCGGCTTTTTATAATATAAGACAAGTGTTGAATATAAAATAACTAACTAGTCTACAAAGCCTTGGCGGAATCAATTATAAGTTATGGCATTATTATATGGTAATGTCAAAAATGTTAAGAGGATATCCTACAAAAAAGCTATATGCCGAAACAAATTTTTTAAATATTAAATCTACATGTGCTCTACAAAATTGTATTTTTATTCACAAAAATGATAAACAGTATATTAAACATTCATACCAAACTAGAACAATAGCAAATTCTCTTATTGAACAAAAATTATTTACTAAAAGTATATAGGTAATTTAAATAACGTCCACTAACTGGTATACTAAGGTGAATAATCATAAGCAATTTGGACAAGAATTTTTATTAATGACTAAAGCATCAATATAAAGGCCAACGTTGCGGTAGTCGGTTACCACGATCATCGGGGCTGCAAGAACCAATATAACATTAATAAACAAATTAGGTACTTTAAGTGTAAAAATTTTTTTTAAATTGTACAATTTTAATATTTATCATTATGTGTCTTCTATGTAAGGTTTTTATAACTATTACATTTGTAAATTGTTTGCTCTTCCCTGTTATACAGGTTTCCTTGCAGCATTTTGTTAATTTACACCAGAATTTATTTCATTGTAATTAATATTTAAATACTTTTAAGTGTCTTATTATTGTAACATTACAGGGCACAATACAAATTTTAAAATTTAGGTACCCTACACATGTAATATTATTTATGTAATCGATAATGATAATAAATGAAAAAAAAAATGGTTTTTACTTGAACATTATTTTTGAACAATTCACGGATTTTAGCTATACAGGGGACTATCGGAAATTAATCAGTTAATTTACTGCTTATTTACCAGCGGCTTTTACAACTCATTGCTAAATTAATTAAAACTTAAATACTAACAGAGGCTACAGGGTGTACCCAAGTGACGGAAATATTAAAACCAGACAACACTCTAATGAAAAAAAAATGACTTCGTTACAGTATTAGGATAACCAATTATGTGAAAAAAATTGAT
Organism: Rhagium mordax; assembly: GCA_963680705.1. Classification (NCBI taxonomy): domain Eukaryota; kingdom Metazoa; phylum Arthropoda; class Insecta; order Coleoptera; family Cerambycidae; genus Rhagium; species Rhagium mordax. The sequence goes on along the minus strand of OY796659.1, from coordinate 40,989,107 downwards.
TTCAACGTACGTTTTAAATTTTTCTTGTAGAAAAATTGATTTCTCATCCGCGTTTATTATTTATATACCTGACATTGTGATGGTGGCTATTTATTACGGTGTTTTTCCAATATACTTACGTAATCTTTTTATTTCTACGGATATCTCGGGCGCCAGTCCTTCAATTTTTAAGTGCGAAGAACTACACTGTTTTTTGGCTCTCCTAATTGGGAGAACAACCCTGAGTAGCGAAACAGCTGGTGATACGGAATTGCCAGGGGTCGGAGCTGGAGATCTATCTATAATGGATTTCGATCATGCTGCTCAAACGGGTTAATCAGAAATAAATAATAACTCGTGAATTTTACCTCTTTAAAATAATGTGTTTATTCAGTAATAATGATGAAAAAATTAATTTACTCTAAAACCTCCACGACTATACAGTCGAGTATGTATAAAACTATTTTTTAAAATGATTAAAAATCAAGCAAGCTGGCAATCAAGTCTTTACGCGATTTTACGGCGGGATTTTCGGATACGTGAGATTAATAAATTACTGTGTACGACAAGCAAACGGACCTTTCCACTAGGATGGATTATAAACGGCGGGCAATCCGTTAGCTATCGATATTTACGTCTTTTACTGATATTTGAAAATACGGCGAACTACTGCCACAAACGTAGAGCTATTTTTGGACTGGCTATTTTATTTACAGCTAATTTTCTGGTCACCCTGGTACATTGACACATCACAGATCACCCGAATGAGAAAATCTAATCAGTGGATGCACATTTAGGAATGACTTTTCTAATTACAGTGGGTTTTCCGGAAACCCTTGTACATGACAACCTATCAGATCACCCGAACGAGAAAATCTGACCAGTTGGTGTACAATCTATGCAATAATAAAAAGAATAAACCAACGGAGGTATTATGAATTAGCTCTAGTTTACTTTGGTAGCAAAATACGGCGATACTCACGGACAATAAGACCTCTCAATATCTATACTTAACTGAAAGCAGTACCTACTGAATGTAGCAGGTCACGATGAATTCTTACCAATGTGATATTCAAAGAAATTTACTATTAAAACTCGGAGCGGCGGTACGGAAATATTGACGGCTTCGGATGGATCTTTTACTGCTGGCGGTAGATTGGATCTGATATCGACGGGAGTGCCATTTGGCATTTTTATTACCTTTCTGACGTAGCTAGCTGTCGTGTTAAAAGAGAGGTGGTCACCGACTTTAAACGACGGACTCGGATGCACCACCCAGCGTAACTTGCAGAGGTGCAGCGGATTATGCAACTAGGCGCATCAACTCAGAACGCATTTAACCGGAAATGAGTTTCTTACACTTTCTATACTATATCGCGAAAAGAAACGGATTAAAACGGGCAAGGATTAATATTTTAGTAACGAATGATTTTTATTTTAGACTCGGCCTTTATTTTTAATAATTCTCGGATGTTGCTTATACGAGGGATTGTCGAAAGTTAATCAATTAATTACTTGATTGCTTGTTTACCAGCGGACTTTTTAACAACTCATTTATACCTTAACTAGAACAGAATTTACTTACTAAAACAGCGGCAGGGTGTACCCAAGTGACGGTAATATTTAAAGTAAAAATGAGCATTCCTTGATTGGAAAAATCACTTCGTTACAACATTTCGATAATCTTGTCATAATCTTTTTTAATCGACGAGATGGTCGAAATGTCAAGCAATGAAAATAATCAATGTGGAATGAAAACTTTTCTACAAATCTTAAAAGTCTAGAATCGATTCTAAAATTTAGATTCTCATACATGGTACATAATAATATTTTAAGTTTTTATTGTCAAGATAATATTACTGTTTAAGTTACTTTTACTGCCTTTAAGTATTTATTTAAATAAAAATTTATTGTTTACTTTTGATTTTTTTTATAAATTTTTTGCAAAGCAGTAATTAATGTAACACTATTAAAAATACATTATATGATTGCTATTATAAACAAAACAGTTATTGCAAGGCAACCACTTAAAAACAATATTCTTTCAACTTTATTTTTGTTTTGATGTCGAGTTTTGATTTGTTTTGATTTCGCCTCAATTTTCACCCCCCTCCCCGCGACCCATACTTGAGGATATTTGCAGAAGTAACGGTGGAATATTGTATTGTCATCCGACCTTAGTAACTAAAAATTTCATCAATTAATTATGTCAGGAAGTGTGTTAAATGAAGGTGGTAAGCTGTGAACACAAACATTCTGAAAACTACATTGTGAGTTAAATAAAAGCAAGTAGGTAATGAGTTAAATACAAGCAAGTGAAAATGCGGCTTTCTTTGTGAATCAAAGACGGGCTCTTTGATTTACTAAATACGCCTATTCTATGTTACAAATATCTCTGAAATTAATCATAAAACTGAATTCATACCATTTAAAGTAAAAATATATTAAACATACTTTAGAAGGCAAATACCAAATTGGATATATTTTACTTGTAAAATATCCTAAATAAAGCATCAAGCAAAGAAAGTAGAATAACTTGTAAATCATTTTTATGGGGATGCCCAAGTATGTCACATCAAACAACTTTTATAGATATGTATTAATTTCTTATAAATTTATATTATGCAATTTTTACATTTTTTACACACCTTGTATAAATACGAGTACCAATATTCATTTATTAACTTTTGGGAAATTAGGTACATTTATTTATCCATTCACAGAGATAAAATGTAATTCTTTTTATTTACGTACACGGTTTTAATTTTATTCTACGTAAATATGCCAAAATAATTTCTAACATTAGAAAATGTTTTCCTCGATGATGTATGCTAGAATTACAAGGATTAATTATTAATATTTGATTAAATACGTAATTGATTGAGCAGCTATTGGAAATTTTCCATTAAAGTGGCACAAAGCTCCTTGACAGGATTCTTTCGGTATTCTCCCCCATCTCGTGATAATAACCACAAAAAAATCATTCCTATATTTTGAAGCAGAGGACCTAACAACCCCCGTAAGATATTCTCCAGAGTATTCGGGAAGCTTTAAATCGACAAAGGGATTTCCTCACAAACATCTTATTTGTGGTGAACATTACATACAAACGGAAAACGAAATAAATTCACTTTTCGTTCTATAACAGAATAAATATATTATTTTGTAAATAAGGATTACGTATTTTGATTATTCTCTTTTAATTATTCTTTAAAACTTTGCATCAATACTTTTAATAAATTTACAACAGTATTTGTTATACTATACTCATTCCATTCAATAAGTTTAACATAATCGTATTTATTGGTTATTTCCGTTACAATATTAATCATTCATAGGTTCACAAAAAAAAAGAGACTTGGAGGAGGTATTACTTAAATCCAATGATTCGTAAAATATATTTAAAACTATTTTTAAAATGGAAATTATAATTCGGATGGTAATCATTATGTACATATACAGGGTGTCCCACTTAAGATGTATCCACCCTCCTAAAATCTTTATTTGTGAACCGATTTTCGAAATCTTTTTTTGCTGGATAGGGCTTAGAAAACTGCATTTAAGCTATATCTTATATTTCTTAAAAAGGCACATCATGACCTACTGAGACATATTTTTCTTAGCGAAATTTCGAGAAAAACTATTAGCGATTTTTTTAGAGAAAAACTAATACCAGAAATAGATTCAGGACCTTTTAAAACCTAAGTTGTGTGAATTTTGCGACATTAGGATACAGGGTGTTAAATAAAATTTAGAGGAATTTTTAACAACGGCGAACTTTTTTTTGTAAACAAAGGTATTAATTATCAGTAATTTAACATTTTTCACAATTCTCTGGTTTATTTGAAGACGTATTAAGAAAAAAACGACAATGGTAACAAAATGGTTGGTATCTAATTTCTGTTAATACAGTTATTGAAAACAAATAAAACAATACATTAGTTATTAAAGCTAGTCAAACAATTAACTGGAAAAAATATTGTAATAATCCATTGAAGAAACAAATGGTAAAAATAAAAACAACAAATAAACAAATAAAGAATTATTAAGATTTACTGGTAACAAAACTACGACAACATTATTAAAAGAACAAGTTTCCTAAAAATAATCAAATTAATCAACTAATAATTAAATTGAACTATTCTCAATGAGTCCACCATTCACCCTTATGCATCTTTCAATACCGTTTGTTTTTTTCAAAGGATTATTACTATATTTTTTCCAGTGAATGGTTTAACTAGCTTTAATAACTAATGTACTGTTTTATTTGTTTTCAATAACCGTATCAACAGAAATTAGATGCCATTTTTAGTCGTTACCACTGTCTTCAAATAATCCAGAGAATTGTGAAAAATGTTAAATTACTGATAATTTCAAAATAGTACCGCCTTTGTTTACAAAAAAAAAGTTTGCCGTTGTTAAAAATTCTATTTCTGGTATTAGTTTTTCTCTAAAAAAATCGCTAATAGTTTTTCTCGAAAATTTGCTAAAAAAAGTTCGTCTCAGTAGGTCATGATGTACCTTTTTAAGAAATGTAAGGTATAGCTTAAATGCAGGTTTTCCAAGCCCTAATAAGCAAATAAAAGATTTCGAAAATCGGTTAACAAATAAAGGTTTTAGGAGGGTGGATACATCTTAAGTGGGACACCCTGTACAGTAAAATATCAAAAGAATGTTTTATTATACAAATAGAATGCATGATGTGTTAAAATTTAAATTTAGAATTTAAGGTATGACTAAAAATGCATTGCATAGTCACCTAGGTACTAATTATTTTAATTCGCTACTTGTTGTTTTATATGTATATCTCATTTCACTGCCAGAGATACAATATTCACTAATGTGCTGCTAGCAGTTCGCTGACACAGTTGTATGCTGCTCTAGAAATATTAAACTAAAATACAAATTTATTTTATATCAAAGTATCTCGCTGAAACATCATACTGTTGTGAGAGATAACATGTGAAATATGAAAATAAATATTCCATTTGTATAATGTTCTTAAAAGTTTTCATTTGGGTGCTTAAAATAATTCACGAGCATAATATGTTTATATAGGACTGTTAGCTATTAGTTTTCTCCTTCAGTCAGCAAGATTTTAGAAAATTACCCAATCCTGTACAACCAACACATTCTGAGTCTATTTTCACCATTTTCCAGGCATTTCGAAAATAAATTTAATCAACATATTTCTAAGTAAAAATTATTCCTTTTTCTCATTTTGCAAGTATTGTTTCTGATAAAAATTTCCATCAGTTACAAAAGATAAAACGCTTTAGATACAAATTCGAAACAGGCAATGTATTACGGATTTAATGTGGTATTTATAATAAACTACGCGGCAATTGAACTCGAACACCTTGAATTTTGGATAGTTTTTCAAAGTATGTAACTCAAAAACTAATAGATCGATTTTGCTCAAATTTTGACAGGTGTGTGATTGTTCCTTTGGCTTTTTTATTTTCAGTTAGCGATCCATTTTCACCTACTTGCTCCAAGATACAGGGTCAAGAAAATGTTCGTGTTTTTTTGACAAAATTTTAAGAGACTCCCATTTTGCATGTAGAGAGGTTAGGTAGATATTCGATGTATAGTAAAGAAGAGTACCTTAGTACCTCGGGTTGAGTTTTTGTAGATATCGTGGCCCACTACAATGATAAAGATATTTTTCTGATTTTCTGAAAAATTGTGAAAAAATTCTGAAAAATTGTTTTGTGTAGGGTGAATAAATCGGAATGGTAGGACTGATTTGGTAGTTTTAATGAGGGAAAGTATGAATGCAGAAAGGTATCGGGATTTGTGTGAGAGATGATATCTACAAAAACTCAAAAATGTCCCGAGGTACTAAGGTACTCTTCTTTACTATACATTGAATATCTACCTAACCTCTCTACATGCAAAATGGGAGTCTCTTAAAATTTTGTCAAAAAAACACGAACATTTTCTTGACCCTGTATCTTGGGGCAAGTAGGTGAAAATGGATCGCTAACTGAAAATAAAAAGGACAAAGAAACAATCACACACCTGTCAAAATTTGAGCAAAATCGATCTATTAGTTTTTGAGTTACATACTTTGAAAAACTATCCAAAATTCAAGTTCAATTGCCGCGTAGTTTAGTATTTGTGGAAAATTCAAAGAAAACAGTATTATCACCAGAACTAAGCTATGCTTGCTAGTAACGTGGAAGTCATGCTCCACGACGTTGGCGGTATGAGGTCACGTCTTCTGCCGACGCATAAATAGACGAAATCACGTCAACAGTGCTCATTTTATTATGGAGTCAGGTGGATGAAACATTAGGTAAAATCGACTATATCTTTATAGTACGCGTAAACATCGGAGTCTTTTAAGTTCTTATCAGCATCAAAGATACCGACGTTTTTTGTGTGCACTGTAAAGATGTGGTGGGCTATATAATCAACGTGGAAAGATAACAAAAACTCCTCATTAAATCATTAACTCCGCGAAGGATAAAATACAAATATTATGATTTACTGTTTCAATGAGAACAAATATATTGTGTGATGGCAATAGAATACATTCTTGTTGGCTAACAGAAGTTGTTCATATGGCTATATGAACAATTTCTGCTGAATTAAACCTTATATTGCCATAAAAAAATCCAGGCATATTATGTATAATTTTGTACCGAATTATTCATTTTTGTATGTCGTTTATCCTTTCCTAGTTTCCAAATCTCACGAAAACAAGTCTGGTAGTGTTACTAGTGTTGGATCTGATGATCTTGTCGATCACATCAGTTACTTCTCAATTCACCTTGTTGTGCATACTTGTGTGTTGTGTAAGGTCGTTAAGAAAGAAGAAAACTTTTGTTTTACGATGATTCTACAGAAAACAAATGTTTTAAAAAAGATTCATTTGATTCAAGTTCTTCTCACGAATGTTCTAGTGGTCTGTATCAACCTAATTTGTTCTGAAGCAGCTAGGTTAACCATTTCTTTTAGCATTTTTGGTAATAAATTTGTTCTTCAATAATATTAGTAGTAAAAAAATAGGAAATCATTATTACACGTTTAATAAAATTTGTATAAACAGGAGCAGACATTATAATTTTTTTTTTGTAGAGACATAATTCTTTTTTTTTTATTTTCTTCTCGTCTCTTTAAAGTTTTTTAGTAAAGTCAATGTTAAAAAGAAATACTGTCACTGGTATAATTAAAAATATTTGGCCTAATACTGGTATAATTAAAAATATTTACATTCCCGATGATCAGGACTAAGAATAAGAAAAACGCTATCTTGTGAAGGAAGCATTTTTTTAGATATCATTGAAAATTGTATAATGGACACAAATTTCAAATATCACAAGTTATTTATAAATTTATATATAGCGTTAAATTCTTTGCAGTGCACCTGTTTGTTTTCACTGGCAATATATTTCACAAGCGAGTGACTCGCATAACAAATTATCGAGAGATAACTTCCTGCTAAACCGATTACCAATTATTCATTGAAGCTGATTCCTGTTACACTATTTTAACCCATGTCAAAAGGTCAGTCAGTTCTATTCTTAAGGTATGTACGAAAGTTTATTACTCCCACTCAAGTCTTAATAATATTGTAGTTAATCATTTACTATGTGAATTATGTACATGATATATTAGCTGAGAATAAATAATTTTTCTTGATTATACACTCACATAATCGAAATATTAGTATTTCGTGCTCGTATCTACATAATAACCATATAATAACGTGGTATTTGATTTTAATCCAGTACATATACAAAAATTAAGTATCGTACATTTTTGTATTCCTAGTTAAAAGGATTATTTATTGAGTAGTAAAAATATAATGTAAATAATACTTTAATAATGGGAAACGAGATGGACTAATAAAAAATAGATCGTTAGAATAGAACGAAATTGTAAATATGAGGTCTTGAATTAAGATTAGCATTAATTTGGGTACATATGTCAGAAAACTATTCATAAGTATTAATTAACCACAATGCGTTTTAACTGGTATTTAGTGTTTTTTGCAACGAATTCTCGTAGCCCCACCGACATTGGCAGGATAAAATGGTAGAAAATTTTATTTGAGTGATCGATAATATTATTTTTATTTTGTTAAACACAGTGCTTTCAATTCATTATGAACTAAAAAACAGTCTCGTTTTAAGGATAAACATGGCAGTTTCTCTGTACTTAAGGATTTAATAGATTGACAATTCCATATTTCTGAAATGTCTTCGTCTCATCCAAAATTAATGATCATAATTTTGAACAATAAACTTTGAGTGAATTGTGCACAGGTAAACCTATAATGGGTCATAAATTTGAGATATATCAGAGAGGATTTCATGCTTAGATATTAAATCTGCTGGACGAAAATTTGAAATATGATACTTCAAATTATCTACCTAAGTTTACACCCTAATTTAAAACTTGAATTGAATCATTTGAATGATTGATATTTTGTAGGATACTCCACGAAGACCGAATCGATCCGATGTCAAAATAGAATTAATTTCTAGGCAAATTTTATTTCTCTCTTGTAAATTTTCTAAACCTCTTAATATGTTGTCGACATTTAAATCAAAAATAATTTTAGTGATACTTACAGGAAATTGGATTGATTTTCCAATATTAATTAATTAAAACACTGGTTAGCCAAGTATGGTGTAGTAGGCATGTAGTAGCAACTGAGATTTTTTAGTTGAAAAATAGAGACTTTTTTAACAACCACGAAAGGGAAGAGAAGAATATATCTATATCTAATATATAGGAAATGGCGTACAAAATCGACATGAAAGGTTCCAGTCTGACGGCCGGTAAATTTCAGAGACCATATAAATACAAAAACTTTTTCTCTCTGGTACTTTTTTGTATGATGAGCGGATTGGGGGGTAGGGGGCATTCTCTTTAAATCGAATAATTACCGATATCTTTCCTCATAGGCAGTTGGTATAATATGTCCTTCACAAAAAAAAAATGTTCTTTTTCAATCTCCGTTTCCCGCGCTCCTACCGGAAGTTTTTGTCTGCCAGCGTAATTGGGGTATGTGAAGGACGAAAGGCATACTAACTAATTCGATTTAAAGAAACCCACCATCCCCCAATCCGCTCACCATACCAAAAAGGTCCAGAGAGAAAAAACTTTTGTATTTATATGGTCCCTTCGATTTACCGGCCGTCAGATGGGAACCTTTCATCACCGATTTTGCATATCCCTTACTATAAAGGTAAATATTCATTTAAACATTGTTTACATTGATTTTTACAATTGGCGTTAAATAGAAATTTACATGTCAAAAAGTGAAATCGTTTTGCGGGTTTAGAATTACCATGTAAACCGAGTGCCATGGTTATCTGACAATAAATTGACCATTGTTGCGTTTGTAAGTACTCCGTTCAAACAATAAGGTATGCGCATGATTTTTGAATTAAATGTAATTTTGTAAATTAACTTACTAAATGACTATCGCAATAATAAAAAACGGTTAAAATGTAACCCATTATCCAAAAAAAATTAACAAAAAATGATTATTTTAACGAGGCGCAAAAATGACGGTGACGTTATGGAAATGGTTGCTGTGGTGTTCTGACGTCAGACACTGTCATTTCCATTTAATGTTTGATGTTTGATGTTGTGTAAAAATTGTTAATATAGCGTTTAATGCAGCATTTTACAATGGAAAAGAAGCAATAGATCGAAAGCGATGTTTTTTAAATGCATATTTCCGTTGAAAGATACTTAATGGCTTAATTTCACACCCTCTCCTATATCTGTATTATTTAACCTATATTGATCTACTACCAGTTTATTATTGATCAACTACGACGATATAAGTAGTTCAATGTTTAACAAATTTTGATGAAATAATTTCAGAGCATTATGTCGAAAGTATATATTTTCATTTAAAGTAATGTCGGTTTCTTGTAATAACACCACTATATTTTTTAGGAATTCCTTTAAAATAAAGATATGATTATTTTAAAAATATACTGTTTTTTGGGAAACTATACTGAGTTACTGACGTATTTTCCATAATCACGAAAACAGTACTCAACGCGAATTTTTACCTACCAAGTTGGCATCATCCGAGGATGTATAAAACTGCTTTTAATACAGTATGTGCTATCGTCATATCAAACGTTCGATACCTCTTAGAGATTGAGTTATAGGTTTGTCGATAATTCAAAATTAAGGAAATTCCGAAATGTTGTGAATTTGACCGAGGTATCTACCAAATTCCAACAAAATGTCTTTTAAGTTCTAATGACAGATATGATGATATGATGCTACTTTTTTCTGAACCTTTGAATGATATTTCTTTCATTGTAGATAAGTTCATTCCTTGATAATGTAATTGTACGAGTTATTTTTTATTTATTTTACTTTTATACCGGGTGTAATAAAAATGTTGTTTACAAAAACATAATGAGCTATAAAAGGGTGTATCTTCTCTAATAATAGAGTTAATGATGTGACCTAAAAATGAAAATGTTAAGGAAAGATGAGGCTACAGTTTCATTTCAACTGCAATATGTTACGGTTGCTAGTATACGCCACAGGGTGATACGAATTTTCTAAAAACATTTTTATTACATTCGGTATAAAAGTAAAATTAACTTTTTCATAAAAAATAACGGGTAAAATGACATATCAAGGAATTAACCTACCGACAATGAAAAAAATATAATTCAAATCGAACCATGGGTTCAGAAAAAAAGTAGCATTAAATTTGTATAGTGGTGCGCAAATTTTTTGTCCAGGAGTTTACTTGAATTTGATATTCGGTTTTCAAGATAACTTTTAAAAATTTTATTTGAATAAATTAAACTGTATTTGCGTACAATTTGTCACCTTACTATATATTATAATATATTCTTCATTAATATCATGGTTAGTGGTGTATTCATATGAAATTAGGCTTGGCAAATTAGATGTATTAACCTGTTTATTAGGTTCAATTTACCATAACTTCAGTCTAATGAATAGTTGTTGTGGACAATGTATCGAGAGAACGTGATATCAAAGGATCTATGTAGAGGTATATTATACTAAATGCACAAATGAACAATCCTGATGCGATTACAAGTATTACCAGCAGGTATTGTAAACTCATGACATTACTCTCAATTTTAGTTGAAACGCTTTAATAAATTCAACCCTTAAGTTTAATAATAATATGTACTCATTTTAACAAATAATAATCGTAAGCAAATATTTACTGATAAAATATGGTCGTTATAGAACAAGAAATGTATCTGAACTGATTTTGAGTTATTCCAGCATATCTTATACTTCATTGAACAGGGTAGAGCGAAATCTAGCTGAAAATTTTTTTCATATTTCTTTTTGCCTACAGGCGGAAAAGTTGTCTATAATGTGCCTTAATAATCATGCATAATCTGAGCGAATTCAGACCTCATCTTGAGGTGCCTACATCCCTATTATTTCGAATATTGAGTATTAACAACATATACAACAGTTTTCAAAACATTATATTATTGGTATAAATGCAGCTCTTTGCGTGATCTTTATTGAAAGAAACCATGACTCATCACATGTCATCACACGTCATCAATAATTGATCTTATAGTGTGAAAGGCTTTTTCCTAGAATCAATATAAAATGAGTTTGGTATCAAATGGTATCAAATTGTGGCATTATATTTCTGGAAGTCACTCTTGCACCTATAAAACCATCCCTTGCCTCTTGACCACCAACTGCTGATGATGCCTCGGTGACCATATAGTTTTCACACATTGTTCAATAACTTGGGAAGCTGGTTACATAATATTAGAAAGACACATACAAACATCCATATCCACCGACATTACCAATGCCGATGCTGGGTCTCGAACCCAGTTACGATAGGCAATGTGACTAAAGCCATGCTTGTCACTCATGCTCTAGCCCGCTGCGCTACCGAGTGGTATTACATCTTAGCTTTTCATCCGAATCCTTTGTGAGAGGTGGTTCAGTAATTTGCACTACCTGCCAGTCAATCAGCTAGGTCAATATAATCTTCGGTATCAAAATAAAACTTGTGAAATTTGTTTAAAATGCGATGCATCGAGTAAACATCCGCAACTAAAATTTATTTTTGTAAATAACCCCAGATTGATCAGTCAACATTAAATGTGATACCCAAAATGTTGCTAATGTTAAGAATATAATTTCCTAAATAGATATTTAATTTATATTTGAATTGCACTTTTTTTGTACAAAAATAGATACTTAAAATGTCCTCCAGTCCCTAAATAGTAAGTGATAAAATTATAGATACACTTACCTGGAGACGCTGTTAAGAAGTTCTGGCCAGGCCAAAGTGAGTAGTGAGTCCCGGACGAAGAGTTCCCATGAGGTTAGATGTGACTCGCTAAAAACTCTCTCAGACCGCTGTAACCGCGGTCGTCCGACCCTTGGCTTATTTTCCATTTTGTGGACTGGCCTTTCTATTCTTCTTCCTGGAACACAACAAAGGGTCTTGTTGGTACATTTAGTCGATTGTTTTAAAGTGACAAGTGGGATAAGGGTGGCGGGTAATTATACGAGTTTCTTATTGTGGAAATGTTTGAGTCGTTATGCAAAATTAATCGTCCAACGGTTTTTTTAAAACGTTAATCGAGATATTTTTCTTGCACACTACAATAATGCCCATTTTATTAAACCTTACGTTTAGTTGTTAAGTTTATAAAGATTAAAGTACCTACTTATTTCATGTTCTATACAGGACGGTTCGGTAGACTTCTTACGATTTTTAGCAATGGAAAGTATTATAATTTCATTATGAAAAATATTATATCATAGGTTCGACTATTTTTACTATGAAGGTACTTTACAATAAACTAGATGCAAATTATAAGTCAATAGACAATGAAAACGAATTTATCTCTACTGTGAAAGAACTTCTATTAAAAAATGGTTTTTACTCGGAGCAAGAAGTTCTTCAATCCTAAGAAAAAACGGTTTGACTCTTTTTTTAATTTTTTTGTACTTGATCACTTTATTGTTTAAGGTTTTTACATTTTGTATGTGACGTATGCTATATCAATTTATATGATCGTTTGGATAAATAATCAATCAATCAATTGAAATAGTACAAACTGTTCCGGTTCTAGACGTTAAGAAAACAAATAAAAAATACGACGAAATTGATGTGCCAACATATTTGGCCATGGGTCCTTTGAATGAAAATAATGAGTTATCGTTAAGAAAACGCTTCCTTCGATTAAATGTGAGTAAAATTTGATTGCAAAAAATTTATAACAAGCAAAATACTGCCATTTAAACAAAAATAACTAATCTTGAAGATGGGGATCAAGGACACATATTGGAATTTTGTTTATTTATTGGTGAAAAATTTATGAACGACAGAACCTTTCATGGAAAGATATTTTTTACTGATGAATCAACATTTTGTACAAACGGTGTGGTTTCTACTCAGAATAGTAGGTACTGGACTAAGGTAAACAAACATAAGGGTACGAAATAGAAGTCAACGCTATAACAAAATCAATGTTTTGTGCGGTATTTTTCATGACAATTTATTGGTCCACATTTCATAAACCAAAATTTAAATAAACACGTTTATTTAAGTATTTTGGAAAACTTTGATTGCCTAAGATAAATACTATTAATCCTGTCAAGAACTATCAGGAAACATGTTCTGGCAGCAGTCGGGTGTTCTGCGCATTCGATACAATTGGTAAATCATTAGTTGACAAAGAATTTTTAAGGAAAATGGATTGGAAGGTATGGTACAATTGAATGGTCTGCTAGGGTACCAGATCTGTCACCATGGATTTATTTCTATGGGGAACATTGAAACAAAAAGTGTACGCTAATAATTTACCGCACAATGTAGATATTTTAAAGCAGAGAATAAGAGATGCAATAACCGAAATTAATGATCCTGTTATAATAACAAAAGTGTATGGTAAATTCATCAAGAGAGCTGAAAATGCGATTGGAGGATATATTATATCAACTGAGATTTTATTTAATTGTCCAAGCGCTATTATCTGTTCGATAACCTATTTTTGATTTATAGTTATTTATTATAAAAAAAATAAAAGTTTCTTTCATCCTCGGCAAAAGTGAATATAAGATAGATAGGATTCGTGGGGTCAAATATAAATAAATAAGAAACTAAATCGTGCCTCGTCAGCGTAGCGTAGCGTAGCTGCACTAGTTTCATCTTTTGGGGTATATGGCACGATTTAGTTTCTTATTTAGTTTCTTTCATTTTCGCTACTATCTAAATTGATTTAAGGACCACTCTGTATAATAAACATTGAAAATAAATCAGTTCTGTTGTATTTTTTTCAGCAGCGCACCTAATATTTTGTGCACAGACTAAAACATAAGTATTCTATTTTCATATATTAGTTAGCAGCGGCCCCCTGTATGTGCGAACTTATTTTAAAATACATATTAGGGAGTTTAAACACAAGCAGAGTTTTTTTTTATTAAAATGACTTTTTTTCGTACGACAAATAAAAATTTTTTGCTCTTTTCAAGTCCATCCGTTGACACACTGTACATATGATTGTATTTTCATCATTGATTGGTTGTTTTCACTATGTTCATTGTTCATTGTGTATAAAATATAAGAAACGAAATAAAAAGCCATATTGAGTTGCACAAGAAAAAAGTTTCGTCTACTTTGGAACACTGTGTAACAATTGTTCCTACTTTAAGCGCATTTTTACATCCTTTAGTGTAGTGCATGTATGTGTATGTTTAAGTTATTAAAATTGTTATCCAAATTATACTAAGTATGTTGTAATATTAGTCTGGAGAACTTTGTAATGTAAATAATTTAGTTTTTTTAAATACATAATTTTAAATTGTAAATATACGTTGTGCAAATATTTTATCATTTTATACTAAACAGATATTACTGAAATATACAGAGCATCAGGTGACTCGACTGTAACAAATTCCAATGCGGGGTAGTTCGCGGGAGTAAATTACCAAAAGGAAATATATAACCAAAGGCAGATCGTAGAGATGCAACAAGATCGGTCGACCACAGGAGTAACGATATTACGTAAAAGCCTTGTGAATATAATTTTCAATATTTAAGTCTGTTTTTTGCACATCCGTGAATAAATTATTCGGATAGACATTATTATTGGTATATCATAATATATTCTTCCATATTGCCCTTCATATTGTAATTCCAGTCTGCAGCCTCGATCGTTCAGAGAACCCCACTAGAAAAACTCGAGGAAGTATTAAGTAAAAAAAAAGACTTGTCTATTTTTAAGTATAGAGTTTCAACCCCTTATTTCCTATTCTAATCCTTCTCTTTTCGGTCCTATCATAAAAAAATTAGTAACCTTTACCATATTCAGTTGTTTTCATCGATTTAGTGTACACATATGTAACCAATTCTTCCTGTATTAATTTAGTTTTGCTATTAGCACTACCACCAGAATTTAGCAATTAGTCTATACAATAATGAGTTGTTTACATCGATATAATGTAGTGGATATTTCCTTTTTTAATCCTGTTTCTTTGTGATCTTTTACCAGAAGTTGATTCTCAGTTTATGCTATATTAAATTATTTTTATCGATAGAGTGTACACATACATAATAAATAATCCTCATTTCTTTCGACACCACCCCATCAGGAATTAGATGCTATTTATATTGAGTTGTTTATCGATATGTATGTATTTAACATACGTAGCAAATTCTTCAGATACTAATCCGTTTTCTTTCAGGCTTTGGTTTTGGTACCTATAAGCTAATTACCAGAAAATACCATAAAGTCCTAACCGATGTTTATTTTATTGTAACTTTGTATTCTAGCTAATACTGCAGTGCGCAATAACCAAAACCGGTACATAGATTAATTTAATATTCTTGTGCTTTGGTAGTTTTGTTTCCTCTATTCCTGATATCCGTACACCGCTTCCTGCTAGTTCGTAACCTGTTAACAACCACCTGCTCTCTCTGCTACGTAGTAACCACATTGCATCGTTCTGCTTTTTCCTTGTAAATTTTATTTTGTGGAAGTTTATGTCTTGCCGTAATAAATAAGTTGTGATTTCCATAACTTGTAAGAAAATATAACCAAGTAAGACAAAAGCTAATTGACTCTATGAAAATCTGTAAAAGTACATCACAATTGTTGTGAAAACATTGATATAATAACGGTACTGCTTTCAAAATAGTATCGATACATTTTTTTTAGAAAATGTCAACGGTGTTAAGAGAAATTGTCACACTGTACACGCAATTGTCTACATAAAATAATTTACAAAATACACAATAACTTTGTTTTGCGTAAAGGAATTGTTAATTATAATGTGATGAACTTAATGCGTCCATATTATAAATCGTTCTAGAACAGTTATTTGAAAAATTAAAAAAAGTTCTTGGACGAAGTTGTAGGATATTTGTCAAAGTTTTTTTGCTGCCGAAAATTAAAGTTCGTTGCTTAATTAGCAAGGAGCGAACATAAACTTATTGTTTTCAAATAGAACACTATATGGAATTATATTATTCGATAGAGATTTCTTCCTGATTTCAGCAATATATTATAACTCCATATATTTTGTTGATTTTTGGACAAAAAAAACATAAAAATTTACAGAAGTTGCAATTTAACAAGCTTCGTTAAATATCTAACATGATATTTACAAAATCTGCAAAATGTATAAGGGATAGAAATAAAGAAATGATTTAAAAATTTTCACACTTTTATTAAGTTATAAGACCTGTAAATTATTTATTATTTTACATTAAAAAGCAAGAGTAGCCCCAACAATAGGATATGACTGTTTTCCTCCGCAGAAACTTTAGAGAGAGAAGCTATATCAGGAGGTTCTTTGGCTCCCTCGTACTTCAGGAAACAGCATGCTGATATAGCTTTCTCTCTCTATTGTTTCGATCGCCGCTCGCTAAAATGCAACTCACACACATTTTGAACGCTCTGTTGCCAATAACAATTATTGTGTGACAACCGAAGGCAAGGCTATAATAAGTCGAATTATTTTAAGTTCATTTTCTGCCAGTAGCAACACTTTACAACAATTTCAGAAAAAATACAATTCAACAGACTGTTAATATAACGATACTTCACATCCACTTGCAAATTCACAATTTCACCAAGGGCCAAAATTAAAAATAATGGGCAAACCTTATATAAAAATTGAGAGAACTGGTGAAAAAATTACAAAACGCTCAATTTTATTATTCATATTCTTAACACTTGCTACATATCGATTTTGAAGTGATTTTCAACAAAGACAAATTTTCATTTTTACAAAATGATTAATTTTTTTTATGCCGAAATTGCCCGAAATATATCATTTACGTTTTTATTGTGAAAACTCGGAAAAAATTGAGCTGGAGGTAGGACCTATATAATAGGGGGTGCAAAAGCAGTTAGCTCGTACTAGGTGTATCATGACGGCACTGCCCCCCACAATCGCTTGCCGAATTCTCTTAGAAATTATAGACGACCCGTAAAAAGCCTCAAAACACCAAATTTCATACAAATATCGATTTTCAGCTTATTCCGATAATTATAACTTTTTTCCCATTTTCAACCCCCAAATTCAACTCGGCCAGAAAAGTTTTTAAAACACACAGATTTGTCCACATACTATCAAAAACGCATTTCGACATTTTTTACTCATCGAAACATCAACAAAAAAATCACCCCTGACTATCCCCATAACCGCCTCGTGGATTCTCTTAAAAATTACAAGCGACCCGTAAGTCTCAAAACACCAAATTTTACATAAATATAAAAATTTTCAACTTTTTCTACTAATAAGAATTTATAATTTTTTCTCGTTTTTCTCATTTTTGCCAAAAATTCTTAAAAACGTACAGAATCGTCCACATACTGTCAAAAAACGCAACTCGACACTTGTTCTCACAAAACAGCACGTAACAAAATTTTCACCCCCGACCTTCCCCCCTCAAACCCCAAAATCACGTCCAGTATTCTCTTAAAAATTACAATCGACCTGTAAAAAGTTTCGAAACACCGAATTTCACAGAAATATCAATTTTCAGCTTTCTCCGATAGTAAAAGTAACTTTTTTCCCATTTTTCAACCCCCAAATTCGACTCTGCCAGAAAATTCTCAATCATCCACAGATTCGTCCACATATTGTCAAAAACGCAATTTGACACTTTTTGCTCATCAACACATCAACAAAAAAGAAATCACCCCCAAACATTTATAATGTTAATATAGGTATGTAAAAGTTACGAATTCAATTGTATTCAATTATTATGTTGGCTGTGGCGTTTATTATTAAAATGTTAAACTATTTAACAAATGCCAAAATAAAATCAGTTTCGTTTATTAACTTTATTTTAATGAAATAAAACTAAATTCCAATTCTCAAGTCAAAGTAAAAAACAATGAGATTTACGGAGCAAGAACGATTTAATATGGTCTGAAAATCAAAGGAAAATATGGAGTGTTATATATTGCTAAAATTAGGAAGAAGTCTCTATCGAATAGTATAATAATATACAGAGTAGGATTGTTCCTTGCTAATTAAGCAATGAGCTTTAATTTTCCAGTCTCAGCAAAAAACTTTGAGGAAAACCCTACAACTTTTTCCAAAAACTTTTTTTTAACTTTCCAAATAACTGTTCTACAACGATTTATAATATTGACGCGTTAAGTTGATCTATCGAATAAAAATATCTTTATATTAATTATCTCGATCCTACATTTCTTTCTAAAAGAACTAAAATCGTTATAACACGTACATTTTTGCTGAACGAAATTTTATCTTTTTTACATATTATTTTTCAGTTACACTTCATGTGAACAATTATACACGAGTTTATTTCCCAATTAAATTATAATAGAATAGGATAATTTCTAAATTAACGTTAACGTCACAAAAGCCCAAAGATTAAAAACAAATAAAATAAAACAATAAATGAATTCAGGATTAAGCATTTTTAAGCACGTTGTCAGACATTTTATGATACTCAATAATCTAGTTTTCACGTTTAAAATATTTGTTGTTGCTCAAAAGGATTAAAATATGTACATCATCATTATTAGCAGTAATTATTCTCTATATTTGCCGTAAGCAAAAATCGTAATAATCCGTTTCTCTCTGGATAAAACACTAACTGAAAAAGCATATTATATGTTAAGCATACACTGTTGGCAAGAATCGACTTTGGAAGACGAAATCTGTAATGCAACTAAGAGAGAAGGTACATAGGGGCAAAGCCTTCAGTTAACAAGAGATGCCTAACCATTCCTACACTCCTACTAAAGAGGGGATGTGCGTGTAGCGCGCTCGACGACATCGTTTCAGCCGACCTAGCCGTGCCACAGGGCCCACAGGTGACCTGTGCCGCGACACCGCGGCCGCTCGACACATTCGCCCGATTCCGTCGTCCCCTTCGACCGCGTGTTGTAAAGAATGGAAGGTGGGAGTTAGGGGATAGCGCGTTGTCTGTTTAACTTGTAAATGCTTTAAGTTATCTCCGTCTGATGCATTTATATCGGCTTCCAAGATTAAACGTTACCAATAGTGTATAGCGGTATAATGCAGTCTACTCGCCATTTTATATTATATAATTCCTGACAAAAACTGGATAAAATGCAAAGAGCGTGTTTAATTTAATGTTATCATTATTAAATTAAACCTAAACACACCTGGCTGACGTCGAATATCTATCTATATATCTAATATTAGCAGACCAAACAATTCAACTTTAATTTAAACTTCAATGAATTCTTGTTCATTTTACTTATATGTAGGCCACAACTCACCAGCAAACAAAGCCCAGACCCTTTTTATGATTTTGCATTAAGTATTCAAACGCTCACGGTAGATCAGAATACAGAAAAATTAAAGAATTTTCTGTTGGCTACCAGAATGGCGTCACCTTACGCAACATTTTACGTCTTGACACACTCGTCTATCCCTTCTGTTAATTAGCAAAAAATAATAAATGAAATACATATTTCCTTATGCTTTACTATAATTATAATTATATTTAATCACGTGTGCATGAAAAAATTGCTAAACTTAATCGATCTGTTTCCATCTGTTCAAACTTCTTGTAATATGTAGTTTTATTTTTTAGGAATCTGATTGTATTTCATTCTTTAGGAATGAAAATTAAAACAGAATATAATTTCTTACATCTATTTAATTTAATATTTAAAATTAAAAAATGCGACATCTTGTGTTGAAGAAATTCTCCTATACATGATTAAACGTTTAATAAACAACTTTACACAATTATTAAAATATATTGCTGCTTTAATTTGTTATTATTTATTAAAAATCATTTGTAAGCTTATATTCGATATACAATATCGAACGAACCTTAAGTATTTGTATTAATTAGTATTTATGACATTTTGGTATCGTTTTATACATGCACTCTGGAATGTCAGATACAACTTGATTATTTACAATTTTTCTTCAATTATTTAGATATTTTATAATTTTGCTTTAACACAGATACAGCTGAATATCGCTGAGTAATAGCTTGACAAAAACTATACCCAAGGTAAATTAATAGTATATTATTTGACAAGTGATAATTCTAAATAACTCACGCCGATGAATTTTGCGCCACGAGCCGCCAGGCTTTATCTACGATTATAACAATAAATACTAACCTTTGCAAGCCCAAATTCATCAACGTCAAAATTATTCAAATGACAAATCACTTTCCTCCCCTCAATAATAATGGACCATTCTATTTCAACGTATCGGAAAAGAGTTTCTATTGGACAGGCTAGGCATGAAGTTAAAGGAGATTGGTGTAAACAAAAACTCACCGGTGACTTTTTAATTACTATAACTCAACGCTATCTGTTTATGGACACTATTAATTGTGCAAAACCAGTTCGTTAATTAATATATTATAACCTAAGAAGAACTATATTTCTGATTCTGTATTTATTGACAATTATCGCTTGGAAAATTTGTAGACTTAATACAATAAAGAAATATAAGAATATTCATAGTTTTGAATACACAGATTTTGAAATTAATTAATTAATTTTGAAATTAATTTTGAACAAAAATTCATATATTATGAAATTATTTTATAATTTAATTTAGGTAGGTTTATAATTTATCTTATAAATATAAATATTTCCCACATCTACTAAGTGAATACAGCTGAGTAATTACCTATCATAATATTATAACTTCGTTATGATATAAATTTGCCTAGCTCCAATTTTACGGTTAATCATAGGTCAGAAACCCCGTCATAATAAAATATTCAGGAGACTGTGCTAAGCTAAGGACTTTACATAATTGGGAACGTCTAGGAAACAATAGAGGTGGCAAAGGAGCTACCCCCTTTAGCAGAGTAATGTAAGCATATACCACAAGACAACTTGATGAGATAATCTAATTTTGTGGGTGCTTAGAACATAATGTAATGTACTAGATCTGAGATGCTGGAAATCTATGCAGTTAAGCTAAACTGTAAGCCAAAACAAACACAAGATTAGTTGTAAAACTGCATTACTGGTATACTCTTTCTATTTTAAATTGAAATACCTAAAAACTTCCATAAAAAATGCCGACAAACGAATTTATAGGGAATCACGAGATGAGCGCCGACCGAAAAGGTTTAAGAAAAATTTTTAATTTTTTGAATAAATTGAATATTTCTTTGCTACTTTATAGTAAAATTACTAGAACCACCTAAGAAAATAAATAACATTAATAAATAATATCACAATAGCTTATAGAACATAATTCAAGTTAGGATATATTGCACAAACCGTAGTTCCCTCAAATATTTTAAAATACACTGCAATGTACATACATACACTGTTCATAAGGCGCCCGGTTTTTTTTTTGATGCCCGTAACACCTGCAAACCCATGCTAGTCCAATGAAAGCATCATTAAATAACGTCTTATGTATGCCGGTTACTCATGTGATCGACTCTAGTATACATACGGGTAGAATATTTTATATTCGAACACGATTTCGATGTTGTTTCAGCGCACATAGGCTTTGTAATGAAATGAGCCTGGTATAAACTCATTGACTGACTGTTTCAATTGGAAATAGAAAGACTATAGCACTGTCGTAGTTTCCCCAAACACCAAAACACTAACACAGAATTCGACACGCATTTCGCCAATCAAGTTGGCATCGTCCGGAGGCCATTAAGTGTACATTTCTGATTATAAACAAATAATATGTGTTATGTGGATGGTGTAGTAACAATAATAACAATTAAAAAAATTAAAATGTAAGTAATTACTAGTATTATTAATTATTATTGTTTGCTTTTGACTATTATTATTATTGAGGAAATGCCTAAGGCCTAGAGAGTATCTGATGATAACCGATAGTGCACATTGAGATGTAACTTAGAATCACGTTTTATTTCAAACAGATCTAAAAAATATTAAAAGTTGGGTGCTTATTTGATTCAGTTTCTAATTACATTGTTTGGTAAAATTCTCAACATTATAATATTCAAGAAATTAAAGTTATAGCAACGGTTATGGGTTATTGCTACTACTGTGTAATGAAGTCGTTTTGTTTGATCACTATATTTGAAGTTGGTCAAAGATAATAATAACTATAATAATTTGTTTAATAATTTATTTACATAAAATTGTTTACAAACATGTAGAGAGTACAGAATTGAATATTTGGTAATATTAATGATTCTATGAAGTGGTATAAATACAAATAAAAAATAAAGTTAAAATACAAAAATAATTATATTATGTAGGGTATGAGTGATTTAACAAATAGAGAGATATTTCTAAGTATTACGTTTCTTCAAATTTGCGTTGAGGTAAGTGTGCCAAATACTGATGTTTAGTTTTAAATAATATGTATTTAACATATTCTAATAAGCATATTTCGAATCTACTGTTTTATTTATTTATTTATTTATTTCTATACAAATCCAACAGACATGAAGCACAATTAGAGGATAGGTTACAGCAGTAATTCACATAAAGTAAACATACAATAAACTACAATAGTGAAACTCAGATCGAACAAACAACAAAGTGTATAAATTGGTGTAAAGTATATAATATAAAACAAAATAAAAATTCACAGTCCTTCGCAAAGATGCAACCGGGGGAGACATTGGAAATGACGAAGTAGAACGCAAATTTTGTGATGTTTCGGATGTGATAAAAATGAAAATTTGTTGCAAAGTAGTAAATAGTTATTTCATTAACACAAAACATTTTCAAAAAGTAAAATCTTATTATCAGTAGTTTTATTTAGAAATTAAAATAAAAAGTTATTTTATTAACAAAAACATTCTCATAATGAAAACTAAAATGGTATACGAATTTTTTTCACTAACAAACATTTTTAATGTAAAAACTGAAATAATTTAATATAATTTTGGGGAAGATGAAAAGTGATTCCTAACAATTACAAATACCGATATCCAGGAAACGTATGCTCAAGGTGGAAAACTATATAGGATTTGATTTTTATTTTTTTTTATACTGATCTTGGGATGCTCAATTTGGGTCTGAGTTTGTGGGACACAGCTGTCCCCGGAACATCCCCATCTACCCCCCCAAAGGGCTTTTTTCCGCTTTTTGCTTTATAACGAGCTTCCGGTGCATGCTATCGCAAAAGTACCTATATTAAAAATTAAAGAGGAATAAACAGTGTACAATATGAGCCATGTTTGGTTGTTGTACGTCAAACCGTTTCTTTGCACGGGCACCTCAAAGTTGGCCCTCCCTTTGAAATAGACACTTCGTAATTTTTTTATTGTGGCTCACAGACAATACTAATTAAAAATAAAACATATGGCAGTTTATCACCGATAAATACCTGATTTTTTTGGTATATATCTGTTTTTTCTGACATCGCTCTTTTTCGAGATACAGGGTAGTCCATCCTAAAATTCACTCCATCGTATCACCGGGGTTGTTCATATAGGATAGTTCAAAATTTATGGTATTATAGACTTCAACGTGCTGTTTGAGAATTCGTATCAGACGACCAAATTTTTTCGCCGGAACTACCCCTTAACCGAAAAAAAGTGTTTTTAGGTTAGGTTTTTCTTTAATATTCGCTCTTCAGGGCACTCTATGAGAAATCGTCACGTGTTGTTGTATGCTCGCTTATATGGTTTATGTATAGGTTTCATAATTATTTTTTTTTACAACACCCTGTATTCGAATTTTTTTTATAGAGGGTTCTAAAAAAAATATTTTTTTTAACGTTTTCTAATACGCATATGTTTTTACTATATTGTAAAAAAAAATAATTATGAAACCTATACATAAACCATAAACCACAGAATAAACTCACTCAATAAATAAAACAAATTGCAATTAACAACGGCTATACCGCAACAATGATTGATAATATTCTCGCTAATAAATCTTATAAAAAGCAATAGAATTAGTTTATCCAAAATTCAAAACAAATATATCAAAATTCAACACCCTCACTTATATCGGCAAACCTACAGAGAAAGTTGCTAAAAATTTGAAAAAACAAAATATTAATATTGCTTATAAAACTACAAATACACTTGGTAAATTTATTAAAAATAATAAGGATAAAATTAAGAAAGATAATAAATTAGGAATCTATAAGCTAACCTGTGGTACCTGCCCTAAAGTCTATATTGGTCAAACCGGAAGAAGTTTTAAGAAAAGAATAGGAGAGCACAAAAGAAGCTTTACACGTAGAAAAGATGATTCTACTTACGCTAATCATCTGTTCGAAGAAAATCATCAATTTAATGAAAACATTGATATTTTATATTCAGAAAATGAAGGACCAAAATTAACATTATTAGAATCTTTGGAAATTAACAAATTGAAAAATTCAGATATAATCCTAAATGACCAACTTGAAACTAATTCTTCCCCATTGTTAAATCTGTTTTAATCATATATCTACCATATCTATTTAGTTAAATACTTCTTGATTGTCTCATATTTTTATTTATGTTTAAACTATGTACCCATTCAAAATTAATTTTACAATATTGTTAATATTTGATATCGAGAGAGTGAGTTTATTCTGTTTTTGTTGAATACTTTTTGATTTTTTCATATTTATTCATATTTAAGCTACCCACCTATTCAAAATTAATTTTACAACACTGTTAATATTTTATTATACTCTAGAAGACTTTAAATACCCTTGTTCTGTAGGAAGTAGTTTAGTCTAGTACTCAACATCTGACGAAGCCACTGTGTGGCGAAACAATTGTTATGTAGTTTATATATTTTGTGAAATATATAAATATAAAAGATTTGTGGAAATCATAAAACAGTTAAGTTTTATTTCATTCAAATCTGTATGAGTTGAGTGAGACATTTGTGATTTTCCTTGCACCGTATACAAGTAGGAAAAGAGTTTCACCAGCCTATTTTACTTGTGAGGGGGTTGAATTCTTGCCATTGAAAGTTCTTGTTACATTAACCAACTGCATTTCTTCCTGAAGAAGTTTGATGACTTAATTTTTCTTTCTGAAATATTCTAGACGTGGTATCATAACCACTGAAGGCATGCGTCAGTAAAATTGTATTTTTCTACTACCGTCTATATAAATGAACTTTGTAACCCTAGCAATAACGAAAGTAAACATTCGAGTTACCTGGTTGCTAAGGCGTTGCTATCTACGAAAGTAAAACTTATGCGGCCAGGACAGAAAAGTAGAAAAACAAATTTTAAACGAAATTAATTCGTTCTATTTGAACAAATTAATACAACTAAACAATTTTGTATTAATAAAGAAAGGTCTTTCTATGAAGTACGCCAACATTTTTGTCGGCACGTAGTACTTACCTACTACATTTTAAAAACGCTTCATAAGTTTGCATATACCTTGGTTTGGATTTCTTGGGGTAAAACAAGGCACAAGCAATATTCCCATTTATATCGCCACAAAACATATGTAGGGTATTTGTTTATTTTAGTTTGAAACCACCAGCAATTAAAATGTGTAATATTTCGTTGCCATGGAAACAATTTTCACAGTCAGCCTCCTAAACTATAAAATTTATTAAAAACGTCAATTAATTTCATGAAATAATTAGTTTTAAATTAGTAAATCTCATAATTGTTTTCGGTATAGTAGAAAAAATATAATACACTTCACGATGCGAAAACCCTTTTAAGTATTCGGTGTTTTTTTAAAGGTCTCGGCTTCGCCTCGACCATTCAAAAATCACCTCACACCTTAAAGTAACCTTTCGCATCTAGTAATGTAAATAACTATTTTTATACGTTCTTGTCATTTCTGGATTTCTGACGAAGAAAGAATTTTCCATATAATTTTTCCTGTTCCTGGCCTTATGAAAAGTATATCTTTTTCTTCTGGAGTTAAAGCGATTAATAGAACAAGGAGATCAACATCCTCATCAACTAAGTACAAATTTCAATTGCTATTTTAACAATTGGTGAATCCACATCATCTACAGCTTGTTTTATAAACAATCCTTTGTTTTAAAGAATTTTTGTCAACATTGAAATTAATCGGATTTCGTTTATATCATTTGACAAAAACTTTTCTTGAGGGAGGGCAACGATTACTGAATTTTGCCTTCAAATTACATAAATAATAAGTATAGAGTTACAAAGATTTCGCAATTTTCTTGCTTATTTGATTAATATCGGTACATTTTGCCTGTACTGTAATCGTGTAACATATCATTGAGAGGCATTGAGAGAGGAGTTGAACATATATTTAATTTTCCTTCAAATGACCGCTATCTTTGTAAATTGCGAAAAACGACAAAATTTTAAGTTACATATGGTTTTCGGCTATACATATTTCGACGAGACAAAAGGAAATAAGCTGTTTGACGTGCTTCTCGATGTTAAGTTGTCTTGGAGTTTGTTGGGCGTGACTTTTCTAACGCAGCGATAAATTCCCATGTAATAATTTTTGTTTACTTTTGCTTAATCTACCTCATGTTAAAGTAATGGCACTCAAATCTCTAACACTCCGTAATACGTACAAATCAGGTATCGGCAACCTGCCAGAGCAACCCCGATCCTAAATCCACCCTTCAAAACATCAAATACTATTTCCAAACGAATTTCCGAGAGACTGTTTTGGTAAGATATCCAAGGTAGAGGGTCGAACTTAGAACTACATCGTGAATTGCACGGTCACGCTCTGATTTTAGGCTCAATAGGAGTGAACAAAAAAATGTAATTTTGACGTCTATCGTTCTGCAACCACTGAAATCTCACGCGTTACGTCATTCTGCCATGAAACTGATTTTCGACCCCCTACTAGGAAACTAAAAACATTTGTTTAATCCTGCTCTTGAAACATGCAGTTTCTTACTTGGATACAATACTCGATACAATTAAATGTCAAAGTGAAGGAAAGGCACTGTCGAGAAAAAGAAAATTGTTTCGGGGTCCTGAAGTCGTCCCGAGTCCGAAACCTGTACTCGGTTCCGTCCTAGGACCGATATTAAGAAATCACTAAATTTCGCTGGATCGACTATAATGCACTATGGATTTTTTGGCAAATTTTGCGAAAACACGAAAATTTTAAACCTTATTTCCAAACGAAAACAGGCCGCCGGGCCGCCGTTCTGGCAATAAATCCAAGCTCGAAAGTCCAACTTGAAAGTACATCGTGAATTGTGCGGTCCAGCTGCGATTTTGAGGTCAGCAGATCCTAACTAAAAAGTGACATTTGTGACGTTAACGAAAAATTTTAAAGTTTTGACAAGACCTGCACGCGCATGAAATTTGGAGGGTTCTGCGCGCGCATTCGGCCTTTTTAATTTCGCAAAATTTACAAAACTCTTTGACATGGGATATTGAAACGCTAATAACTTTTTAAATATTCAAAGAATCGCAACGAGATATAGCCGTTGGGATTTTCTCAACAAGAAGACGCCTATAAAAAAATAATAACATAACTGCCGGTACCACGTGATTTAGACAACCAATCAAGAACTGGTCACTCTGTTGTCGCCACTGTTTCATAAGTCATGCTTCATAAAATGCAACATGAAACTGATTTTCAACCCCCTATACGAAAACAAAAACATTTCCAATGTTAAAAATAAAAATATATGTAGCGCCTAATTTGTGCATGTGCATCTAGCACGTATCATATAAGTAAATAGATGTATATATTAAATAAAATAATAAGGTGCCTATATAAAAAACATATGCTGGAATAAAATATATCAATCCCGTCCTCAATATTTTTATAATTTAAAATCATCTGGTAAAGCAGGAAAGCTACCAATATATTAGTTCTCGGAGTGGGAATGTTAAAAAGACTATTATGCCGGGATGACAACCTTGGGATACGATACTCAATTTGATTTAGAAGGGATGTACAATCTAACTTATTAACTAATTTAAATAAAAACACTACAGATTGCATTGACCTTCTATGCTCGAGATCTGCCAATTCAAATCTATCTAATAGTATTTTCTGAGAAATGCCTCTAGGTGGATATACACCATCAAGGATGCTGCAGACTTTAAGAAACGCCGTTGAATGTTTTCAAGTGATGTTGTTATACCTATGTACATTATAAGTGGGGTTCTAGACTATCAACTATGTAGTTGATCAATGATTAATTTAAGATGAAGATTTTGACAACAACCAATATTTAACAATTTTTTAAATAATGGTAATGACTTAATCATCTTTATTTCAGACAGTACTTGGTTGTAAATTGTAGGACCAAGAATATAAGATATAAGGATAAGTACCTATTTACCAATTTGGGATATATTGCCACATTCTTGAATATTTTGAGATCCCAGTTAATCTAAAAAATATCTGATTTAAGAAAAATAACCTTCGCGCCTGTGATTTTACGTCAGAAGAATAGTTAAAGGTTGGGTTTTTTGACGGAATATAAATAAAATAAAAATAAAAATAATGATATTTCGCAGACGCTTCGAAAACTCGATCTGTCTTCTTTTCCTTTTTCAATGCTAAGGTTTTTTTTTTATTTGTATTAGTCCATTTTCTAAACGCTAGAGATTCGCCAAAGTTCTAACTTCTAAAACTCCGTCGACTCAAAACCGATTTTGATCATTTTTTTTTTCAAGTTTAGGAAACGATTTGTAGAAAACTTCCCCATAGGTAAGAAGGTGTGCTTATTATTTTTTCAATGGGCGAGTGAACAGCAACAAAAATGACGAAAAGTAATAATATGGTATTGTAGTATGATCCTCTAATATGTTATAAATATAACTTCGACGTCATTTTACCGACTATTATTTGTTTATTTGTAGAATGAAAATGCTCAAAATGAGAACAGATTTCAAATAAAGCATTGCAGGATATATAATGACGTACTAGCGTACGATGTCTACAGCGTCCAATAGAATCCCTGGAAAGCGCCACGCTCAATGATGTCCATTGTCAATGGCCTCTGTCAAACGTTTAGACGTATGTTTTTTTTTGGTTATGTGTACTAAAAGTGAAATATTTATTTTTGTTATCTTCACTATTATTTTGGCAAGCAGATACAGATACTCCTTTAGAGGCATTTCAGATATATTTCAAAGGAAATATAAAATAAAAATTAATAAACAACAGTTCAAAACAAATTTTTACATTTTATATTTACACACTAATTATTGACAGTAAGTAGAAACAAGTCCATTGTCAATTTTCTAAAAAGAAAGTACATTGCCACAAATAATATTTAATATTAGGTATTAATTATTAATAGGTATCTACTCTTACTACTCTTTCAAATAACATGTAAATATTCTCTTATCTAATTATCATTTAAAGATCGATAACTTACTATATAAAGTTTAAATATAAAGAAAATTGCTTAAGACAGTATAGAATTTCTTAAATGATCTAGAAACATGGCAACGTAGTGCTCGTTTAACTGTTCCGGTTTGGAAATTATACCCTATTACGTCACATCCAATAGAATAGCTTGAAAATTGGCGACAATATCTGACCAATTAAATAGTGTTTAAAGTATACGATTTTTTTTTGGTATTAGATATTATTAAAAAAATATACAAAAAATACGGGTCATCTATTTCTATGTGTAGATGTTATTAAAATAGTTTTTAAAAAATTGTTCACTCGCCCATTGTTATTAACAAATAAGTGTTGCCTGCAGAGCATAAACTGTGTCATTGCCTTGTACTCAACAAAAAGAGGATCCATATTGGAGATTTCTGGTCCAGTATGGTATTGGTAGCGCTGGGGCCCTCAAGTATGTCACGTATGTGGAGTGGCTTGAAGAATGAGCATCAAGCAAGGATGCAAGTTCTTGTGGGTTCACTTTGGAGGCTTAAATGTTAGGTCATTTTTGTTCACATTATGTCTTACAAGCTAGATTCTAGAATACAGAAGGATCGAAATTCTCATTGACATAGTAAGCGAATATGTTCTTTTTTATATAATTAAGCAAGTAAGTGATTTAAAAAATACATTTTTGGTACAATATTATATAGAAAACAAGTATGAGTGTACGTGTACAGAGCGTTAAACGAACAGAATACGCATACCTATGTTCTGTAATTCTTTGGAATATCAAAAATTAAAAATCATTTAAAAAAAAATCGTAGCATTCCCTTTTGGATAAATATTTAGAATATTAATAAAAGAACTGTAATTTTCTTTATATGATTGGAAGTGATTATTTCTTGCATGTGTACTTAATTGTCATTGTCGCTTTAAATCCAGCTTGTACTGTTGAGAGCAAAATTTTGTGTTTTTTTATTGACATAAGAATATGGTTTCTCCTCGTCGGTATAGGATAAAAGAAAAGTAGGATTTCACACTATGTCATATGTCACGTGACATAGTGTGATATCTATTTTTCATTTATCCTATACGAGGAGAAATTTTGATTGAATATCATTTAGAATACGATTTACACAAACAATAAGAATATGGTTCAATTAATCCTTTACTAGATCATATTTTCATTAGAAAAACTATTGATTACAATATTTTCCCACAAAATCCCCACTAATCTAGAAATACTTAAAACAGGCACTATGAAATATCTACTTCAAGAATTTTCATTTCCCATTAATTAATTTGAAGTATAAAATATCCATTTATGACACACACTTATAGCATGTAACCAGATACTGTATTTTAGCTCTTAATATTAATCTAATATTTAGGCTGAAGTACATTGAACGTATTCTTCGCTTAATTTATTGCTCTGCTTTTTATGAAAACATTAGAGTTCATTTTAAATGTATATTCTTCTGCAATATTGACTGAAATAATTCAGAAAACATTTTGAGTAAATTAAATGTTTTCTGTATTGTGATTTATTTTTTTACCATAGTTTAACATAGTTTTAACAAATGTCTGAACCCACGCAATCTGGCTCCAAAATTTATTTTCATTGTCTCCCTTACTGATCAAATTTATGTCTTTCTACCCAAGATTAATCACATTTAAGCCCATCCAATAGACATGAATAACTGGCGAAAGACCTTTAATTATCATATCAACGAATACTTATTAAAGTTACTTACTGTGTCTCTACTGAATTGAAATTGAGATTCCCCGGCTTAATTGCCCATTTGAGCCTATTAATCCCACACTTCAATAA
The DNA here is from genome assembly GCA_963680705.1 of Rhagium mordax. Lineage (NCBI taxonomy): Eukaryota > Metazoa > Arthropoda > Insecta > Coleoptera > Cerambycidae > Rhagium > Rhagium mordax. The sequence continues at coordinate 40,957,608 of OY796659.1, read as the reverse complement.
CTGTACCTATCTCGACCTTTCTAATTAGATTTTAACAATCGTTTATGTTTTCTATACTCATAAATTTGTAATAGGACCTCAGTTAATTGTGATAATTTATTTATAAAGGTACGAATACTAAGTTAAAAGAGATGCTAGTAACCTATATGACTCCACAACTTTCAACCTACCGCGGCTGATTAATGATTGATAAACAAGTCTAAGAATTTTCGAACGAAAAATGCATGGAGAGTTAAAATGAAGGATGAACTAAATGACTTCATAAATGATGAGGACGTACTGTTACATATAAAATAGCATTTCTCTGACATAAATATGATGGACGAATCTCAAAGAGTTGAAACAAAGTATACCCAAAATCTATCGTAGGAATAGCACAAGTTTGAGAAATAGATGTTTTAATGATCTAGAAGTAGGGATATTAAGAGTAAAGAATTGGAAAAAAGTCGACTAATGGGACAGTCGATATATCATTAGGGAAGATAAAATCCATAAAGGATTGTAAAGTTAGATAATTTCCACGTTAAAGTTTAAGCAGTGGCTACAAATAGATAGCTGAAGGCACTCTTTAATGAAATTAACAATTTTGTTTAAGTTAAGAAATTAGGTGGAATTTATAAATTGTAGCCCTCATTAAATATACTATCTGGTAGTTTAAATTTACAAAACACCCAAAAGGTAGTACTGAAACTGTTTTATTGTCCCCCCCCCCATATTATTTTTCATTCGAAGGTACTAAATACTCATCTGCTTATAAACAAACTTTTCTCAAATCCAGTTGATTGTAAATTTTCAAAAAATTCTCCACATTCTTTAAGCAATATAATAATATGTTGATTTTGGAATTATCATTTTTAGTTTTATTGATAAATTTTTTACCGAATGTATTAACCAATGAAAAATTTGCATTTCAAGTCATGTGTCAAAATGCATCCAATCATCAAATGATTACAGCGATAACACATATACATGTCGTGTTATCAGATTAATATTCATCAAATGTCAGATTGACAATAATAATAATAATAATAATAATAATAATAAACTGCCTTTATTGAATAGCATTGTAATATACAATACTGTGGTTACAACTAAGGGCGAAGTCTAGCCGAAGCTACTCTACTTAACCCTAAAAGAATTTCAAAACTAAAACTACTTGATGCACTAGTTATTGATACAGACGTCACTGACCACTTTCCTACCTACTTAAATATTAGATCTAATAATTACAATGACATTAATTACAATAGAACGGAAGAAAAAACTATAACTAAATTTGAGGAGGATAAATTTGAAAATATGATTAGTCTAATTAACTGGAATGAGGTTACCTCTCTAAACAATCCCGAAACAGCCTATAACAGGTTTATTGAAATCTTCAGATCACTACAAGACAAATGCACCACTACTAAAGTAATGTCATTTAACAAACACAAGAAGATAAAACCCTGGATTACAAATGGCATAATAGAGTCAATTAAACACAGGGATAAACTGAAAAGACTAATTCTAAAAAATAAAAATAATGATATATTACTTAGAGAATACAGAACTTACAGAAATCAACTCAAAAGAATCATACAAAACACAAAAAACACATATTACAGCAATCAAATAAATGAAAATAGCAATAATATAAAAAAAATCTATGACATAATTTCTGAGGCAACAAATGAAAATAAAAATAAAACTACTAAAAATATTAATGTACTTAATACTAACAACGAACATTTTTTAAATGACTTAGAGATGGCTAATTATTGTAACAATTATTATGCAAATGTCGGTTTAAAGATGGCATCAGTTATAAGTGAACCTGCTTCCCCTATCGAGTTAAACTACCCCAATTTAATAAATTCCATGACACTAAATCCAGTAACAGAAAATGAACTTATTATACATATCAGCACTTTAAAAAACAACAGCTCACCCGGTATAGACGGTATATCATCAAAACTTGTCAAAAAAATTCATAAATATATTTTAAACCCACTAACTCACATCATAAACCTTATCTTCATATCAGGCAAAATTCCAGCTCAATTCAAAGAATCTGTGGTTACACCAATATTCAAAAAAGGAAATAACACTGATATATCAAACTACCGACCAATAAGCATGATTTCTACTTTCTCAAAAATCTTTGAAAAATGCCTAAAAGCCAGACTAGTTGACTATCTCAAAAATCTGAATATTTTGAATGATAAACAATATGGGTTTATGAAAGGTATTAGTACGAGTGATGCAATGCTTGAATTAGTGAACAACATAAAAAATTCTCTTGAATCAAATGAAAAAAGTATTGCAGTCTTTCTTGACCTTGCAAAGGCTTTCGACACGGTACCCCATGATAAACTCATTGAAGCTCTAGAACTTTATGGGGTCAGGGGGATAGTGCTGGAAGTCTTTCGAAACTACTTAAACAAGAGAAAACAGAGACTAAAAATTAGAAATGTCCGCAGCGACACCGTAGAAATAAAAATTGGAATACCTCAAGGCACTGTTCTAGGTCCGATCCTCTTTATCATCTACATAAATTCACTTTTAAACATAGATATAAGTGGAGTGTCAATTTCATATGCCGATGACACAGTCCTTTTTTTCAAAGAGGAAAGTTGGGAAGGTGTAAGAGACAAAGCAAGAAAAGGACTAGAAAAAATAAAATGTTGGTTAGACCAAAACAAGTTAACCCTAAACTCGGACAAAACACATTACATTGCATTCTCCTTAACAGACGCAAACAGACCAAATTTTAACTTTATTAAATTAAATAAATTTAATATAACTATTCATGAAACAGACACAATAAAATATTTAGGTATTACATTAGATAAAAACCTTAAATGGACCAATCATGTACAGGACTTAACTAATAAAACAAGACGCTTAATTTATAAATTTTATTTAATACGTAAAATTCTACCAAGGAACCTATTAATACAAGTTTATAAAGCCCTAGTCGAATCACTCTTTAAATATGGCATCATTGTATGGGGAGGACTCTATGACAATGCATTAGACAGATTAAATATTATACAAAATTATATCTTACGTATTATCTCATTTAAAGAAAGATTATATCCCACTATTCTTCTATATAATGAAAACATATTAAACATTCGTTGTCTTTATTATCTAAATAATTGTATACTATACTTCAAATCTAAAAATAAAAGCTATATTAATCACATTTACTCAACTAGATGCAAAGTAAACAAAATGGCGGTTATACCGTTTAGAAAGTTTGATGCAAACCAAAGATTTGCAACAATTTTGGCTCCAAAAATATACAACATCTTACCTTATGAAATAAAAACAATAAGGAACTATAAATGTTTTGTCAATAAATGCAAGCAGTACATACACATCAATAAGGAATTAATTACTAAACTCCTATAAAAAACAAGGAACAAATGCAACATAAAACAAGGAACAAAATGCAACAGAAACCGTAATAAATCATGTCTTTGAGTTTTAGCGTAGCACATACGGGTGTTATTTCACCTAGGTGCATGTAGTTCAAACAACAAACTATTTGTTTCCTGCGTACATTATCGTAGGTTTAGATTTATTATATGTTATAGATACATTATTGTATATTATGTAAAATTTAAAATTAAGTTAACTATAATTGTACACTGAAACTTGTATTTTGATTGAATTGAATAAATTTGATTTGATTTGATTTGATTTGAAAAAATATAACAGTCAATTTACAAATATGTCACAAAGGTTTGACAACGATAGTAAAAAATTATCTTACCGAATACACCTCGACCATTGATAAATACTCAATATTTTGTCATAGAGAATGCTTCAAGCGTGTTGTTAAAAGTAATAGCCCTCGGCCTGCGGCCTCGAGTTATTACCAAAAAACACGCTTTTCACAGTCTCTATGACAAAATTATCTCGGTATTATCAATGCTCTAGGTGTATTACTACTGAAAATTTTTTGACAGTTCTAACAACTAATTAAATTTCGTTATTTCTGGTCATGTGACACAAATCATTCAATCAATTTAACATTACACTGATAACACCACCCAGAGAAATTTTTAATCACTATGACAACAAAATTATTTAACTTTGACGACTTCATAAATAACTGCCAAATAAATTTCAAAATGTCACGTTTTGGCAATGCCAATTCCCAATCTATAAACTTTTAATAAATAAATAAATGTTTTGTTGTGTTCCGACTTTTTGATTTTATTTTTTCAAAAAATTTTCTGACCGAATATCCCGCAGACATTGACAATTAATGCCTCATAATTTTATGACAACCTCAAGCAAGGGATATTAGAGCTGATAATTTTTGTTCTAAAAAAATTGTCGTTTGTACTAGTGTAGACTTCCAATAAATTTTTGCCACAATCGTGGAAGAAAATTATTTATCTACTTGGGAAATACGATTTTGAGCCGGAGCCGATTTTGGTTAACTGGGTTCCACTTTATTCAAATGACTGACTGTAGATGAACTACTTGAATGAACATTTATTTTTCGACATTAATTTTATAATAATATAAAAATAAAATAGTAAAGCTCATCTTGCACATGCAGGAACTGTATTTTTGCTGAACAAGGCCCTATAGTGGAGAAATAAGGATGGCTTAAAAGCTCCTCATCCCCTACTTGGTTGTTCCATTTGTAGTTCCTACCTCAGAGACAAAATATGAGTTCTAAGATATCAACTATCTTTAGACTTTCTTTATATTACACGCAATATCTATGAACGAAGTCCTGTATAAATTAATTAGTCTGAGAACTAGCACAAAACTAGTTCAGGTCAATTAGCGTGGTATTAAACAGAGCAGTGCGATTGGAAAAAAAATACTATTATCTTACTCAATAATTTATACTTATGTAGAGTGACCCAAAAGTCAACGTCATCCATTGGGCGGCTGATAGGCCAGCACATCACTGACCAGAAAATCAAAATATGACCTTAGTTAAAAATTACTGGGTTTTGAGATATTAGGACTTTTATGAATTTAGTGAAAATCGATACCTTAAGTCAGTTTTTCAAGGGTTACAGTTACAAAATTCCATATTCCAAAATTCTAATTTTTGTTACGGGACCCTGAATAACCCTGCTATTGACCACAGTCCAAAATAAAATTAATAGTGCCATACCTTTTGGAAAAAATTTTTGCCCAATTCATGAGTAATTTTTCTTATTAGCTAATTTAGACTCTTCACTCTAGTTAATTTTCTTTACAGTATGAAGAGTCAGCTAATAAAAAAAAATTAACTTATGAACCGGGTATAAATATATTTTTTTTCGATTAATTTTATTTTGGGTTATAGCAGGGTTATTGAGGGTTGCGTAACAAAAATTAGAGTCCTAAAATACGGAATTTTTTAGCTGTGGTACCTACTCGAAAAACTGATGTAAGGTCTATTTTCACGAAATTCATAAAGTGCCAATATCTCAAAACCTAACAATTTTCTACTAAGGTCATTTATTGATTTTCTGGTCAGTCATGAGTTGACCTATCAGCCCTTCAATGGATGACGTTGACTTTTGGGACACCCGTATACGTGTATTTAAAATGAATTATGAGATATGAGAGCACTTGCAGGGCGTGCAGTAAATGCAAGTACGTTTAATGAAAAAATACAGATCTAGAAATAATTTAAGTTTTAAATATTTACATACCTACATATATTTCTATGAAAATTTTGCTTCTTTTGTCAAAGTACTAGTACTTAATTGATTAAGTTTCAATTAACTTTAATTTTACCTATAGTCACAATTGGATATTTGTTTTAAAACACATTTTATTGTTGTCCATGAGCAGAGATATATTTACATGGTATCGAGACTACTGATAATACAATGTCACACAGGAGCAAATTTAAAAAAATACTTGAGAATATGTGTCTGTATTCAATATAAAACTTCCTATATATGTCGATAACAAATTCAATAAGTATAATATATGTAATACACTTCAAGCATCTTACCATGTTACTTGACGCCAAGGCTTTGTCAGACAATGATGAAGGGGCTTAAACTCCAGTATATAAGAATCAAGTGTTCCTATATTGACTGATCCACTTTAAGCACCCTAATTTTTTCATACATGTTGCGACACCGCTAGATAAGTCGGGAACAGCGCGAGTGTGGGAAAACCTAAAACATACATAGTTCGCTTAGAAATGAAAAATATTTGCCCTCACATCAGTGTAAACAGAAAGCTTTCCGATATTGACTGGGTAAATATGTATTCAGTTTGGATTGATTTATTGTATGGTAATATTTTTAAGGTGTATTACCCAGTGTGAAATAATCTCGTTTCTAAGTTATACTAAGTATTTGTCAATGTCACGAAAATAAAATATGTATAATGTATAATAGTATAAGTTAACAATAGGGGAGAAAGTGACACGTTTTTGTTCATTTACCGAACAATCGTATCAATATTTTTCTGTTAGTTTACACTACGGAGGTATATTTTTTTTATATTCGAGTATGGAAACGTACATGTTTAATTACTGACATGATAATGCAGTGAACTAGAGCATATTGTGTCGAGTATACTTGGTCACAGTGTCAATCGCGAACTGGATTCAATCCCCAGTTCTGATACTAACAATATGAGAATTTTATTGATGCATGCCCTCGTTTTCATAAATGTATAAACCGCTCTCGAATAGCGTTTATTTTGTTTTTTTCTAACCCATGTGTTGTGTTTATAATATGTTATTTATTTATGAAAATTTTTTATGGAATTTATGGAAGAATTTCACGTTCTCTTTTGCGTTAAATATTTTGAAATCTTGACGTTTCGATTATTTATTCGTTCTTAATCTAAGACAAAAGAGAGCACGACGAGATGGTCGAAAGGTTAAGAATTCCAAATATACAATGCCAAAGAGAACCCGAAAACACATTCAGTAGTTCGACGAAAACATTTGAATTAAAATTTCTATGGAATTGATCCTAACCTTCTACCCTATCCTATCTTGAAAATTATGCCAAATATGGCAAAATTGTATATAAACCATTTCGTAGTGAAAGATTTATAAAAGAATCAAATAATTCGTGTTATAATATATAAGGCGATTTCTTCCTTAACTCTCTTTTCATAAATAAAAAAAAAATGTTTTAAATAAAAGCGTCATGTCACCGAATCATCCGGTGCACATTTTTCTAATAGTGAAAATGATAGGGTCATTTGTGGCAAAATGAACCGTGCAAATCGTAAGACAACTTTTTTGGTTCAGATGCTATCTAGCAATATTCAGGGCGCTGTAATCGTGATATTTTTCAAAACCAGTTAAATATCTCGGAAACGGCACGTTTTAGGTACTATCAACTTGCAATTAACTGGGGATCCAAAAATGTACAAATCTATAGGGTGCTCCATTTAAAATAATGAAGTTGTGTTGCCACCAGGCGAAATGGCGTTCATCTCTGAGCCTGAATAATTGAATTGGTTATAATAAAATGCTCTACACACAATTCTTCGATCTATCGGCCACGGCTCCATTTTCTTAAAAACTTTATGGTTAACGGAAGATTTGACAGTTAAAATTATGACAACTAACCGAATACTTTTTTTATTAATATTAATTAAAAATGGATCAGTCTTGATTTGTCACCCTTTATATTGTTATCACATAAATAAAAAAATGACGAGGAACAACAACATACCTTACCTTATAAAATTGATTTGAAAAATTGACAAACAAGCAAATTACCAATATTTCCAAAAACGATTATTTAATTAAAAAAAATGTATTGGCAAGGTAATTTTGCACAGATAATATTTTTTACTCAGTAATTGTTTTAAAAAGTCATGTCATTAGAAATAGATATTAGTACTTATTTTTCTCTAAATTTACAACAATTGTTAATTTAAACACAAAAATTGCACTTCTGACGTAAAAGTCATTATTACTATTTTTGAAACATAAAACAAATTTATTGATTTACCTTAATGCTTGAAATGAGGGCATTCCTTTCATTATGAAGTTAACTCTATTGTATTAAAGTTCTGGTTATGTTATTTTGTTCTCCGAGTTAACTTCAGTAACAATGCTGGAGAAATTTCGAGACAACAGAAAATATGGGATTCATATACTGATAATATTTGTAGCACAATAAAATATTTCTTATTTAATATTTAATTTAATAATATTCAGAATTTCAACATAAATTTAAGTAACATTTATACAATTTCCATTTCGGCTGACTGATCATAATTATTCTAAATTAATTTATCAGTTGTGAATTTTTTGTCAAATTTCATCATCCCATGGGCTGAAGAGAATCTGAAACTTTATTAACAAACTGCAACATACAAATTATCCAAATCGAAATCTATGAGTGAATGTAAATACCAAAATGAGCAAGGAGGAAACTGTTTGCTTTTTTATCTCTGATAATCTGAGACGATAATGAAACGCTTATTGTATGTATGTATGTGTAAATAAATAGTAGACATATTTTCAATAATAACACAATTACGAATAATCTACTTGACACGCGTTTCCACAAAAACAATGATCATCAAGAGATACAAAATACATTTAATCAAACTACTATTCGTAGTTAACCCACCGATCAATAATCTTTGACCTATGTAGTTATGAAGAAGACTATTTGGGATGGGTACTCATCTCATTTTTACATTTTTGATAATTTAGAAGGCATCAGCATTAATTTTTTTTATATTTATCAGCCAATCCATGCTTGTGTCTTGAACTTAGTTAGGGTTCAATCAATACTTACTAGTTTACACCAGACAAACTTAGCTTCATGTAAACATAGTTTTCAATATTAACTCGACAAATTTAAAATTTGGATTCAGGACCTCAAGATGAGAGAAAAATTTACTATGGAGGTATATTCAAAAACGCTTTGTTAGAGTTACGTTCCTCCGAAGATGGAAGCCAAAATTAGATTCTAATTTTTTTCTCAAATATGGATAAAAAACCGAGTAAAAAACTGAATATTGGAAGAGGTTCTCTGCTAATAGAATATTCATTTTATCATAAATATTTGTTTTTTATTCGATCTTTTAAACAAACTTAAATTTTATCGTATGTAATATCATAAGAAGTGCTTAAAATTTTATCGATAAATTTTTTTCGAGAGCGATATTGCCTAGTAATATTAAGAGTGTAAATTGGCCACTTTATTATCTAATTAAATCAGCTTTAGCGCGAGGGATTTAATTTTTGATAATAAAGTGACCAATTTACACGGGGCAATATTACTGTTGGCAATATCGCTCGAGAAAAAATTTATAGGTAAAATTTTCAAGCACGAATGGTATTTGCGGAGAATATTTCACGAATAAATTATTTAAATACAAAAACATATCTTTAACGACAAAATGTCAAAGTAACGTATTAAGTGACAGTTGACATAAAGAATGATTTTATCGCGATAAATTAACTCCTATATGAAAAAGTCTATTTGACAGTCACGTTTTGTCACTTTGACAGCGATACAAAAGGTGCATCGTTTTTTATCACCGATAAAAATGCCTGTTCCTCAAAATCAGTGTACATCTAGTAGTCGCACGTCACTTTAAAATCAGTACACCAAACCAAACCATTTATAACAACTGTATTTTTAATAACTGTTCCTTCAAATATGTAATTGTATAAATAAAAATAATTTTTGTTGTTGTTCGTTCACATATTCTGTCGTTAATTTATCTTGCCAAAAAACACTCGAGCTTTTTTTTATGGATAAATTTCTTTGTAACTCAAAATTTTGCCAATCAGTAATTTTGCTCGAAAAACTGACATTTGACAAAATCGCTCGACCTCCGTCCTCGCGATTTTTTCATGTCAGTTTTTCTCTTAAAATTACTATTTGGCAAAATTGTTTCGTTACGAAGAGAAATTTATCCGATAAAAAAAAAGCTCTTGTGTTTTTACTGTTGATAAAACTGTTTCAGGGATTTTATCGATATAATACTGCTGTCATTGGTCCAAATTTAAAAATTGTAGTAGTTTCATTGGTTAATAATTTCTGAGTGAAATGAAATAATCATTTAAAAATATTGGGCATTTTCCATTTTATTAAATAACAATGTGGATCGAGATTTTTTTTTTTAAATTCTCAGTTCTATGAAAATTCTTACCAATCCATAAATTTATATGATAACATTTGGATCCGTTAAGAAGCTGTAATGAACAGAATTTTACCGATAATAGTCGGGTAAGGAAATTTGGAACCTCGAAAAAATTCCGACCTTTCTGAAATTTTCAGGAAATGTTCTTTATTAGTTTTTAGTTTATTGCTATATTAAAAGTCCCAAAAAATCCACCTTGTGCGTTAGCCGCCATATTGAAATAATGGTGACCAAACATAGCAATAGAAAATATTTATTATCTTGTTTTTCAACCAATTTTAAAAATTAAAAAAAGAAAATATCCATATACTATCATAGCATATGACGACATTTTTATTACATTTTTAAAAGACCAGTTAACATGCCTTATATTGAACTATATTTAGACATTAGCTCTTTCTAAGAGAATTTTCTCAATTTACTAGAAAATTAAGAAAAATATTAAAAAACATCTCGAATAAAATTTGTAGAGATAACATTTCTGAATAATACAGTTTTTTCAGATTTGTGATTATTAGAAAATTAAGGGAGTTATGAATTTTTAAAGATAAGCGCACGCGTGCGTGAAGTATATAAAATGTACCTGTTATACTTACTAACGAAATAAAGTATAGCCCATAGAATCTCCAAAAAATTCCGAATTTTCAGGAAGTGTTTTTATTAGTAGTATACTGTTGTACTAAAAGTCCTTATAAGTATATCCCTATGGAATTTCAGCCACCTTAGTGAAAAAATGACGGAAAAGGGAATTTCAAATTATTTTTCTCAATTTATTTTAAACATTGAAAAGTAATGTTAGCTATAGCTATGGAAGTGGCGAACTTGAAAAAAAAAGAAAGTTTTCAAACAAAAACCTTTGTAATTAAAGATTAAAGGAACAAAATTAATATAAAATGGTGTAGTATCGTTTTCATTCATCCATTGATAATTTTAAGGACCAAATAGAACGTAAGGCTAAGGACTCATTTCCTTGATGGTTACATAGTATATTTTCTTTAAACTCCAATTGCACTAAATAAATAGTATTTTTCAAATATACTAATTTTTTCAGTTCAGCTTACAAAATCGCAATTTATTTTTAAATCGAATTTATTCTCAGTTCCAAACCTAAAAGATTTTCAGGTATGGGTGATCATTTATATTTTTACACCCCCCCTTAACTTTGCTATTTTTGGAAAAAGAAAAAAAGTGTAAAGACACAGGTTTTCGTTATGTTTACATAGATTTTAAATACGATATCAGAAAAACAATTCCGTAAAAAAAATCAATAAAAATTTATTTATTGATTTTAAATATATAATTATTGAAGTGCCTAAAATAAGTACGTATTTCCTTCAATATGTATACTTAGAATAATTAAGTAATTGTTTAAATATTATTTCTATATTTGGGTTCATTTTATAAAATTTTATTATATGCCAAAAAATTTGCAATAATTGATTTATATCTTATAGTGCCCTGAGGATGGTAATAAATTATACCGAAACGTCGGCAAGTTAATGTAATAGTGTTTCAATTAAATTGGACCTAATACCCCAGAAATCTAAATCTGTAATTATTCATTATGATTGTTCAAAATATTTTCAACTCACGTAATATACTTAATTTTAGAGGCGTGGACTCATTTTGTTTTATTCATTACTCATTTAAGTAAGTAGTGAGGGATAAGTGCATCCCTCTGGTGGTCAGTTGCTACTACCAGTCGAGACATCGACGATGTCTCTGTGACCGATAGCGGCTTGCCAAGCAAGCACCAAGAGCGGCGACCTCTAGCCCTGATGGACTAAAACGTGCATGATAAATAGGATTATAGGAAACAACTACTGGACGGGCAAAGGCCCCTACTCCCATTGAATTATACCTATAAAACCAATTTGGATTTATAGGTATAATTCAATGGGAGTAGGGGCCTTTGCCCGTCCAGTAGTTGTTTCCTATAATCCTATTTATCATGCACGTTTTAGTCCATCAGGGCTAGAGG